>CM077936.1:3400650-3451202 GCA_039797435.1 Crotalus adamanteus
GTCACCCCTCAGTCAGGGAACACCTGTCAGAACCCCAGAGCTGAGAAGGTCACAGAGAGCAAGGAAGTCTCCTAAATACTTAGAGGATTACATAACATTGCTGGCTAAACAAAAGCCAGGTAACGATAGGAGCACTGAGAAGCAGAACACTGCATAAAATAATGATTATATGTTGGTAGTAGTTTTAGCCCGGGGGAAAGGGGTGTTATGTCCCGAGCCTTGCAAACGGCTCGGGGCGTTTGCAGGCGGTCCCGGGCAGGTGCAAAGCTGCCCGGGACCCAGACAGGCTGTCGCCAGCGCCGTGCGCATGCGCGGGTGCTGGCGTGGGAAAAGTATCGCATTGACCCGGGAAATGTCTATATAAGAAGCTGGGAGGTTTTGGGAGATGCAGAAGCCATCTACTTGTAAGCTGAACGCAGAATAAAGAAAACTGAGAACTACAACTGCTTCTCGTGTCTTACATTTCCGCGAAGGACTCAACAGGTAGGATCCAGGAAGTTCGTATGCAGGAGGTCCTTGATTTATAACAATTTGTTTAATGACCATTTGAAATTACAACTGCACTGAAAAAAGTGACTTATGATCGTTTTTCATGCTTATGACCAGCGTCACATGGTCAGAATTCAGAAGCTTGGCAACTGGTTTGTATTTATGACGGGCTGTAGTGTCCCAGGGTCACGTGATCCCCTTTTGTGACCTTCTGATAGTGGGGAAGCCAGATTCACTTAACAACCATGTTGCTAACTTAACAACTGCAGTGATTCGCTTAACAAAAGTAGAAAGAAAGATTGTCAGGTAGGCCAAACTCACTTAAGAACTGTCTCGTTAAGCCACAGAAATTATGGGCTCAATTGTGGTCCTATGTTGAGGACTACATGAATTGGAGATTTGTTTCCTAGCTGTACTTCCTGTTCTGAGCCGTCCTCCTCCTCTCCACGAACCCCACTCCTTCTAGCCCTAATGATGTTCCCTAGTTGGGTCATGAAACGTCTGCAAGAAAACAATCACGCTCAGTGAGCACCAAGAATTCCACAGTCGTTGTCGTCGTTGTCCTCCTCCTCCTCCTCCTAATTCTTCTTCTTCTTCTTCTTCTTCTTCTTCTTTCTTCTTCTTCTTCTTCTTCTTCTTCTTCTTCTTCTTCTCTCTTCTCCTCCTCCTCCTCCCTCCTCCTCCTCTTCTTCTTCTTCTTCTTCTTTTTCTTCTTCTCCTCCTCCTCCTTCTTCTCCTCCTCTTCTTCTTCTTCTCCTTCTCCTCCTCCTCCTCTTCTTCTTCTCCTCCTCCTCCTCTTCTTCTTCTTCCTTCTCCTTCTCCTCCTCCTCTTCCTCCTCCTCCTCTCCTCCTCTTCTTCTCCTTTTTCTTCTTCTTCTTCTTCTTCTTTTTCTTCTTCTCCTCCTCCTCCTCTTCTTCTTCTCCTCCTCCTCCTCCTCTTCTTCTTTTTCTTCTTCTTCTCCTCCTCCTCTCTTCTCCTTCTCCTTCCTCCTCCTCTCCTCCTCCTCCTCCTCCTCCTCCTCCTCCTCTTCTTCTTCTTCTTCTTCTTCTTCTTCTTCTTCTTCCTTCTTCTTCTTCTTTTCTTCTTCTTCTTCTTCTTCTCCTTCTCCTTCTCCTCCTCCTCTTCTTCTCCTCCTCCTCTTCCTTCTTTTCCTCCTCCTCTTCTTCTCCTCCTCCTCTTCTTCTTCTTCTTCTCCTCCTCCTCCTCCTCCCTTCTAGCACTGATGATGTTCCCTAGCTGGGTCATGAAATGTCTGCAAGGGAACCACCCAGCTCAGAGAACCCCCAAGGACCCCACCCAGTCCTCCTTCTCTTCCTCCTCCCCCCATTTATCTTTCCTCCGGCCCTTGATCAGAAGCCGAAGCGAGAGGTCCTCCCCCGTGACGTTGACCCTCCTACCTGCAAACTAGGCAACCGACCCTCTGGCTAGGAGGAGAAGGGGACGTAACCGCGGAGGAGACCCAGTGCCTGTCACGGCACCCTCCAAGTTCATCCGAGGCTTCGGATGAACTTGGAGGATGGAATTCCTTCGTCTCAACATCGGGCGCCCTTATCTCCCCATGTCCCACCACCTCCCCCCCCCCCGCAGCCGTGGGGTCAAATGGATCTTCCTTCCCGTCACATGCGCGATTAATTTTTCTTCCCCTCCTGGGGCAGACGGCATCAGCTTTTGCCAAACACCGCCGGGGTCCTGGCCCAGCAGAGAGCAGACATAACAAAGGAGTCAGTTGCACCCCCCTGCTTGCTTCCAACAGCCCCCCCCCCCAATAATCCTGGCATCAGAGAGAGACAGGCGAGAGAGAGAGAGAGAGAGAGAGAGAGAGAGAGAGAGAGAGAGAGAGAAAGAGAAAGAGACAGGAGAGAGAGAGAGAGAGATAGAGAGACGGAGAGAAAGAGAGAGACAGGAGAGAGAGAGAGAAAAAAAAAGAGAGAAAGAGGAGAGAGAAAGAGACAGGAGACAGAAAGGGATGGGAGCGAGAGAAAGAGACAGAGAAAGAGAGAGACACACACACATGAGAGAGAGAGAAAGAGACTGAGAGAGAGATAGAGAAAGAAAGAGGAGAGAGAAAAAAGAGACAGAGAAAGAGAGATAGAGGAGACAGAGAAAGGGATGGGAGGGAGAGAGAGAGAGAGATAGGAGAGAAAAAGAGATGGGAGAGAAAGAGAGACAGGAGAGAGAGAGAAACACAAACACAAACACACACAGGAGATAGAGAGAGAGAGACAGAGAGAGAGAGAGATGGAATGCACCTAACAATTTAAGAAAGAACGGTTATAAAACGGGACAAAACTCACTTAACAACTGGGTCGCTTTGCAACAGCAATTTTGCGCTCAGTTTTGGTCGTAAGTGGAGGATTAGATGTAGCTGATAATTTTAACTGCAAATGAAAATTTAAATTTGACTGCAAAGAGGGGAGACTTTGGGCAGCTTAAGGGGTGGGCTTGAATCAGGCCCCTTAGAAAAGGGAGGGGGCAAGCCCCCTCCCCGCCCCCCAGGGGCCCCTAGTCTGGGATTTTTCAGCTTGTAAAACAACATTGCAATCACATCCTGGAATTTTGGAAGGCGATGATAGGGTAGAACCGAACGGGGAGCAGTAGATGTCAAAAGCATCACTTCAGCCCAAGCTGTCTGCCAAGAATTGTGGAATTTTATTATGGGGGGGGCTGGGGGGGTGAATGTGGAAGGAGGGGGTGTAAAACATATGGTTTGCGTGCCGAAGCATGTAGGTTTAATTGGCGAACAAAACCGGAAGAGCAGCGAAAGATTTCGGTTGAATTCTGCCATGCAAACTCTTACAGGTGGTCCTGGAATTGCAACAGTTCATTTAGTGACCGTTCGAAGTTACGACGGCACTGTAAAAAAAAGAGAGAGAAAGAGACCTTTTTTCACACTTACAACCGTTGCGGTATCCCTAGGGTCTCGTCATAAATTCAGTCTTGGCAACTGACTTGTATTTGTGATTCGTATTCAGGATGCTGCAATGGTTGTAAATACAGGTAGTCCTCAGACGTACGACCACAAATTTGAGCCCCAAATTTTTATTGCTGAGCGAGACATTTGTTAAGTCTCATTTTTGCCCCATTTTGCGACCTTTCTTGCCACAGTTATTAAGTGAATCGCTACAGTTGCACTAGATGACCTCCAAGGTCCCTTCCAACTTTATTGTTATTATTGTTATTAATTCTTAAATGAGTCGCACCGTTGTTAAGTGAATCCACCTTCCCCCTTGACTTTGCTTGTCAGATGGTCGCAAAAGGGGATCGTGTGACCGTCATAAATATGAGTCAGCTGCCAGCATCCGAATTTTGATCACATGACCCTGGGGATGCTGCAGTGGTCGTAAGTGTGAAAAACAGTCATATGATACTTTTTTTTCCAGTGTGGTTGTAACTTCAAACGGTCACTAAATGAACTGTTGAAATTTGAGGACTACCTCTCCCTGCCGGTCGCCAAATGGACCGTGGGGATGTTCGAGAGTTGCAAGCCCCCTTTTTTCCCCACGCTGCTGTCACTTCGAATGGTCGCTAAACGAATGGTTATAAATTGAGGACCTGTAGTTCACTATCCCAGCCCAGCCCAGCCTTTCTGCAGCCGCAGGAAAGCATGGGAGATAAGGAACATTCAGCTTATCTTGGTTTTATTATTCCAAGAAAAAACAATAGCTGGATTTAAGGATTTCTGCCAAGGGTTGCAAGCGTTTTCCATTCGGTCCAAAGTTTTTGCCTCTCTCGCTGTGGTCAAAAAATCTGAACTTTTGGGATGGAGACATTAGAAAAATGTCTCACCTCCCCAGGGATGGGCCTCTTCACACACACACACACACACACACACACCGTGTTGTTGGGCCATGATGTTTTTGCATGCGTGTCTTCCTTCCTTCCTTCCTTCCTTCCTTCCTTCCTTCCTTCCTTCCTTCCTTCCTTCCTTCCTTCCTTTTTCTTTCTTTCTTTTTCATTTCACCCTCTTTCTTCCTTCCCTCCGCCCTCTTCCTTTCCTTCCTTCTCTCACTCCTTCATTCTTTCCTTTTTTATCCTCCCTTCCCTTCCTTTCCCCTTCACATGTTGCTCAATATTAGACACGCTAATCAGTTCCTTCCTTCCTTCCTTCCTTCCTTCCTTCCTTTTTCTTTCTTTCTTTTTCATTTCACCCTCTTTCTTCCTTCCCTCCGCCCTCTTCCT
Source organism: Crotalus adamanteus (assembly GCA_039797435.1). Lineage (NCBI taxonomy): Eukaryota > Metazoa > Chordata > Lepidosauria > Squamata > Viperidae > Crotalus > Crotalus adamanteus. Next base: position 3,405,320 of record CM077936.1, read on the forward strand.
TTCCTTCCTTCTCTCACTCCTTCATTCTTTCCTTTTTTATCCTCCCTTCCCTTCCTTTCCCTTCCCTTCACATGTTGCTTAATATTAGACATGCTAATCAGTTCCTTCCTTCCTTCCTTCCTTCCTTCCTTCCTTCCTTCCTTCCTTCCTTCCTTCCTTCCTGACAGTGAGAACAATTAACCAGTGGAACTGCTTGCCACCAGAAGTGGTGGATGCTCCAACACTGGAAGTTTTTAAGAAGAGACTGGACAGCCATTTGTCCGAAATGGTATAGGGTTTCCTGCCTGAGCAGGGGGTTGGACTTGATGACCTCCAAGGTCCCTTCCAACTTTATCATCATCATCATTATCATCATTATTATGGATCATCGCACAGTCAGCAAGATGTTCAGACTAGATTTGGCATTTTGTCTACCTATCGAGTCCTTACCCAGGACCTGGGATAGGCAGATGTGGATGTTTGATGGTATTACAGATATCGTCGCAGGATGGAAGCAGTTCCTAGTAAGGCCGCCTTTTGCAATTGACTAATAGCGAATTTGTCAATGCCGATGATGATGTTCAAGTGGTGCTCCAGTTGTTTTGGGATTGCACCCAAGGAGCCTATCACTATTGGTACTACCCTTGCTTGCTTTTGCCACAGTCTTTCTATTTCTATTTGTAGGTTTTGTATTTTGTTATCTTCTCCAATTCTTTCTCGTCTATTCTGCTGTCTCCAGGCACTGCCACGTCCACTATCCAGACTTTTTTGTCTTTCTTATCGACAATTGTTAAGTCTGGCGTGTTATGTTGCAGGTGCTTGTCTGTTTGAATTCTGAAGTCCCAGAGCAGTTTAATTTTTACAGGCAAATGATATTTTTTGCAGATCTTCCAATGCACCATTGTTGCTATTTTGTCATGCCGCTGCTTGTAGTCAGTCTGTGCAATCTTCTTACAACAGCTTAGCAAGTGGTCCACTGTTTCTTCAGCTTCTTTGCATAGGCGGCACTTACTGTCTGTTGCTGTCTTCTCAATTTTGACTTTGTATGCATTTGTCCTTAAGGCTTGGTGGTATTATTATTATTATTATTATTAGCCTCCCCTTCTCTCCCTCTTCCTTCCTTTCCTTTCCTTTCCCTTCACCTTCCTTTCCTTTCCCTCTCCATTCCTTTCCTCTTTCCTTTCCCTCTTCCTTTCCTTTCATTCTTCCTTCCCTTCCCCTTTCCTTTCGTTTCCTTCCCTTGTCTCTTCCTTTCCTTTCCTTTCCTTTCTTTTCCTTTCCTTCCTTTTCTTTCCTTTCCTTTCTTTTCCTTTCCTTTCCTTTCCTTTCCCTTTCCCTCCCTTCCTTTCCTTCCCTTTCCTTTTCTTTCTCTTTCCTTTCTTTTCCTTTCTTGGTGGCAGTTCAATCCCATCGGGGACATCTAATCGGAAGTGATCCAATCCCTATTATATTTCTAGGAATCCAGCCTCACGGATACCATTTGTTTGTTTCAGAGCCTCTGTTTCTAGGGCAATTATTATTTTTTCCCTAAAAAAATTAGCCCAACGAGTACGATTAATTTCCACTCTGTTGCCATGGTTATTAATAATAACGAAGTGATCATTACTGCACGCAGACTTCTCGTGCACAGTTAATATTTGTTTCAAAAATAAGGACTGGATAAGGACCAAGAGTTTTCAAATAGCGTGTGAAAACTCCATTTGTTGTGTGTGTGCATGTGTGTAACACATTTGTGCTTTGCAGAATTCATTCCTGTCACTGGTTTATAGCCACGGCTAAAAGAGGCTGCAGCTGTCATCTTTTGCAAATACAATTAGGTCTCAGCTTACAACAATTCATTCAGTGACTGTTCAAAGTTACAACGGCACTGAAAAAAAATGTGACTTATGATCAATTTTCACACTTAACGACCGTCGCAGCATCCCTTTGGTCACGTGATCAAAATTAACAGGCTCGGCAACTGGCAGGTACTTATAACGGTTGCAGCATCCTGGTACGGTCACATGATCCCCTTTTGTGACCCTCTGGCAAGCAAAGTCAATGGGGAAGCCAGATTCGCTTAACAACTGTGTTACTGATTTAACAAGTGCAGTGAATCATTTAACAACTATGGCCAGGAAAGGTCGTAAAATGGGGGGAAAAACTCACTAAACAACTGTGTCACTTAACAACAGAAACTTTTAGCTCAGTTGTGCTTGTAGACTGAGAACTATCTGTATAAATCTACAAATCTCCAGACGTTGTGGGCGCTCCAACACTGGAAGTTTTCAAGAAGAAACTAGACAGTCTCCTTTCTGAAATGGCATAGGTTCTACTGCTTGAGCAGGGGGCTGGACTAGAAGACCTCCAAGGTCCCTTCCAGCTCTATTTTATTCTATTCTTTGATACCCTTCACTTCAGGTGGCGCAGAGTGTGTGAGATGCTGAAGAAGCAACGGGTGGAAACTAAGCAAGGAGAGAAGCAACCTAGAACTAAGGAGAAACTTCCTGACAGTGAGAACAATTAACCAGTGGAACCACCTGCCTCCAGAAGCTGTGAATGCTCCAACACTGGAAGTTTTTAAGAAGAGACTGGACAGCCATTTGTCCGAAATGGGATAGGGTTACCTGCCTGAGCATGGGGTTGGACTGGATGTCCTCCAAGGTCCATTAGAGTATGATTCTGTAAGGGTCCCTGCTTGAGCAGGGGGTTGGACTAGAAGACCTCCAAGGTCCCTTCCAACTTTATTATTATTATTATTATTTAGACGTGAATCTCAGTCAACTGAACAATCAAATTGACTGGCGCTGATGGTTGACACGGGTTATTATTATTATTATTATTATTATTATTATTATTATTAAATATTAGTCCAATATTAGTCTGGATCACTTTCTGTTCTTTCTGATTGGGCTCTTCTCTGAATCAGATTTATGAAACTGCGTTAATCTGTCATTTCTGCTTGAGTAATGAAACTCCGAAGGGGAAAGGGGCCTGCTAAATCAGGTTTAAAAATAACTTTTAAAAGAGCTGGCTTTTCTGGCTTATAGGAAACTCTGAAGACAGAGGGGAAAAAAAGATCTTTGTTGTGATTGGCAGGGCCGGAAACGAGAAAGGTGTAACTCTCTCCACGACTTTGGCATTTATCACAATAATTCTAGATCTGAAGCCTGGAAAATCATGGGCCCCTCCCTCCCCAAATGAGCTGGGGGTCAGTTTCAACAAGTATTGTCCTTTCACACCATAACCCTACAGGTTGCCCTCGACTTACGAGCACTACAGAGCCCAAAATGTCAGTTGCTAAGTGAGACACCTGTTAAGTGAATCTTGCCTCACTTTACGACCTTTCTTGCCTCCATTGTTACGTGAATCATTGTTAAGTGAACAACACGGTCATTAAGTGAATCTGGCTTCCCTCATTGACTTTGCTGGTCAGACGGTCGCAAAAGTGATCACCCCCCCCCCGGGATGCTGTGACCGTCATAAATAGGAGTCAGTTGCTGAGTGTCTGAATTTTGATCACGTGACCACAGGAGATGACTACAACGGTCGTAACTGTGAAAAGTGGTCATAAGTCACTTTTTTCAGTACTGTTGTAACTGTGAACGGTCACTAAACGAACTGCTGTAAATTGAGGATTACCTACCCAATTGCTGGAATTGGGGATGTCTAGTTTACATACATACCCAATTGCTGGAATTGGGGATGTCTAGTTTAATGAAGAGAAGGACGAGGGGGGACATAATAGCAGCGTTCCAATATCTCAAGGGCTGCCCCAAAGAAGAGGGAGTCAAGCTAGTCTCCAAAGCGCCTGAAGGCAGGACAAGAAGCAACGGGTGGAAACTAACCAAGGAGAGAAGCAACCTGGAACTAAGGAGAAACTTCCTGATAGTTAGAACAATTAACCAGTGGAACAACCTGCCTCCAGAAGCAGTGAATGCTCCAACACTGGAAGTTTTTAAGTAGAGACTGGACAGCCATTTGTCTGAAATGGTATAGGGCTTCCTGTCTGAGCAGGGGGTTGGACTAGATGACCTCCAAGGTCCCTTCCAACTCTGTTGTTCTTTTATTCTGTTAATTCTCCAGCCAGCATTCTTGGATTTTAACATCCAGAATCTCCTAGCCACCAAACATGGACTTTAATAGCCAAAATCCCCCCCCTCCCCAGCCAGCATCGAATGGACTTCAATTCCCAGAATTCTGTGAGCTGAAATCCATACATCTTAAATTTTGTGAGGTTGCAAAACACGGGCTTAGTGGATTGAGTCAATCCAGGCTGTTTGGCTTGTTCCAACCTTGAAAAAGGGTTAAATCAGTAATTTGATTAAGCTGACTTTGGGAATAAGAGCCAAAGTTGTATTGTTTTTTTTTTTTTACAAATTGTACTGAACTAATTTACAAAAGCAAAGTAAACATGCAGCCAACAGAGGTCGTGAAGTATTGCATTTTTAAGAGAATAATTGTAAGAATTTAAAAAAAAAAAAACAAGAAAAGGACCAAAAAAAACACTTGGCAAAGGATGTTAGGAGCAGAAGAAGGAAAACTATGACAATATTGGTCAAAAGGTTTCTTCTTTCGCTCTTTGTCACAACAAAAACAGACCAAAAAAAAAAACCTACTTCAGATATTGAGACAGAACACAGACCAAGAATTTATTGCTGCAAACAAGTGCAGATATCTCTGCTTTGTGCACCACAACTGTTTTCTGCTACCTGTGAAAAAAACTTTTTTCTTTCTTCCTTCCTTTCTTTCTTCTCTCTCTCTCTTCCTTTCTTTCTTTTTTCTTTCTTTCTTTCTTTCTTTCTTTCTCTTTCTTTCTTTCTTTCTTTTTTCTTTCTTTTCCTTTTTCTCGTTCTTTCTTTTCTTTCTTTCTCTTCCTTCCTTCCCTCCCTCTCTCTCTCATTCCCTCCTCCCTTCCTCCCCTCCCTCCCTTTCCCCTTCTTCCCTCCTCCCTTCCCTCCCTCCCTCTGTCTTTTCTCTCTTTCTCTCTCTTTTTGTCAACATCCACCTTAAGAATCCAAATAAAACTCCAGATTCTTTTTTCTCTTTCTCTCTTTATTTTTCTTTCCTTTTTATCTTCCTTCCTTTCCTTGTATTCATCTGCCCTCTTTTTCTCCCTTCCTTCCTTCCATCTTCCCTTTTCTTCCCTCCCTGCTTTCTTTCCTTTCTTCCTTCCTTCCTTCCTCCTTTTCCTTCCCTTACCCTTTCCTCCCTTCTCTTTCCTTCCTTCCTTCTTTCTTTCCTTCCTTCCTTCCTTCCTTCCACCCGCCCGCCACCCATGTCTCAGTTGAAGGCAGTTGATGGAAACTCATAGTTCTTGGTCCTTTGACAGATTCCAAATATCCAGAAAACAGACATGCAGTTTGGATAAACCAGGGATTGATCCAAGATCACATGAGCCCACCTACTCATTTTCAACTCAAACTGGGAAAAGAAGGAGCAGACCAAACCACCTGAGCTAATGTTTCAATTCCTGAGATTTTTCCCTAATAAGCAAAGTGACTGGAAGTTTTAAGAAGAGATTGGAGAACCATCTAACAGAATGACAAAATCACAAGAGTTGGAAGGGACCCTGAAGATCATCTAGTTCAACCTCTGCTGAAACTAATCAAGGAGAGAAGCAACCTGGAACTAAGGAGAAACTTCCTGATAGTTAGAACAATTAACCAGTGGAACCACCTGCCTCCAGAAGCTGTGAATGCTCCAACACTGGAAGTTTTTAGGAAGAGACTGGACAGCCCCTTGTCAGACATGGTATAGGTCCTCCTGCTTGAGCAGGGGGTTGGATTAGATGACCTCCAAGGTCCCTTCCAACTGTGTTACTCGCTCTTTCCCCCAAAAGAAAGTTTCCTAACTCCAGCAAAGAGCGCAAACTTTCACAAGCCCTGATTTATCTTGGCTTGGTTCTCTTAACATGTTTGGGAAGGGCTCGGAAAGGAAATGGGTGGGACATCTCATCATAAGCCGCAAGCTTTGTCCTCATTCTCTTCCCCCTCCAGACAGGTCTGGGAACACACTGCTGGGGCTTCCACTCCCCACAACCACACCAGATGTGTTCCTCCTCCTCCTCCTCCTCCTGGTTTCTGTGTGTGTGTGTGAGAGAGAGAGAAACACACACACCGCAAATGTTTCTTCCTCTCTTCTCCAGGCTGGGAGACAAAAGCGCCTGGGTCAACATTTCTAAAACTCAAATTATTTGCAAATGGGGGATGAGAAACACACACACACACACACACACAGAGAGAAGAAACAGCACAACGATGGAAGAAAATTGAAGTCTGACCCACGAGTCTCGTTTTAAGGGGGCGGAAAATAGGTCCTCCTTAAGTGGAAGTTTATTTTAAGGGCGAGTGAATGGGTGTGTCCCAAAAATTCACACTTCGTTCCCAGGAGGTGAACTGGGGAACATTTGGGCTGATTGGAAGGTGGGAGAGGATCTGCAGAACAGAATTTTGGCTCCTGGCAACCATCATTTAACAACCATTAATTGCTTTCCACAAGTAACAGAGGGCTTCAACTGCTAGGTCTGAAGCCAGAAGGACCAAGCAAGCAAAGAGGTTCCAAAACAATCAATCAATCAATCAGAATAGAGCTGGAACGGACCTTGGAGGTCATCTAGTCCAACCCCCTGCTCAAGCAGGAAACTCTATGCCATTTCAGACAGGTGAATGTCTTCTTGAAAACCACCAGTGATGGAGCACCCATGACTTCTGGAGGCAAGACGTTCCATAGGTTAATTGTCCTGTTAGGAGATTTCTGCTTAATTCCAGGTTGCTTCTCTCCTTGATTATTTTACATCCATTGCTTTTTGTCTTGCCTTCAGGTGCTTTGGAAAATAGGTTGACCCCCCCCCTCTTCTTTGTGGCAGCCCCTCAATACTGAAATACTGCCATCCTGTCACCCCATAGAGCCAAAACCAAATTCTTCAATCGCTCTTCATGTGTTTTGTCTCCAGGCCTTTAATCAGTTGCTCTTCTTTGCACTTTTTCCAATGTCTCAACATCTTTTTTTTTTTTTTTGTAACCAAAACTGAATGCAAGTATTCCAGGTGTGGCCTTACTAGGGCTTTATAAAACAGTACTAATACTTCATGTGGTTTTTGATTCTATGCCTTATACAACCAAGGATTGTATTGGCCTTTTTGGCTGTTGCGCACATTGCTGGCTCATGTTTAAGTGATTGTCCACTTGGATTCCAAGGTCCCTCTCACAGTTACAGTTACAAGAACAAACCATGATGCATTGTCCTTATTCTAGGGGAAAACTAATCAAGGAGAGAAGCAATTCGGAATTAAGGAGAAATTTCCTGAAACTGAGAACAATTAACCAGTGGAACAACCTGCCTCCAGAAGCGGTGAATGCTCCAACACTGGAAGTTTTTAAGAAGAGACTGGACAGCCATTTGTCCGAAATGGTGTAGGGTTTCCTGCCTGAGCAGGGGGTTGGACTAGATGACCTCCAAGGTCCCTTCCAACTTTATTATTCTGTATTCTGTATCTTACAAGAATTTCCCAGGCCAGCCAAGTTTGAAAACAGAGATCAGATCATGCTTTTGACAAGAAAATCAGAGATCTTGAAAAGTTCCACGCGGTAGCATCTGACAGCCCGGAAAGATTGCCAACTTGACGTTATCAGTTGAGATGGTGGAATCCTGGCCCAAGCAGAAGGGGAGAAAGGGTGCGGGACGGCTTGGGGACAACTGTAAAAATGTAAAAGTTGGGGTTCAAATTGAATGGAGGTGAAAACGAAGGGACACCAGGGCTGGGAACTGTTTCCATCAGAATTTCTGGTGGAGAACTCTTCCACGGCCTTTGTTTTCAGCTTTCTGGATCTGTTTCTCTGACCAAGTGGCTTTTTTTTAACCACCACAACCTTGCCATGTAGGCTTGTGGGAGGTAGAGTGATGGTCCAAAGTCAGCCAAGGATATGTTCTCCTCCTCCTCCTTCTCCTCCTCTTTCTTTCCTTCCTCCCTCCCTTCTCTTCTTCCTTCCCTCTTCTCCTCTCTGCTTCCTTCTCCCTTCTTTCCTCCCTTCTCTCTCTTCTTCCTCCATTTCTCCCTTCTTCCCTTCCTCCTTTCCTTTCTCCTCCTCTTTCCACCTTTGTCAGACCCTCCTTCTCTCCCTCCCTTACTCCTCCATCTCCTCCCTCTCCCTCTGTCCTTCTCCTCCTCCCCTCCATCCTTTCCTTCCCTTCTCCTCCTTCTTCTCTTTTCTTCCTCCCTTCCTCCCTCCCTCTTCTCCTTCTCTCTCTCCCTCCCTTTTCTCTCTCCTTTCTCCATTCCTCCTTCTCTTTCCTTTCCATCTTTCTCAGACACTCCTTCTCTCCCTCCTCCCTCTCTTCCTCTCCTTCCTTCGTTTCTCCTTCTCTTTCCCTCCTCCCTCCCTTTCTCCCTCCTCCTTCTCTCTCCCTTTTCTCCCTTTTCTCTCTCTCTCCTCCCTCCCTCCCTTCCTTCCTCCTTCTCTTTCCTTTGCATCTTTATCAGACCCTCCTTCTCTCACTCTCCTCCCTTCTCCTCCTCTCCTTCGTTTCTCCTTCTCTTTCCTTCCTCTCTTCCTCCCTCCCTCCCTTCTCTCTCTTCTTCCTTCCTACTTCTGAACTTGGCTGAATTCCCTCGGTTTGTACAGTCTGAGTTCCATAATATCCCTCTTTTAATCCTGGGCTGACCGTTTACCCCCTTCCCCCAATTCATTTTGCATCTGTTGCTGGATGAAGCTGTAACCAGAAAGCCTGGGGTGATGGCCCAACCTCTATACCCTTTCTCTCTCCAGCTTTTCAAGTTGTCTCCTCAACGTTGGCCAAGTCGTATTCAAGAAGCATTGATGGATGTTCTTCAAAACTCTTTTCTCCTTCTCAACAGGAAGAACATCATCCACCGCTGGTCCACTCCCAGGAGACACGGTTTGTGTGTCCAGGATGACAAGTAGATGGCCAGCACATCTCCTTGCTATGTGCTCCTGGGCTTAAAAACCTATCTCGAAGGAAATGGCCAGAATGCAGCATCCTGTTGAAGAAACTTGGGTTTGGATGACTCTGATAGAGGTTGACTTGACCCCAAGGTTGTCGACTTAGATGGAAGCCCTTCGGAGTTTGACAATCTGTAGGTTGTTATTAGTCCTTCTACGAGGACTAATGAGGAGCATCCAGTTCGGGCCTCCTCCATTTTCTTGTTCTATTCATCTCCTTCCGTGTGGGGCCTTCAAGGTTGAGGGAGAACATTTCCTAGAATTCCCAGCCAGATGGCTGTGGGCCACCGCCCTTTGGGACTTAGGGTTGTCAGCAAGCCAGAACATCTGGAATTTCTGCCTGATGAGTTACATTTGGGTAGAGCCACATCTTCCTTCTTTTCTGAAGAAATGTTCTTCTCCAGAAGGATGGTTTGAAGCCCGGGGCCTACAGAAATGTTCAAATGACCTGGCAGAAATCACGCACCAAGTTCAGTTTCTCCTGGGGAAAAAATTAGATCTCAAAATCGAGGGATGTCGAAGAACACAAAGGATCCACTGTGAAGACCTTATATTCGGGATGTGAAAGCCCCACTCCTGTGGGAGAATAACTATGTAGGCATCCTGTGTAGATGGACTCACGAATTGTCCAATGGCTCTTGAGAGGAGGGTCCTGATCAGTCTGAGCTACGGTGGCTCTGCTGCATTTCTATTTAAATTCTTTCTTCTTTCTTTTTTTCTTTCTTTCTTCCTTTCTTTCTCTTTCTTTCTTTCTTTCCTTCATTGTTTCATTTCACCGTTTCTTCCCTCCTTCTTTTCCTTCTTTCCTTCCTTCTCTCACTTCTTCCTTTCCTTCTTTCCTTATTTCCTCTCTTCCTCTTTTCTTCCCTTCCCTCACTCCTTCCTTTTTCCTTCTTTCCTTCTTTCCTCCCTCCCTCCCTTCTTTCTTCCTTTCCCTTCTCTTCCTTTCCCTTCCCTTCACGTGTTGCTCAAAATTAGACACACTAACCAGTGTACAACAAATCCATTTTAGGTGGGATTAAAATCACACAGAGCTGAGCCCCAATAACTCAATGCACTTTCTTTCTTCCTTCCTTCCTTCCTTCCTTCCTTCCTTCCTTCCTTCCTTCCTTCCTTCCTTTCTTTCTTTCTTTCTTTCTTCTTCCTTCTTTCTTCTTTCTCTCTCTCTCTTTCTTTTTTCTTCTTTTTCTTTCTGTCTTTTTTCTTCTTTCTTTTTTCGTTCTTATCTTCTTGTTTTTTTCTTCTTCCTCTTCCTCCTCTTCCTTCTCTCCACAAACCCCCCTCACTTTAGCGCTGATGATATTCCTAGTTAGGTCATGAAGTGTCTGCAGGAAAACCACCAAGCTCAGAGAACCTGCAAGGATTGCAAAGTCTTTTCCTCCTCCTCCTCCTCCTCCTCCTCCTCCTCCTCCTCCTCCTCCTCCTCCTCCTCCTCCTCCTCCTCTATCATCTCCTCCTCCTTCTTCCCAACCCTCCCCACAATCACGGAGTCCCTTCTTTGTCCATCTCCAGCAGGAAACGAAGAGTGGAAACGGGGTGGGGCTCCAGGGAGCACCTTGGCAGGGACTGAAGTCTGGAGCCCTGGAAAATAAGGATGAGGTCATTGAACAAGCCTGATCTCCACTGGGCCCAATCTGGATTAATTGTTTGGATACATGTTATAAATATCCAAGAAGGTTTTCTGCATTTACTAGGAAGATCTCCGTGCGTTGAGTTGGTGGGGCTCAGCTCAGTGATTGCTTCAGCTTAAACAATAATTTTAATCCCATCTAGAATGCATTTGTTGTAAACTGGTTGGCGTGTCTAATTTTGAGCAAAATGTGAAGCGAAGGGAAAGGAAGGGAAGGGAAGGAAGGGAAGGGAAAGAAGGAAGGAAGGAAGGAAAGAAGGAAAGGAAGGAGGGAGGGAGGGAAGAAAGGAAAGAAAGAAAGGAGGGAGAAGGGAAAAGGGAAGGAAGAAAGAGTTAAAAGAAAGAAAAAAAGAAAGAAAGAAGGGAGGGAGGGAGGGAGGAAGAAGGGAAAAAGTGGAAAGAAGAAAGAAAGAAAGAAAGGATGAGAGGGAGGGAAAGAAAAAGAAAGAAAGAGGAAGGGAGGGAAGAAAGAAAGAAAGAAAAAAGAAAGAAAGAAAAGAAAGAAAGAAAAAGAAAGAAAGGATGGGAGGGAGGGAAAGAAAAAGAAAGAAAGAGGAAGGGAAGGAAAAAAGAAAGAAAGAGGATGGGAGGGAAAGAAAGAAAGAAAAGAAAGAAAGAAAGGATGAGAGGGAGGGAAAGAAAAAGAAAGAAAGAGGAAGGGAGGGAAGAAAGAAAGAAAGAAAGAAAGAAAGAAAGAAAGAAAAGAAAGAAAGAAAAAGAAAGAAAGGATGGGAGAGAGGGAAAGAAAAAGAAAGAAAGAGGAAGGGAGGGAAAAAGAAAGAAAGAGGATGGGAGGGAAAGAAAGAAAGAAAAGAAAGAAAGAAAGAAAGGATGGGAGGGAGGGAGGGAAAGAAAAAGAAAGAGAGGATGGGAGGGAAAAAAGAAAGAAAGAGGATGGGAGGGAAAGAAAGAAAGAAAGAGGGAAGGAGGGAGGAAGGGAAAGAAAGAAAGAAAGAAAAAGAAAGAAAGAAAAAAGAAAGAAAGGGAGGAAGGGAGGAAGGATAAAGATGGAAGGCAGGAAAGGAGGACAGGAGGAGAGAAAGACGGAAAGACAGGCAGCCACCATCCATCCTTTCTCCTGCCTGTCACCCTCTCTCCTTCCTCCAAGCCAAATCTTCTCTGGCGCTCCAGGGCCCTTGAGGGTTCCCTCCATCACGCACGCTCCATTTCAGGGGGTTTCGCGCTGCGCCCCGTCCACTCCCACCCCGCCCTCTGCCCAGGGGGGTCCCCTGGCGGGAGTTCGCTCAGTCCAAAGGTTCGTTGCGCCTCCACATCCCACCCCCCTCCCCTCCTCTCCTTCCTTCTGCTCTCCCCCCCCCGTCTTAAGGAGCACCTGTTCTGGGGGGAAGCTGCGCAAACACCCCCCCCGCCGCCGCCGCCCCCGCCGCGTCCTCCTGCCGGCGGACACCTGAAGGAGGGCAAACATTGCGGCTGGGCTTCGACGCCACGCTGGCTTCCTCCTCGAGGCAACGGGGCCAGGGATGACCTCAGCGGAGAAGGCCCTCCGCTGGGGCCGGAGGCAGACAAGGGAGGCCGTTCAGAGGGTGCCCGAGGGGGCGTGAGAGACGCCCGTCGGTTGAGGAAAACTGCACCTGCCGGCGATCCTTGCCTGCCTCTTCTACAATTCTTCCAGTGTCCGCATGGACGGACGGACGGATGGATGGCAGAAGGAGGGAGGGAGGAGATAGAGGGAAGAAGGAAGGGAGGAAGGCAGAGAGGTAGGGAAGGAAAGATAAAGATGGAAGATAGGAAGGAAGGAAGCAAGAAGGAAGGAAGGAAGGAAGGAAGGAAGGAAGGAAGGAAGGAAGGAAGGAGCAAGGGAGGCAGAGAGGTAGGGAAGGAAACATAAAGATGGAAGATAGGAAGGAAGGAAGCAAAAAGGAAGGAAGGAAGGAAGGAGCAAGGGAGGCAGAGAGGTAGGGGAGGAAACATAAAGATGGAAGATAGGAAGGAAGGAAGCAAAAAGGAAGGAAGGAAGGAAGGAAGGAAGGAAGGAAGGAAGGAAGGAAGGAAGGAAGGAAGGAAGGAAGGAAGGAGCAAGGGAGGCAGAGAGGTAGGGAAGGAAACATAAAGATGGAAGATAGGAAGGAAGGAAGCAAAAAGGAAGGAAGGAAGGAAGGAGCAAGGGAGGCAGAGAGGTAGGGAAGGAAAGATAAAGATGGAAGATAGGAAGGAAGGAAGCAAAAAAGGGAAGGAAGGAAGGAAGGAGGGAGGGAGGGAGAGAGGGAGGGAAGGAAGAATAATGATGGAAAGCAGGAAGGAAGGAAGCAAAAAAGGAGGGAAGGAGGGAGGAAGGAAGGAAGTGGGAAGGAAGAAAGGAAAAAATGTTGTCAAGGAGATATAAAAAAATACTTCCATAAAATTGCTGCACATACAGAATTTAAATTTAATGGTCTCGTTTCCCATTAAAATACAGGTAGTCCTCAACTTGCAAAAGTTCATTTAATGACCGTTTAAATGATCGGCACTGAAAAAGTGACTTGTGACCATTTTTCACACTTATGACCGTTGCAACATTCAGAGGCTTGGCAACTGACTCGTATTTATGACGGTCGCCGTGTCCCGGGGTCACGTGATCTTCTTTTGCAACCTTCTGACAAGGAAAGTCCATGGGCAATTCACTTAACAACCAGTGTGACTGGCTTAATGATTGCAGTGATTCACTTAACAATTGTGGCAAGAAAGGGCATAAAGTGGGGCAAAACTCACTTAATAACTGTCTTAGTGATGGAAATTTTGTAATAGTCCCTTCTGAGATTCTGTCCTCATAACAACAGCCCTGTAAGGTAGGCAGGGCTAAGAGAATAGTTGGCCCCAAATCCTACAGGGAGATGGTTAATGGGTAGATTTGAATCTGTCTCTCTGACCCTCGTCTGAGATGCTAACCACCCTACTACGCTGTCTTATATTTTGGGGAGTATCTCAGTGTTACCTTTGATCAAACTGATCTGATTGTACTAAAAAACTGCTGAACCCATTATACCTCACTGCCAATAGTAGAACAACCTACCTCCAGAAGCGGTGAATGCTCCAACACTGGAAGTTTTTAAGAAGAGACTGGACAGCCATTTGTCCGAAATGGTGTAGGGTTTCCTGCCTGAGCAGGGGGTTGGACTAGATGACCTCCAAGGTCCCTTCCAACTTTACTATTATTATGGATCATCACACAGTCAGCCAGATGTTCAGACTGGATTTGGCATTTTGTCTACCTATCGAGTCCTTACCCAGGACCTGGGATAGGCAGATGTGGATGTTTGATGGTATTACAGATATCGTCGCAGGATGGAAGCAGTTCCTAGTAAGGCCGCCTTTTGCAATTGACTAATAGCGAATTTGTCAATGCCAATGGTGTTCAAGTGGTGCTCCAGTTGTTTTGGGATTGCACCCAAGGAGCCTATTACTATTGGTACTACCCTTGCTTGCTTTTGCCACAGTCTTTCTATTTCTATTTGTAGGTCTTTGTATTTTGTTATCTTCTCCAGTTCTTTCTCTTCTATTCTGCTATCTCCAGGCACTGCCATGTCCACTATCCAGACTTTTTTGTCTTTCTTATCGACAATTGTTAAGTCTGGGGTGTTATGTTGCAGGTGCTTGTCTGTTTGAATTCTGAAGTCCCAGAGCAGTTTAATTTTATCATTTTCTATGACTTTCTCTATTTTATGATCCCACCAATTTTTGCTTACAGGCAAATGATATTTTTTGCAGATCTTCCAATGCACCATTGTTGCTACTTTGTCATGCCGCTGCTTGTAAATAGTTTGTGCAATCTTCTTCTTCTTCTTCTTCTTCTTCTTCTTCTTCTTCTTCTTCTTCTTCTTCTTCTTCTTCTTCTTCTTCTTATTATTATTATTATTATTATTATTATTATTATTATTATTATTATTATTATTATTATGGATCATCGCACAATCAGCCAGATGTTCAGACTGGATTTGGCATTTTGTCTACCTATCGAGTCCTTCCCAAGGACCTGGGATAGGCAGATGTGGATGTTTGATGGTATTACAGATATCGTCGCAGGATGGAAGCAGTTCCTAGTAAGGCCGCCTTTTGCAATTGACTAATAGCGAATTTGTCAATGCCGATGATGGTGTTCAAGTGGTGCTCCAGTTGTTTTGGGATTGCACCCAAGGAGCCTATCACTATTGGTACTACCCTTGCTTGCTTTTGCCACAGTCTTTCTATTTCTATTTGTAGGTCTTTGTATTTTGTTATCTTCTCAGTTCTTTCTCGTCTATTCTGCTGTCTCCAGGCACTGCCACGTCCACTATCCAGACTTTTTTGTCTTTCTTATCGAAAATTGTTAAGTCTGGGGTGTTATGTGGCAGGTGCTTGTCTGTTTGAATTCTGAAGTCCCAGAGCAGTTTAATTTTATCATTTTCTATGACTTTCTCTATTTTATGATCCCACCAGTTTTTGCTTACAGGCAAATGATATTATTATTATTATTATTATTATTATTATTATTATTATTATTATTATTAATTCTCGCAATCGGCACCAATGAAATACCCTGAATCATATGTTGGATTGAAGCTAATTATGTGGAAACTTTGTACTAAATTAAAGATGGACAGTTGTGGGGAAAGGTTCTAGATCAGAGGTTCTCAACATTAGCAACTTTAAGATGTGTGGACTTCAACTCTGAGAATTACCCTATGAGTTGGAGGTAGAACATCCACAATTTCTGCCCATCTGGTATGAAGCTGGTCCAGCATCTCAGCATGGCTGGCTGGGGAATGCTGGGAGCTGAAGTCCACCCATCTTTAAGTCACCAAGGTTGAGAAAGACTGGTCTGCTGGAATGTGGTCCTTCGGAGTCCTTGTACTACAGTCTTTTCATGAACTTCTCCAGATGTTCCACTGTCTCCATCTCTGCTTCATAGCTCTTTGGTCCATGCTGGTTCCATTCATAGTAGTCCATCTCTACTCCTCCCTGGGTTCCATCCTTCCTTTGACCCTCTCTTTATTGATCTCCTGCATGGTTTCAGGTGGATCTGGAACCTAAGGCCTCCTGTCTTCTTGTCTAAGCTGACCAGACATCTCAGCATGGCTGGCTGGGGAATTCTGGGAGTTGAAGTCTATCTTCATGTTGCTTTCATGTTGAGAAATACTTGTCTATTGAAATGTGGTCCTTTGGAGTCCTTGTACTCCCATCTTTTCATGAACTTCTCCAGATGTTCCACCGGCTACATGATTCTCCATCCCTGCTTCATAGCTCTTTGGTCCATCCTGGTTTCGTTCATGGTAGTCCATCTCTACTCTGCCCTGGGTTCCATCCTTCCTTTGACAATCTCTTTATTGATCTCCTGCACAGTTTCAGGTGGATCTGGAACCTAAGGCCCCTGTCTTCTCATCCAAGCTGACTGCCTGTAAATAACACCATTTCCCCAGGCACTGTCCATTTCTAACGTGTATCTTGGAGCAGCTTCAGAGTTTTTCACTTTGAAGAACGATGCATCCTGCTTCTCTGACAGACATCTAGTCATTTGACTGGAGAAACATCTCCTGTTTCTCTGTTGACTACCTGAAGTTCTCCGATGAGCTGTCTATTTCCATCATGGAAAGGTGGAAAGGCTGACCTCCTTCCTCTCCGGGGAAGGTCCCACTTCTCAAAGTCACTGCTCGGCCTCCAAGTGAGAGGAAAGGAGGAGCCCGTCTCTCTGTTTGACTTTCCCAAGATTTGTTTTGGCTTCTCCAGTGAGAAGTTGGATGCTCCATCCAGGACCCCATCATGCTACAGAATGGCTGAGCCAGACTGACACCTTTCAGGCCAAGTGTGTGGAGTCTATCTTGGAAAAGTTTCCAGTAGGAAACGCCAATTAGAAAGACCAAGTGAGAGAAAATGGGAAAGCATTTAGGGTGAATGCTGGCAATTCCCCTATCCTGATGTGGCAATTCATGGAAGATAATGCACTGCCTTTCATGGAGAATATGATTCCCACTTATTTCCTATTATGGTGGTTATTCTTTTCTATTCGGAGTAATTTACTACTAGGAGTAACTTACTATATGGGGCAATTTACTCTTTGGAGTAATGCATCAATGCCTTATTGCTAGAGATTCATTATTAATGAACCTAGTAGAATTGGAACTGAATGGCAGTCTGGTTCCTACTTATTTCTTATATGGTAGCCTTGAGTAATTACTACCTGGGGTAACTTACTGCAGTAATTTACTATCTGGAGTAATGCATGAAAAGCCTTACTCCTAGGGATTCACTATTATTCTAGACTTAGTATTAGAGCTGAATGGCAGAGTATAGTTCCCACTTATTTCTTATTATGATGGTCATTATTTTCTATTTGGCGTAATTACTTTTAGATATAACTTACTATATGCAGTAGTTTGTTATTTGGAGTAATACATTACATGCCTTACTGCTAGAGAGTCATTCTTATTCTAGATAGCATTAGAACAGCAGAGCATGATTCCCACTGTTTCTTATAAGTGGGAATCATTCTTTTCTATTTGGAATAATTATTACTTAAAATAACTTTTCTACTTGGAGTAATTACTACTGGGAGTAACTTATTGCATGGAGTAATTTACTGTTTGGCATAATGCACAAAAGCCTTACTGCTAGGGATTATTATTCCAGAGTTAATGGTATTGGAGCTGACTGGCAGAATATGGTTCACATTCATTTCTTATCATGATAGTCATTCTTTTCTATTTTGAGTATTTACTACTAGAAGTAACTTACTACTTGGAGTAATTTACTATCTGGAGTAATGCAATAATGTCTTACTGCTAGAGATTCACTATTCTTCCAGAGTTAGCGGTATTGGAGCTGACTGGCAGAGCCTGACTCCCATCTGTTTCTTATAAGTGATGGTCATTCTTTTCTATTTGGAATAATTACTACTTGAAGTAACTTAATACTTGAAATAATTTATTGCCTTATTGCTAAGCATTTACTATTATTCCAGAGTTAGAGGTACTGGAGCTGAATGGCAGAGCAGAGTTCACATTCATTTCTTATCACGATGGTCATTCTTTTCTATTTGGAGTATTTACTACTATGAGTAACTTAGTACTTGAAGTAATGTAGTGTTTTGAGTAAAGCACAAATCTTTTGCTGCTAGGGATTCATTATTATTCTAGACTTAGCAGAACTGGACCTGAATGGAGAGCGAATAAATCTCTAAACTGACTATAAATAAGTACTAGAGACATTTTAAACGTTTCATTTGAAGCAACATGGAAGACGGAATGCGGTCTCCCAAAGGGAGTAAAGTGTGTGTTACTTATGTTACTATGGCAACCGCGTGTGTTACTTCTGGTTTTGTCTTACTCAGGCCACGCCTTTCGCTGCGTTTCACAGCCCGGTTTTCACCGAGGTGTGTCAAGCATGTTGCGTGGAGTTTGCAAATGTTAGTCTTTCGCCAAAGGGGATATATTTTTTTTTCAAAGGAAGGGAAAAGAAACAGGGTAATTAATCAAAATTAAATGACCCCAAACATCTCATTGGTGGTAAGCCATGGTTTGATTCACCCCATTTCCTAAGCCATAACTGTGATTTGCTTCAATTCTCATGATGCAAGCTGGGTGGATCTGGCTACTCGGGTTTGTAAAGCATGCTTTGCTTGCAGTTGAGCATATCTCGGCCTCTCCAAGTGTAGTTTACTCAATCAACCTGGTTTAACCAAATCTGGGTCAAGAAAAGTTTACCTTGTAGTGTTAGAACCCCATTAGACAAGTAGACTAACTGCCACAACTGGGACTGGAATTCCCACAGCTAAGCAAGCTGGTTGTTAAGTGAGCCATGCCCAATTTTATGAACCCTTTTTGGCCAGGGCCATAAAGCAAATCACTTTGTTATTAAGCGAATCAGATGGTTGTTAAGTGAATCCAGCTTTCCCCGTTGACTTTGCTTGTAGAAAGCCGTTTGGGAAGGTCACAGATGGCAATCACGGGACCCCAGGACGCTGCAACCGTCATAAATACACGCCAGTTGCCAAATTTTGATCTCTTGACCCACAAGGAATGCTGGTAATTATAAGTGAGAAAATCTGTCACTTTTTTCTTTGCCGTTCTAACTTGCAATGGTTGCTAAACAAATGGTTGTAAGTCGAGGACCCTATACATTTGAGACAAATGATTATCCAATCTCTTCTTAAAAGCCTTAAAAGTTCTGGAGGCAGGCTGTTCCACTGGTTAATTGTTCTCACTGTCAGGAAGTTTCTCCTTAGTTCTAGGTTGCTTCTCTCCTTGATGAGTTTTCATCCGTTGCTTCTTGTCCTGCCTTCAGGCGCTTTGGAAAATAGCTTGACTCCCTCTTCTTTGGGGCAGCCCCTGAGATATTGGAAGACTGCTATCATGTCACCTTCTCTTCGTTAGAGTAGACATCCCTAGTTGCCACAACCGTTCATCCTGGATTGGTCACTATTCCCTTAATCCAGGGGTAGGCAACCTTGGCTCTTTTATGATTCGTGGACTTCATCTCCAAGAATTCCTGAGCCAGATAGCTGGCTCAGAAATTCTCAGAGTTGAAGTCCACGAGTCACAAAAGAGCCAAGGTTGCCTACCCCTGGCTTAATCCTTTGCGTTCGATCCCATGTCCAGCATAAAAACTCTGCAAGCCAAAATCTCCTCTCAAATTCTGGGTTTTGCAAGTGTTGGAGGTGGACCCAGCTCTTAGGCCAGTCAACTAATAACCTACTAGCAGTAGCTGGTTACTTCTTCAGGCAGACTGATGACGGTCTGAAGGGGCTCATCTGTCTTCCAATGACTTCACCCCTCGGGTTAACCTTGGCACGCTGCTGGATGGAAAAGCGGTTTTGGCACCAGAACTCTCGCCGTGTGCCAAGGTAGCTCAGGATGCCAATGTGGAGAAGATGTGTTTGAAATTGGAATCCCGGTTCTCACAACGGGAGAGCAAAACTCACAACTACGTGGGGTGAAATCCACTTCAGCCAAGGTTGGGGTGATGCTGGACTTAGCTGCCCCTGACTGTGGGATGCCAACATCGCCTGCCTTTCTAACTCTACAAAACATGTCCTCATGGGGTCAAGAATGAAGAGGACCAGGTGACCTGAAGTTCTGAAATTGGTGAGGAGGACCTCAATGATCAAGGTCTCCTTGAGCCTCCTCAAGGTCGCTTCCAACTCTCTTGTTCTGTATTCCTTGGATCCAGCATCTAGAACCATCTACCAAGGCAGCCTCAGAGGAGATCCATCAAAAATGACTTCCCTGTTTTTTCTTTGAAGGCGTTTCGCTTCTCATCCAAGAAGCTTCTTCAGCTCTGACTGAAAAAGATGCAGAAGCTGATCAAAGAAAGATCCAAGCTAGAATTAAAGAGACATCTCCCGTCAATCATTGGAACCAGCTTGTCTACAGATGTTCTAGGTACTCCATCACTGGAGGTTTTTTAAGAAGAGAAATGTGATCACAAGATTGCTACTGCAATGGTCACATGAAAAACACTCATAAGTAACTTTGTGCAGCGCTGTTGTAACTTCTTTTTTATTATTATTATTCATTTTTTCCTTACATACAATAATAATTTTTCAACCAACGTCCTGTCTGGGTTTACATGCTAATACATATTTAATTCTTAATCCTTTCTTCTTTCCTCTAGCCATCGATAAAATAAGTCCCAAGTTTCTTCTTTTTTCTTTCAGTCCCATAGTCAGTCTGTCCATTCTCTGAGCATTCTAGTATTTTTTTATTATTATTTCTTCCTCTGATGGTATTCCTTCATTTTTCCAGTGTTGCGCAAATATATGGAATTATATATTTGCCATTGTAACTTCTTATGAATGCTACACAAACTGTTGTAAGCTGTGGATTCACTATCCTTTCAAAAAAAAAAAAAAATTGGGAAGTTGCTAGAAAACCTCCAAAATTGCAATGCAGGTAGTCCTCGACGTACGGCCACAACTGAGCACCATATCTGTTGTTAAGTGAGACATTTGATAAGTGAGTTTTGTCCCCATTTTATGGCCTTTCTTGCCACCGTTGTTAAGGGAATCACTGCAGTGGATAAGTTAGCAGCCCTGGGACACTGCGACCGTCGTAAGTATGAACCAGCTGAATTTTGATCACATGATCACGAGGATGTTGGAAAGGTCATAACTGTGAAACATGATCGTAAGTCACCTCCTTCA
Source organism: Crotalus adamanteus (assembly GCA_039797435.1). Classification (NCBI taxonomy): domain Eukaryota; kingdom Metazoa; phylum Chordata; class Lepidosauria; order Squamata; family Viperidae; genus Crotalus; species Crotalus adamanteus. The sequence goes on from CM077936.1 coordinate 3,425,982, forward strand.
GTGCTGTTGTAACTTTGAACGGTCACTAAATGGGTTGTTGTAAGTCGGGGTCTATCTGTAATTTTGCAAAGTTTTTTTTAATGGGTGATGTGGTGTGGGATTCTGATTCGGAGGGCCTCCCCATAAATTAAACACATATTTTGTTTTTTTTCTAATATCAGCTTGTTCCACCAGAGTCCCAGTGCTGGGTTTTTCAGTCATAAATCTTTTCTTGACCTCATTTCGGTCATAAATCTTGGGGTGTAGAGGCCCACACACAAGCCAAGAATTACAATCTGGATTTAGGTGTGAATTGCTGTGTGTTAACAAAGGTAATCCTTGACTTACAACAATCCGCTTAGTGACTGTTTGAAGTGACAACGGTCCTGAAAAAAGGAACTTATGATGTTTTTTCCACACTTACGACCTTTGCCCCCCCCCCCATGGTCACGTGATCCAAATTCACACCCTGGGCAACTTGTATTTGTGATGGTTGTGGCCTGATCCTGCTTTTATGGCCTTCTGACAAGGAAGTCAATGAGGAAGCCAGATTCACTTAGCAACTATGTGACTAATTTAATGACTGCCGTGATTCCCTTAACAACAAGATCATAAAATGGGGCAAAGCTGCCTTAACAACTGTCTCACTTAGCAACAGAAAAGTTGGGCTGTAAACCCAGGACTGCCTGCAAGGCCTTTTCACTGCCTGTCCTTCTTCTGATTCTTCTGCAGATCGTCTGGAGAAGCAAGGATGGACTAGAGAGAGTTAAATCCATGCTTGTGTGCCATTAGCCAGCTTTCACTGAACGCCAGAACCACACATTACACCCACATGGAACACTTCCTTCTGTCAGAGGTCCTACCCGCAAGCCATCTCCCCACTTTTCCATGTTCTGGAGAACTTGTGGTGGTCTCCAAGCACACCTTCAGAACATTGGCCTTGCCTTAATGTGGTTGACCTGGAATGACACCAGGACTTTGTGAGGCACCAGAAAACCACAACACACCACTCCCCCCACCCCCAGAGGTTTTCAATACGCTCAGATATGGTGGTTGATCCCTCTTCAGAAAACTTCTTGAGAAGGTTTTCTTTGGAATGGCTGAAGAGCCCTGAAAAAGGATGATAAAATGGCTGACAAGGTTTCAGATAATGACCACAATTCGGATGCAATTCTGCTGGTGCTTAAGCGAGTCACAGGCCATTTTATGACTTTTTTTGGCCATGGTTGTTAAGCAAATCCATGTGGTCGTTAACTGAATCACATAGTCATTAAGGGAATCTTGACTTTGTTCGTCAACTGGGAAGGTCGCAAAAAGCGGTCACGTTAATCCTGGGATGCTGCAGCCCTCATAAATATATGCAGTCTGGATTTTGTCTACTGACAAAATTGGCATGCCGTGATGGTTGTAAGTGTGAGGACTTTTCATAACTTGAATGGTCGCTAAATAAATGGTCATAATTCAAAGACTCCCTGTAAGGTAGTATAAGCACTTATAACTCTGGAGTCCCACTCTGGCCCAGCCCCTGTTTCAGGTGATCACAACTGAGCTTATAATTTCTCTTGCTAAGCGAGATAGTCCTTAAGTAAATTTTGTCCCATTTCACAACCTTTCTTGTTACAGTTCTTAAGTAAATCATTGCAGCTGTTTAAGATAGTCACACAGTTGTTAAGTGAATCCAGTTTTCCCATTGACTTTGATTGTCAGAAGGTCATAAAAGGTGATCATGTGACCCGGGGATGTGGCAACCTTCATAAATATGAGTCAGTTGCCAAGTGTCTGAAATGTGATCAGGTGACCGTGGGGATACTACCAGTGCTACATGTAGTCCTTGACTTATGACCACAATTGAGCCCAAAATTTCTGTGGTTAAGTAAGATAGTCGTTCATTTTGCTCCACTTTACAACCTTTATTGGCACTGTTGTTAAGCGAATCACTGCGGTTGTTGTTAGGAACGCGGCCATTAAGCGAATTTGGCTTCCCCACTGACTTTGACTGACAGATAGTCACAAAAGGGGATTGCGTGACCCCAGGATGCTGCGACCCTCATAAATATGAGTCAGTTTCCAAATGTCTGAATGTTGTCACGTGACCACGGGAATGTTGCAATGGTCATAAGTATGAAAAATGATCATGACCCTTTTTTTTTAGTGCTATTGAAAGCTCGGTCACTAAACAAGAGATATATATCATTCAAAGTTCATTGTATCCCTTGTCCAAAATACTCTGTGTTTGGGATGCTACATACAATAGCAAGGTTGAGAAAACTACTACCCAGACACTTTCATTGTGTTACTCAATCTTTACTACATGCCCAGAAAGTAACTCACTGGCTGTGATTCCTGCTTGTGAAGCATCTCATATTTCTTTGTGTGCTTATCTCAAAATGTCTCAGGTCCTCCCTGTGGAGCAGATAACCCCAAGGATAAAATGTCAGGCGAGGCAACAACATTGTGTTGGCATTGACACAACTACCCTGTCAGCCACTCCCTGCTGGTGAGAAAAAAGCTATCAGTGCGTCTCAGATGTCCTGGCAGAAAGTCACACCCTAGAGATAAGCGTTGTCTTTGTTGGCGTCCACATCAAGCAACTCCTTCAGACTTCTTGGAAAAGAAGGAAAGTCAGGAAGGTCAACAGCTCCATGATTGACCCTACTCAACTCCAGAAAATGTTTTGGGTCCTCAAAAGAGGTCAAGCAGAAGAAGAGACAACCTTGGGCTTGTTTGGGTTCTGGAAAGGAGGTCAACCAGAAGACGAGACAACCTTGGAACTTGTTTGGGTTCTGGGAAGGAGGTCAACCAGAAGACAAGACAACCTTGGAGCTGTTTTGAGTCCTGGGAAGGAGGTCAACCAGAAGATGGAGACAACCATGGAGCTGTTTTGAGTCCTGGGAAGGAGGTCAACCAGAAGATGGAGACAACCATGGAGATGATTTGGGTCCTGGAAAGAAGGTCAATCAAAAGATTAGACAACCATGGAGCTAATTTGCTAGTCGGTTGGCAGGATTTCAAGGCTATGGTCTGCCAAGATATCTCACCAGGGTTACAGGCGAGATGTCTCTCCACATAGTTGGTCCAGGAAGGGTAGAAGAATATTCAATCCAAACAGTGGCAGGAGATCAGATGGGGTGGGGTGGGATTGAGAAGACAAAACAACCCCACAATTTGATTCCTGTTTTATTTGGACGCCACAATTAATTCTTTCTTTTTTTCTTTTCGACTTGACTTCTTGTGCCAAGAGAGGCACCAGAGATCTCTGATGTTTGCACAAATCCCGATTCACGGTTAATCTAGATTTTCTGAAGGAATCATGGTCCTGGCTCGGGATATGTACTGAATCATCTAATCTAGGTAATTTTTGACTTACAACCATTTGTTTAGGGACTTTTCAAAGTGACAACAGCCCTGAAAATGAGACTTATGACCGGTTTTCACACGACCGTTGCAGCATCCCCATGGTCATGTGATCAAAATTCAGATATTTGGCAACTGGCTCATATTTATGACCATCGCAGTGATCCAGTGGTCCACTTTTGCGATCTTCTGACACGCTAAGTCAGTGGGGAAGCCAGATTCGTTTAACGACTGTGTGACTAACTTAACAGATGTGATGAGGAAGGTTGTAAAATGGGGCAAAACTCACTTAACAACTCTCTCGCTTAGTGACAGAAATTTTACGCTCAATTCTGGTCATACATCAAGGGCGACCTGTAGTTCAATAAATGTTGGTTCTATGTAGTAAGAAAGTGGAGATTTACTCTTTGGCCCAAACCTGAGGGCCAGGATGATAGAGAAGGTCCAAGGGTTATCTTCTGCTGTGGTTTCAGTTTAGGTGGGACACTGAGGAGCTTTTAGTTCATGGAGGAGAAGACTTGAGAGGTTCCATCTATTCTCCAGGGCATGTTTAGAAGGTTGGAGCAGGACCAAGGTAGGCCAAACACTGAAGACCATGGAGGGACCAACATCAGCCATAAATGGAAGAAGACCATTAAGCCTATCTCAGGTTCTCCAGAACTTCTGTTGACTTTTAGTTCATGGAGGAGGAGACTTGAGGGGTTCCATCTATTCTCCAGGGCATGTTTAGAAGGTTGGATCAGGACCAAGGTTGGTCCAGCACTGGAGACCATGGAGGGACCAACATCAGCCATAAATGGAAGAAGACCATCAAGCCTATCTCAGGTTCTCCAGAACCTTTGCTGACTTGAACATCCATCCACCCAAACACATAAACAATGTTATTGTTTATTATGCTGCTTTTAATTGTTTTTAATCTGAATTTATCAGGTTGGGGATTACAGGCAATTCTCGACTTACAGCAATAACTGAGCCCCAAATTTATGTTGCTAAGTGAGAAAGTCATTGAGTGAGTTTTGCCCCATTTTACGACTTTTCTTGCCACGCTTGTTAAGTGAATCACTGCAAGTTGTTAAATTAGTCACACGGTTGTTAAGTGAATCCGGCTTCCCCATTGACTTTGCTCATCAGAAAGGGAACAGGTGACCCCTGGACAATGTGACCGTCATAAATGTGAGTTGGTTGTCAAGCGTCTGAATTTTGATTACGTGACCCCGGAGAGACTGCGACGGTCATAAGTGTGAAAAACAGTCGTAAGTTTTTCAGTGCCATTGTAACTTTGAACAGACACTAAACACTGTTGTAAGTCAAGGACTAATTGTATACGCCAGTTTACGCCCGTCGTGCTAGGCTACATTAAATAAAAAAACAATCTTAGTTAGATTTGTTTGAAGGATGTGAACGATTTAAAATTTCCAAGTCTTATTCTTTCTGGAAGCTCCATTGACAGATAATGTGAAATATAAAGTATATAAAATAAGACCGAAAACAAAAGATAAAACATAAAATAATAACATGAAATGAAAGGAAGGAAAGGAAATAATAGAATGGCACAGAATAAAATAAAATAAAATAAAGTCATATAATAAAGGAAAACAAAACAATAAAATAAAACAATATAATAAAGAGTAATAGAATAAAATAAAACAATAAAATAAAATAAATATAATCAAGTAGAACATCAAATAAAAATAAAACAAAATAACAGAAAACAATAAAATATAAAAAATGAAATGAAACAAAATAAAATAAAAGAAATTAAATAAGGTAAAATAATAAAATAAAACATATAATGAAATGAAATAAAAAATAAAAAATAATAAAATAATAAAATAATAGAACAGAATAAAACAAAATAACAAAATAAGAGAAAACTAAAGGTAAAAAGGGAAATGAAATAAAAGATACAATAAAAAGTAACAATAAAATGAAATACTGTAATAAAATTAGGTAACATAATAAATAAAACAAAATAAATTAAAAATACAATACAATACAGAACAACAGAGTTTGATGGGTCTGTTTAGGTCAGGAATAGGCCACCTTGGCTCCTTTATGACTTACGGACTTCAACTCCCAGAATCCCTGAGCCAGCCATGCTGAGGGGAAAGGGAGAGGTTTCCAAGCTGAGCCATGCTGGCTCTGGAATTCTGGGAGTTGAAGTCCACGAGTCATAAAGCGGCCTAGGCCTAGGCCAGAGGTAGGCCACCTGGGCTCTTTTGTGACTTATGGACTTCAACTCCCAGAATTCCTGAGCCAGCCATGCTGAGGGGAAAGGGAGAGGTTTCCATGCTGAGCCCTGCTGGCTCAGGAATTCTGGGAGTTAAAGTCCATAAGTCATAAAGCGGCCTAGGCCTAGGCCAGGGGTAGGCCACCTGGGCTCTTTTGTGACTCGTGGACTTCAACTCCCAGAATTCCTGAGCCAGCCATGCTGAGGGGAAAGGGAGAGGTTTCCATGCTGAGCCCTGCTGGCTCAGGAATTCTGGGAGTTGAAGTCCATAAGTCATAAAGCGGCCTAGGCCTAGGCCAGGGGTAGGCCACCTGGGCTCTTTTGTGACTCGTGGACTTCAACTCCCAGAATTCCTGAGCCAGCCATGCTGAGGGGAAAGGGAGAGGTTTCCATGCTGAGCCCTGCTGGCTCAGGAATTCTGGGAGTTGAAGTCCATAAGTCATAAAGCGGCCTAGGCCTAGGCCAGGGGTAGGCCACCTGGGCTCTTTTGTGACTCGTGGACTTCAACTCCCAGAATTCCTGAGCCAGCCATGCTGAGGGGAAAGGGAGAGGTTTCCATGCTGAGCCCTGCTGGCTCAGGAATTCTGGGAGTTGAAGTCCACCAGTCATAAAAGAGCCAAGGTGGCCTACCCCTGGTTTAGGTCATCTAGTCCAACCCCTTGTTGAAGCAGGCGACCTTATACTATTTCAGATAGGAAAGCCTCCAATGATGGAGTACCCACAAGTTCTGGAGGCAAGCTGTTCCATTGGAATACAATACAATACAATACAATACAATTGCATGCATGCGCTGGACATAGGGCCAGTTCTGTGCACCTGGAGGACAATCATAGAGCATCAACTGAGACACACCAGCTTTGGAATTTCCCCCAAAGAGACCCCCTTGCCCATTAACTGCTCATTCGTTCTCCCTAGCCCAGGAAAGGGGTCTTTTGTTTGTGACATCACCCAGGGTTGCCAAGGGCAACCCTGGATGATGTCACAGAGAGAGAATTCACACCTCCGAATGCAAAGCCAGGGGTCTGCCAGGGACGGAGACCACCCCGCCTGCACACAAATGGCTAGGAGATTGGACAGGAAAATCGTTCCAAAAAGGGGGGAAAAATTTCCCCCTCTTTTTTGCCCAGAAAAATTATGTTTTCATCATGTTAGGGAGCGTGAACAAAAGCTTTGCATTTGTATAATAATAAAATTAGCAATGGTGGAATAAAAATAGCTGGTAGGATCAGAAGGGGACATGCGTTTCTTCTCTGAATGCAAAGAACGAAGAAATTAGAACTGGAGGCGCTTCAGTGCTTGGTAGAATCATAGAATGTGAAGGCTGGGAGGGACATTGGAGGTCTTCTAGTCCAACCCCCTGCTTAAGGCAGGAGACCTTACACCAGAGCGGAGGTTGCCTACCCCTGCCTTATACTATTCAGGACAAATAATTCTTGTTGTTATTGTTCTTCTTCTCCTTCTCTCCTTTTCTCTAGCACTGATAATGTTATCACCACCTCCTCCGCCGCCTCTGTTCTTCTGCTTGTTCTTCCAGGCAGATGGTCCCTCAACATGAGAAACTTGAAGCTGCTAGAGATCATTGGGAAGGGAAAATTTTGAAATCCATGCAGGCTGGGGGATTCTGGGAGTTGGAGTCCATCCCTCTTAAAGCACGCCGGCTGGGGGATTCTGGGGGTTGAAGTCCTCCCAAAGAATGCCAGCTGGAGGATTCTGGGAGTTGAAGTCCTCCCCTCTTAAAGCATGCTGGCTAGGGGATTCTGGGAGTTGAAGTCCTTCCAAAGAATGCCAGCTGGGGGATTCTGGGAGTGGAAGTCCTCCCCTCTTAAAGCATGCTGGCTAGGGGATTCTGGGAGTTGAAGTCCTCCCAAAGAATGCCAGCTGGGGGATTCTGGGAGTGGAAGTCCTCCCCTCTTAAAGCATGGTTGGCTGGGGGATTCTGGGAGTTGAAGTCCTCCCCTCTTAAAACATGCTAGCTGGGAGATTCTGGGAGTTGAGGTCCGTACAACCTCCAGCAACCAAGGTTGAGAAACCCTAAAATAGAGAAACGGTTGCATATAGACGTTTCCAGCAGTGAAAGAGGAAGAAAAGGTTTGTGAGCTAACACAAGCCTCAACGCAGAAGAAAACGCAGGAAGTGCAGATGTGAATAAATAATTCCCTAAGTATTTGTCATTCGTAGGAAGGAATGTCCTTTTCCGAGATCTGATGTATTTTTCCTGGACGTACTAGCAGATTCAATGGCAATTAACCTTTAGGCTGCCTAAAAATTTGGGATAAAGCTCCTTTTGCAAAGATGTTACTCCAAGATAACGTTCTAATTACCTGCACTGATTCTGGGAGGCCTTCTAAAGTCCAGATTACAACCGGTTGTTGTGTGATGATTTTACAAACACTTTGCAGACAAAGGCAGAAACAAAACATGTTTTTCCGCAAGCGAAATGGACCTTGAGCGGAAATAGATTAATCCACCAATTTCTACCCGGGACTCGTTAATTCTGTCTCTGAACCTTGAAAAAAAGGATTCCCCCTGCTCCTGGCAAGCACAGCTGGTCCTCGAGCTTTAATCAGAATTTTGCCCCATTTTATGACCTTTCTAGCCACAGTCGTTAAGTGAATTATGGCAGCTATTACGATACCTGCATGATGAGCTGGCTTCCCGTTGACTTTGCTTGTCAGAAGGTCACCAATGGGGATCATGTGACCCAGGGGCACTGTGACCATCATAACTATGAATCAGTTGTCAAGAATCTGAATTTTGATCACGTGATCTTGGGGATGCTGCAGCAATCATAAATGGTCCTTTTTTCAGTGCCATTCCATTCTATCCTATTCTATTCATTTTCCATTCTATTCTATTCTATTCTATTCTATTCTATTCTATTCTATTCTATTCTATTCTATTCTATTCCATTCCATTCCATTCCATTCCATTCCATTCTATTCTATTCTATTCTTTTCTATTCTATTCCATTCCATTCCATTCTATTCTATTCTATTCTATTCTATTCTATTCATTTTCTATTCTATTCTATTCTATTAATTTTCTATTCTATTCTATTCATTTTCCATTCCATTCTATTCTATTCTATTTTGTATTCTATTCTATTTATTCTATTCAATTCAATTTCCGTTCTGTTCCATTCCGTTCCATTCTATTGTATTCTATTCTATTCTGTTCCGTTCCGTTCTGTTCTATTCTATTTTCCATTCTATTTCTATTTCATTTATTTGTACAGAACCCCAGGATGGTGCAAACCTTGTAAATCCACACGAGATGCCAAGCATCCAAATTCTGATCACAACAGGGGAGGCTGTGTTGGTTGTAGGAGCAAGAACTGTTTGTATGTCACATTTTTCAAAACCGTTGCATCTTTGAACAGTCACTAAACGAATGGCTGTAATTCGAGGACTGTCTACTACAGCATGTATTGAACAAAGCAACCAACACATAAAATCAAAGATTACAAAAATATAAAATGTTTTGTATTTACTGCCATCATCTCTGAATTTCAGGGAAAACTGCTTCCCATTCTCTGCATAACTGGTAGTCCTCAACTTACAACTGTGGCTTAGCGACCGTTCAAAGTTGCAACGGTGCTGAAAAAAATGACTTTTTTCACACTTACGACATTTGCAGCCTCCCTGGGGTGACATGATTCAAAATCGAGACACTTGGCAACTGACTCATAGTTATGACGGTTGCAGACCCCTGGGCGTCTCCTGACCCCACTTTTGCGACTTTCTGACAAGGAAAGTCAATGGGGGAGCCGGATTCACTTAATGACCGTGTGACTCACTTAACAACCACAGGGATTCACTTAACACCTGTGGCAAGACAGGTTGTAAAATGGGGGCAAAACTCTCTTAGCAATGGTCTCACTTAGCAGCAGAAATTTTGGGCTGAATAGTATCGTAAGTCGAGGACTACCTGTCCTTTTAAGCTCAAGGGGGAATTTTTAGAATCTAAATCTGAGGTTTTTCTTTCCTTTTCCTCCATGTCGGTTTGACCGTTTTACCTTGAGGTTCTGCCTGGCCGCAGAAACCCCACATGCAAAGCGAATCAAAGCTTCTCACCACGTTTTCCTGTTTTCTCCCCATCCAAACTGCTGGCCTCATATAGTTTTGGCCTCTGCTCTTTGTTATGAGATCTTTCTTTCTCTCTCTCTCTCTCTCTGTCTCTCTCCGCTGAACTTTCCTTCTGGGGCTTCCCTGTTGCCCACGGAAAAAATCTCTGGGTAGAGTCTCTCTCTGGCCAAGTCAAATGTTTTTGGGGATTTCTCTTTAGCACAGACTTTGGGGAAAGAGAGAGGGGGGGGGGACAGAGGAAGACAGAGAAGAGAGGAGAGGAGAGAAAAGAAGAGGAGAGAGGGAGGGAGAAAGGAGTAGAGAAGAGGGAGGAATGGAGGGAGGGAGAAAAGAGAGAAGGAAGGGTAGAGAAGGAGCGAGGGAAGCAAGAGAGATAAAGTGAAGAAAGGAAGAAAAAAGGATGGTATGGAAGGAGACGAAGGAAGGAAGGAAGGAAGGAAGGAAGGGAGGGAGGGAGGGAGAGAGGAGGGAAGGAAGGAAGGAAGGAAGGAAAGAAAGAAGGAAAGAGAAGAAATAAAATTAGAAAAGCGGGAAAGGAAGAAAAGAGAAGGAAGGAAGGAAGAAGGAAGGAAGGAAGGAAAAAAGAGAAGGAATAAAATTAAAAAAGAGAAGGAAGGAAGGAAGAAAAGAGAAAAGGAGGGAAGAAAGGAAGGAGAGAGAGATACAGAGAAAAAGGAAGGAAGGAAGAGAAGGAATACAATTAAAAAAGAGAAGGAAAGAAGAAAAAAGAAGGAAGGAAGGAAGGAAAGAAGGAAGGAAGGAGAATAGAGGGGGGAGGAGGGAAGAAAGGAAGGAGATACAGAGAAGAAGGAAGGAAGGAAGAAAGAGAAGGAATAAAATTAAAAAAGGAAAGAAGAAAAGAGAGAAGGAAGGAAGGAAGGAGAATAGAGGGAAGGAGGAGGGAAGAAAGGAAGGAGAGAGAGATACAGGGAAGAAGGAAGGAAGGAAGGAAGGAAGGAAGGAAGGAAGGAAGGAAGGAAGGAAGGAAGAGAAGAAATAAAATTAAAAAAGAGAACGAAGGAAGGAAGGAAGAAAGGAAGGAAGGAAGGATACAGTTTATGCCCTGTAAGGCACTCTTTTCAGCCGTCATAAATGGTCATCCAATCCTTCCTGTCCATGTCCAGCATTTGGTGACCGCTTGCAGTGTGGCCCAGTCATGTAACTGTGAATCCCATTCTGTTTCTCCAATTTCCAGCATTTTTTCCCCACATACTGACCCAAAATGAACGAATGAATAGATTCGCACTCACAATCATGGTATTCACTTAAAAAATGCTGCCAAAAAGGTTGCAAGTTCACTTTCGGAGGTGCCTCGACTTACGATTGTAATGACTTCCGGTCTTTAGTGTGGGACTACCCTGTATCGTATTGATTTCCTGAGTCTTCTTCTCAGTATACAGTTAGTCCTCAACTTACAACCACAGTGGAGCCCAAAATGTATGTTGTTAAGTGAGACAGTTGTTAAGTGAGTTTTGCCCCATTTTACGACCTTTCTTGCCGCAGTTGTTAAGTGAATCGCTGCCATTGTTAAGTGAGTCACATGGTTGTTAAGCGAATCTGGCTTCCCCCCGACTTTGCTTGTCAGAAGGTCCCAAAGGGGATCACACGACCTCGGGACACTGCGACCGTCATAAATACGAGTCAAGTGTCTGAATTCCACATGAGATGCTGTGACAGTCCTAAGTGTGAAAAATGGTTCCCTTTTTCAGCACCGTCATAAGTTTGAACAGTCGCTAAGTGAACACTATCTCCCTCCTGAAGGCATTAATGGAATGCTGCTATTTCCCCCCCCCCAATTGGTGGATTCTGTGTATATTTTGCTTTTTTGGGTTGCTATGGCCGCGTCCAAAGCGAGGGGTGAAAACATAAAATATCTCCCCAAAATCCCAGCCTGCTTTCTCTCTGGGGGAATCCTTGTTTGCTTTAAACCATGATTCAAGCTTTGGGGTTCCGAGGACCGTCCTGAATTTCACGCAAGGCTTCCAAGCCCATCAGAGGTCAGCCATTGATCCAGGTGATGGGATATTCTCTTCACAAAGAAAAATTTCATTTACCTTGCGGTGATTGGCAGGTATTTGCTGCCACAACCTGGAGCCCGCTTTTAAACACACCATTGTGGCTGCTTGGAAACAGCACAACGGACCACAACACGAGGGTCTGTTTGGTTCACATGGCGACGGGCCCTGCCGAAACAATAATAATAATAATAACAATAATAATTAAAATAAGTAGAAGGGCGGGCAGGCAAGGAAAAGGTAACGCAGACCACGGTGCAAAGAGTCTGTCCGCCATGATGCGATGGTAAAGCAGCCAATGGAACAGAAGGTGACAACTGCAAGGATTGTGGAAAAAAAAAAATGACACCCTGATTGTGCGTCCTTCTTTCTTTTTCTTCGTTTTAATACATTTTTGTTGTGTTTCTTTCTCAAGAAAAGTCAGATAATTATGTTGTTTCCACCATGAACATTTGAAACTAATTAGTATTGGTGGACTATCTCCTTCCTTTCCCCTTCTTTCCTTTCTTCCTTTTTTCTTCCTTCCTTTCTTCCTTTCTTCCTCTTTCTTTCTTTTTCCATCTTTCTTTTTTCTTTTTCTTCCTTCCTTTTGTCCTTTCTTTCTTTCCTTCCTTTCTTTTTTCTTCCTTCCTCTTTCTTTCTTTCCTTCTTTCTTTGTCTTTCTTTTTCTGTTTCCCTCCTTCCTTTGTCCTTTTCCTTCCTTCTTTTTTATCTTTTCTTTCCTTTCCTTTCTATTTCATTTCCTTTCTTCTTTCTTTTTTATCTTTTCTTTCCTTTGTTTCATTTCCTTCCTTCTCTTTCCTTTTTCTTTCCTCTTTCCTTCCTTCCTTTTTTCCTTCCTTCCTTCCTTCCTTCCTTCCTTCCTTCCTTCCTTCCCTCTTTCCTTTTTATCTCCTTTCCTTTCTGTTTCCTTCCTTCCTTCCTTCCTTCCTTCCTTCCTTCCTTCCTTCCTTCCTTCCTTCCTTCCTTCCTTCCTCTAATGTTACATTTTTCTTCATCTTTTTTTTCCTAGGCAATTTTTCTTAACCTTTTCCCTTTTAGGACCCATTTCCCACTTTTAAAAGTTATCAAGGATCCCCAAAACAGTTTTTCTTTGTATGGGCTACATTTACCATTATTTCCTGTACTAAAATTAAAACGGATGCCTTTGTATGATACTGATCTTGTAAAAATAACAATATTAAGCCCATTCGATACAACCTAAATAAAAGTGTTTTCATGCCAGAACTCTGCATTTTTTTAAACGAATCAAAAACAATAATGAGAAGAAGGACGTTGGATTAAAATGTTTACATGTCTCTTCAATATCACGTAAAAACATTTTTATTTTTTTTTTGATTCTTGGACCCTGTTCTAGGGAACTCCATTGCATCCCTCAACTTAAAAAGGAGTTTGTGTGTTGATAAAACCAGCATTGCCTTTCCTCCTTCCTCCATCACCAGATGTGAGCAAAAGGCAAACACCTGGGATTCGGCCAGGAGTGCAGATTACAGATCCCTGTTTACTTATTGGGCAGGTCTGCATATATATTAATAAGCTAGTTCAATATTGTGGTTCTGTGGTCATACATGCTTTGGCAAAGAAACCGTTGACCTAGTTTGCCATCACGGCTTCCTAACCACCATCCTGTTTGCCTCCTTCAGCTCGGAAGCAGCTCTCACCTGGATGCCCTCTGAGTCAAGGACATGCTAATTTCCCTAATCTTGGCCACTAAGTAGTATGGACTGCAACTCCCAGAATTCCCCAGCATGCATGGAAGTGAGTGAATGAGTGATGAGGAAGGAAGGAAGGAAGGAAGGAAGGAAGGAAGGAAGGAAGGAAGGAAGTAGAAGGGAGGGAGGGAGGAAGGGAGTGAATGAGTGATGAGAAAGGAAGGAAGGAAGGAAGGAAGGAAGGAAGGAAGGAGAAAAGGAAGTAGAAGGGAGGGAGGGAGGGAGGGAGTGAATGAGTGATGAGGAAGGAAGGAAGGAAGGAAGGAAGGAGAGGAAGAAAGGGAGGAAGGAGAAAAATAAGTAGGAGGGAGAAGGAAGGAAGGAGAGGGAGGAGAGAAGGAAGACAAGAGGAACAAAAGAAAAAGGGAGGAGGGAGGGAAGGAGGGAGGGAGGAGAGAAAGGAGGAAGGAAGGAGGAAAAGAAGTAAGAGAGGGGAAGGAACAAGATGGAGGAAAGGAGGAAGAAGGGAGGAAGGAAAGAAAAAGAAAGAAGGGAGGAAGGAATGAGATGGAGGAGAGAAGGAAGAACAAAGCAGAAAGAGAGGAATGAAGGAAAGGAAAACGGGAGAACAGAAAAGAAAGGAAAGAAGGAAGGAAGGAGGAAGGGAGGGGGAGAGGGAAGGAAGGAAAGAAAAAAAGAGAGGAAAGAAGAAGAGAGGGGGAAGGGGGTTGGACTAGAAGACCTCAAAGGTCCCTTCCAGCCCTACAATTCTATCAATCACGGGCTCCCATCTGGAGATCTTGGTTTCAACAGAGGCCTCTTGTGCATTGCAACACACACACACACACACACACACACACACACACACACACACACACCGTCCTCCTGTGTCCCACCGTGAACTGAGACAGGAAATTGGCCCTCTTCAGGCTTAATGAAACCCGCAGAACGGAGACCCCCTGCGCCCCAGGAAGTGGGAAGCTGCAAGGGCTGTTCTGGTCTCTGTCAACACACATGACAAGGTTACTCACAACGGAAGGCTAAAAGTGACTTCTTCAGCTGCAAACCCCAGATAGTGATATTTTAGGGGCTGGGGCCAAAGATTAGCAGCTTAATCAAGGCCACTTTGTCGTGACAAGAGAAACCAACAGTTTCTGGCTGCCCTCGGTGACTTGTCTTGATGATGAATGAGGACTTGTCAAGCCTTCTCCAGCATGAAAGACCTCTCTTTCGCTGGTGGTGAAGGACAAGGAGATGTGGAAGAAGCAAAAAGGAAGGAAGGAAGGAAGGAAGGAAGGAAGGAAGGAAGGAAGGAAGGAAGGAAGGAAGGAAGGAAGGAAGGAAGGAAGGAAGGAAGGAAGGAGAGGAGAGGAATAGGGTCATCTTGATCAACGGTGATGACGTTGAGGGTGGAAGGGTGCATTCTTGGGGGAGGGACTTTGGAGGAGCTGGTGGGAGAAGGACCACATCTGCTGGAGCTTAAGGTCAGGAACAAACCCTCCATAGATGAGAAAATGGCGAAGAGATAATAACAACACGGTCAAATTAAATCAGAGCTTTTCAACCTTGGGACCTTGAAGAAGGCTAGATTTCAACTCCCAGATTTCCCTCAAGGCTGGAGGATTCTGGGAATTGAAGCCATGGTTGTTATGCGAATCACTGCACTTATTAAATGAATCACACAGTCGTTAAGCGAAGCTGGCTCTCCTTGTCCACCTTCTATTTTTTCTTATCTTCTCCTTGTCCTTCTCATCCTTCTCCATTGTTCCTCTCCTCCTCGTCTATCTTCTCCTCCTCCTTCTTCTCATCTTCTCCTCCTCCTTGTCCACCTTCTCCTTTTTTATCTTCTCCTTGTCCTTCTCGTCCTTCTCCTTCTCCCTGTTGTTCTTCTCCTCCCTCCTTGTCTATCTTCTCCTTGTCCTCCTCCTCCTTCTCAACTTCTCCTTCTTCTTCTCCTTTTTCTTACCTTCTCTTTGTCCTTCTTCTCCTTCTCCTTCTCCCTGTTGTTCTTCTCCTCCCTCCCTGTCTATCTTCTCCTTGTCCTCCTCCTTCTTCTCAACTTCTCCTTCTTCTTCTCCTTTTTCTTACCTTCTCTTTGTCCTTCTTCTCCTTCTCCTTCTCCCTGTTGTTCTTCTCCTCCCTCCCTGTCTATCTTCTCCTTGTCCTCCTCCTTCTTCTCAACTTCTCCTTCTTCTTCTCCTTTTTCTTATCTTCTCCTTGTCCTTCTTATCCTTCTCCTTCTCCCTGTTGTTCTTCTCCTCCCTCCTTGTCTATCTTCTCCTTGTCCTCCTCCTTCTTCTCAACTTCTCCTTCTTCTTCTCCTTTTTCTTATCTTCTCCTTGTCCTTCTTATCCTTCTCCTTCTCCCTGTTGTTCTTCTCCTCCCTCCTTGTCTATCTTCTCCTTGTCCTCCTCCTTCTTCTCAACTTCTCCTTCTTCTTCTCCTTTTTCTTATCTTCTCCTTATCCTTCTTATCCTTCTCCTTCTCCCTGTTGTTCTTCTCCTCCCTCCTTGTCTATCTTCTCCTTGTCCTCCTCCTTCTTCTCAACTTCTCCTTCTTCTTCTCCTTTTTCTTACCTTTTCTTTGTCCTTCTCATCCGCCTCCCTATTGTTCTTTCCCTCCTTCTCCTCCTTCTCCTTTTCTCATCTTCTCCTTCTCCTCATCCTCTGCTTCTGTTGTGTCCTTGCTTTCCTTCTCCTCCTTGTACTCCTTCTCCTCCTTCTCCTTCTCTTCCTTCTCCTTCTCCTCCTCCTTGTCTATCTTCTCCTTCTCCCTATCACCTTCTTCTCCTTGTCTTATTCTCCTCCTTGTCTTCCTTCTCCTTCTCATCTTTTCCCTGTCGTCCTTAGTAATAGTAATAGTAGTAAAGTTGGAAGGGACCTTGGAGGTCATCTAGTCCAACCCCCTGCTCAGGCAGGAAACCCTACACCATTTTGGACCAATGGCTGTCCAGTCTCTTCTTAAAAACTTCCAGTGTTGGAGCATTCACTGCTTCTGGAGGCAGGCTGTTCCACTGAAAATGGAGAAAATCTATCTAGATGATCACTAAGAGTCAACTTCAATTTTATAGGATATCATGGGGGGGGGGGGGAAGAGAAATTTCACAGTCAAAAAGCTAAATGCCAACAGGAGATTTAAATCAAGTCTGGTGAGAAGATCAGTGAAAACCAGACGTTTTTGTCACCATTCTTCCTTTCTGCTAATCTCCTAACCAAGAAAGTTCACTTTCTTGATTCTCCATGTCTTTTGAGGGAGGTTTCAAAAATGGAATTTGGAAAAAAAAAAGGTTGAATATCAGCTGTAGAAACTGGGAACACTTTTCAATCTGAAATGGGTTATGATGGCTTTCTCTTCTGAATGGAAAGAAACAAGGCCAACATCTCATTGGAAAAAGCCACAACTTTTCCATAAAATGAGCTGGGATGGAAAAGGGCTGGATGGAGTGCGATTCCTGTGGACTTTTCTGCTGTGTATCCAGCCTTTTCTTCACTTGCTGAGAAGATAAAGCCAGGTCCTCAAGACCACACATGGAGGCCGGCTGGCCCTTCCCTGTGGCCTTCCTTCTGGTGGATGGCTCTCTGCTTCCCTCTGGTGGCTGGAAGCAGCCCACCCACATTAACGTTGAGGATTTGGGCGAATGTTTGCATTGGGTTGTGGGAAAATCCAAGGCCTGGAAGGGACCTTGGAGGTCTTGTGGTCCAACCACCACATCTTCTTCCTCCTCCTCCTCCTCCTCCTGTTCTTCTTCTTCTTCTTCTTCTTCATCTTTTCCTTCTTCATCTTCTTTCTCTCTTCCTCCTCCTCCTCCTCCTCCTCCTCCTCCTCTTCTTCTTCTTCTTCTTCTTCTTCTTCTTCTTCTTCTTCTTCTTCTTCATCTTTTCCTTCTTCCTCATATTTTTTCTCCTCCTCCTCCTCCTCTTCTTCTTCTTCTTCATCTTTTCCTTCTTCATCTTCTTTCTCTCCTCTTCCTCCTCCTCCCCCCCTCCTCCTCCTCCTCTTCTTCTTCTTCTTCTTCTTCTTCTTCTTCTTCTTCTTCTTCTTCTTCTTCTTCTTCTTCTTCTTCTTCTTCTTCTTCTTCTCTTCTCCTTCTCCTCCTCTTTCTTTTTCTTCTCTTCCTTTTCTACCTCTCCTCTCCTTCTCGTCCTTGTTTACAACAGCACTGAGAAAAGTGAACTATGACAAATTTTTCACACTTAAGGACCATTCCAGCATCCTCGCGGTCACTGGATCAGAATTCAGCCACTTGGCAACTGGTTCATTTTACTGACATTTGCGGTGTCCTGGGGTCATGTGATCCCCTTTTGTGACCTTTTGACCAGTGAAGTCAATAGGGACCCCAGGCCCACAATAACCGTGTGACTGACCTAACAATTTCCATGATTCACTTAACAACGGGGGCAAGAAAGGTTGTCAAATGGGGCAAAACTCATTTTAACAACTGTCTCACTTAGCAGCATAAATGGTGGGCTTAATTGTGGTCGTAAGTCAGTGCATTCTGCCCTGAGCCCAGGCTGGACTAGATGATCTCCACTGCTTCCATGCTATAACTGTTGAAAAGCACAGGGCAAGTGAGGGGAATATCTAGGCAGGGCTAGGCCACCTTGGCTCTTTTATGACTCGTGGACTTCAACTCCCAGAATTCCTGAGCCAGCATGGCTCAGCATGGAAACCTCTCCCCTTTCCTCAACATGGCTGGCTCAGGAATTCTGGGAGTTGATCCACAAGTCATGAAGGGGCCAAAGTTTCCCTCCTGCTGGCTCAGGAATTCTGGGAGTTGAAGTCCACGAGTCATGAAGGGGCCGTAGTTCCCCCATGCTGGCTCAGGAATTCTGGGAGTTGAAGTCCACGAGTCATGAAGGGGCCATAGTTCCCCCATGCTGGCTCAGGAATTCTGGGAGTTGAAGTCCACGAGTCATGAAGGGGCCATAGTTCCCCCATGCTGGCTCAGGAATTCTGGGAGTTGAAGTCCACGAGTCATGAAGGGGCCATAGTTCCCCCATGCTGGCTCAGGAATTCTGGGAGTTGAAGTCCACGAGTCATGAAGGGGCCATAGTTCCCCCATGCTGGCTCAGGAATTCTGGGAGTTGAAGTCCACAAGTCACAAAAGAACCAAGGTGGCCTACCCTTGATCTAACTATTTGGGTGTAGTTTAAATAGGGATACAAACCAAGGCAGAAAGTGAATGTCTGAACAAGCTTTCTGCTTTTATTTAACTCCAGATCTAGGAAAGATCACCGTTTTTTTCTTCTTCTTTTTTTACACCAGCTAAGCATCTTGCCAAAAACCTTTCACGATGGCTGCGTTGCCTCCAGTCAAAAAAATAGGCAAACAAGACCCCATCTTATGCGATACCCATCTACAGGTAATTCTCAATTTACAACCGTCCATTGAGTGACTGTTCAAAGTTACGACGCCACTGAAAACAGCACAGGGGAAATAGGATAAGGAAGCTTGTGGTGGGTACCTTCACTGCCCTGAGTTATTTGTGGGAATAATAAAGGCGGGAGGCATATCGATTAAAACAAAAAATAACCAGATAATCCTTAACTTACAACCGCTCATTTAGCGACCGTTCAAAGTTACAGCGGCACTGAAAAAAGCAACTTAAGGACCGTTTTTCACACTTATGACCTTTCCAGCATCCCAGGGTCATAAAACGGAGCAAAACTTGCTGAACAAATGTCTCACTTAGGAACAAAGATTTTGGCTTCGTTGGTGGTCGTAAGTTGAGGACTGCCTGAATTTTCCTTCCATCCATATTTCTTTCTTGATTATAAATGATAATAAGATTTTATTAAAAAGAGAAACTGTCAAATCATTTGCGTTTGATTCCTCTTGGCTGATCCTTCCTTCCACACTGTGGGACAGAGAGCATCCTTACGCAATTACAGAGATAAATGAATGTATTTAAAAGCAGGGATGAACAGACGGGAAAACTCTTTCATCCAAGGTTGTTTCAGCAATTAAAAGAAGGAAAGGAAGTGCTTCAATTAAACAACCAGGGTTTAATCATTGAAGACTGGCCTGTTAAGAGTCCTACAGGATATCCAGCAAGACAGTAACAAAAATAAAATAAAATAGAAAATGAAAATTCAAAGTAAAATAAAATCAAACTGAAAATCAAACAAAATAAAATTGAGAATGAAATGAAACAAAGCACAAAGCGGTAAGGTAAAACGAATACCTGTTAAATGAAAGAAGTGGGTGGAGGAACCTTAATCAAAATCCAATTAAAAACTAATTCTGCAGATATGGAAGTGTATCCACAAACATCCATCGTTCCAGCAGCCTGGGAAAATGTGGTTTCCCAGAGGATTAACTACAAACATTCGCAGGTGTTTTTGCAGTAGGAAACCTCTGGATTTCAGAAGAAAAACTCCTCATTCTGTAAACACCATCCGGTCTGTTTCACCCCAGGAAAAAAGCAACAGAAACATTGGGCCAAGTCACCAAAGATTCTCGGTTTTGCCAGCTTTAAGAGGGGAGGACTCCAACTCCCAGAATCCTCCAGCCAGCCATGTTTTAAGAGGGGTGGACTACAACCCCCAGAATTCCCCAGCCAGCATGCTTTAAGAGGGGTGGACTTCCCTTAGCAGAATCACCCACCACAATGCCTTAAGATGTGTGGACTCCAACTCCCAGAATCCCTCAGCTGGCATGCTTTAAAAGGGGAAGATTTCCACTCCCAGAATCCCCCAGCCAGCCTGCTTTAAGGGGAGGACTTCAACCCCCAGAATCCCCTAGCCAGCCATGCATATGTTTCAAATTTGCATAAAAGTGGGGCCATATTGCTTGCATAAAAGATGGATCTCATCCTAAGAGAATCATATAATCTTTCCTTTGGTTGTATATTTATTTAGCAACCATTTAAAGTT
This sequence comes from Crotalus adamanteus, assembly GCA_039797435.1. Classification (NCBI taxonomy): domain Eukaryota; kingdom Metazoa; phylum Chordata; class Lepidosauria; order Squamata; family Viperidae; genus Crotalus; species Crotalus adamanteus. The sequence continues at coordinate 3,446,172 of CM077936.1, forward strand.
GCATCAGCCCTGAAAAATCTGACTTACAGCTGATCCTTATGTTTACGACCATCATAGCATCTCTAGAATCATGTGATAAAATTAGGGTGTTTCACAGCCAATATATACTGTATTTACGTGGTTGCCATCTGCAATCTTCCTAGCTGCTGTTCAACAAACAAAGTCTGGGGGGGGGAGTTGATTTCAGTTAACGACCATGTGATTCATTTAACAACGTCAGTGGTTCAGTTAACAACCACAGTGATCACAATGGAGCCCAAAATTTCTGTTGTTTAGCTAACAGTTCTTAGGTATGTTTTGGGCCATTTGATGACCTTTCCTGCCATTTGATGACCTTGTTAAGTGAATCACTGCAGTTGTTAAGTGAGTCACATGGTTGTTAAGTGAATCTGACTTCCCCCATTGATTTTGCTTATCAGAAGGTCACAAAAGGGAATCACGTGACCCCGGGACACTGCGACCGTCATAAATATGAATCAGTTGCCAAGTGTATGAATTTTGATCTGTGACCATGGGGATGCTGCAGCGGTTGTAAGTGTGAAAAATAGTCAAAAGTCACACTTTTCAGTGCCGTTGTAAAGTTGAACGGTCATTAAATGAATGGCTGTAAGTAGAGGACTAATTGTAGCTTCACTAGCCCTAATTCTAAGGAGGGGCTCATCATCAGATATGATGACCTTGTTTTCTGGGTCCCTAGAACAGCGGTTCTCCACCTGTGGGTTGGGACCCCATTTGGGGTCGAACGACCATTTCACGGGGGTCGCCAAACAACGCAGTCCGCCATTTTTTTCCCCCTTTTCCTTAGCTGTGCTATTCCCTTTTATTCTATTGGCTTTTGAAAGCCAAAGGAAGAGACTCTCTTGAATAGAGTCTAATTCTATTGGCTTTCAAAAGCCAATAGGAATTGTCCAGGCTGTCTCTGCCCTGCTGAGCCCGCCAAAAGCCCCATTTATTTATTTATTTATTTTATGAGACTTATATACCGCTTTAAGTGCAAGCACTCTCTAAGCGGTGTACACCAGTAAGCAATGTATATATATATTTACATTGCCCCCAACAATCTGGGTCCCCATTTTATCTACCCCGGAAGGAGTTGAGTAGTCCTCGACTTACAACCAGTTGAGTAGTCCTCGACTTACAACAGGTTGGGGGTCACGGCATTAAAAAGGTTGAGAACCACTGCCCTAGAATATTCCTTCTTCTCCCAATCCCTTCTTTCCTCCCTCCCTCCATTCTTTTCTTCCATCTCTTTCGTTCCTTTTTCCCCCTTTCCTGTCTCTCTCTCTCTCTCTTTGCTCCTTTCTCTCTCTGTTTGTCTCCTTTATCATTCTCATTCCTCCCTCCCTTCCTTCCCTCTCTCCTTCTTTCTATCCTTCTTTCCTCCCTTCCTTTCCTTTCTTTTTCTTTCTTTTTCTTTTTCTTTCTCTCCTCCCTCCTTCTTCCTCCCTCCCTCCCTTTCTGTTTCCATTTTATCCTCCCTCTTCTCCCTTCTTCCCTCCTTTCCTTCCTTCCTTCCTTCGTTCCTTCCATTTCTTTCTTCCTTCTTTCCTCCCTCCATTCTTTTCTTCCATATTTTTCATTCTTTCTTTCCTCCCTCCTTCTTCCTTCCTCTCCTCTTTCTGTTTCCATTTTATCCTCCCTGTCTTTTCCCTTCTTCCCTCCTTTCTTTCCTTCCTTCCATTTATTTCTTCCTTCTTTCCTCCCTCCCCCTCTCTCCCTCCATTCTTTTCTTCCATATTTTTCATTCTTTCTTTTTTCCTCCCTCCTTCTTCCTCCTTCCCCCCTTCCACTCCTCCCTTCTTTTTCCTCCCTTCTCTTCCTCTCCCTTTTCCTTCCTCACTTCCTCCCTCCGTCCCTCCCTCCCACAGAAGGTGCAAAGCCACGGAGGGAGAGAAAGGCCACCTGCATGGCTGCAGATCTTGGAAGGAAGACAGAAGGATGGGGCGGGGGGGGGCTCAGAGGCAGACCCCACTCCTCTCTAACTAAGTGCACGTCCATTGCTCCCCACCACCACTCAGGGGAACTCCAGCCACCCTCTCCTCCCCTGGGGATGAAATCCCACCATCAAATTCTCCCTCCACAAATAAAAGAGCCGCTTGATTAGAGAAATAAAAAAACAAGAGAAATATCCTGTTCAACACTCTTGTGAACTTTTTAATCCACCAGGCAAAAATCACTTCTTAAAATATTCTTCGCATAATCTTGTTCATTCCCAATCTGGTCAAAACGTGAGCACAACGTGCTGAATTTGGTGGTCTTTTAGGAAAACCAAGCAAAGTTTTCCCGCCCCCCCCCCCCCCAACTACTGGGCTCCTCATCATAAAATTCCCCTTTTTTCCTGCTCAATTTGGAAACGTTAAGTATCCACAGGGTAGTTCCAAGACTAATTTGGCAATTTTGCTCTGGTGTGGTGTCATCATCACCACCCACATCCTTCGTTCTGCAACCCAAGAATGACCCAATTCTGGCTATACACTCTTCAAAGAAGCGTGGAATATTTTCGGGGGGGGGGGTAGTGGAAATGCTTTTTTTTTTTTTAAGCAAAAAACAAAAAACACTTCCCTGCATTCGAACGCAAGAGCTGATGCTTTGCGTTGGGGACTTTCTCCATAAGTCAGAAACTCCCTCCATAAACTTTCTTTCTCAAACTTCCTCTTTTCCGCTATGTATTCAAAATAGATAGGGATTAATATATAGACATACATTCATGTATACATACATACATACACACACAAATATATATCTATCTCTCCGTGTGTATACACACATGAATAGAATAGAATAGAACAGAACAGAAGAATAGATAATAGAAGAGAAAAAAATAAGAATAGAACAGAACAGAATAGAACAGAACAGAATAGAATAGAAGAATAGATAATAGAAGAGAAAAAAATAAGAATAGAATAGAATAGAATAGAATAGAATAGAATAGAATAGAATAGAATAGAATAGAATAGAATAGAATAGAATAGAATAGAATAGAATGGAATGGAATGGAATGGAATGGAATGGAATGGAATGGAATGGAATGGAATAGAATAGAATAGAATAGAATAGGAAATAGAAATAGAATAGAATGGAATAGAATAGAATGGAATGGAATGGAATAGAATAGAATAGAATAGGAAATAGAATAGAATAGAATAGAATGGAATGGAATAGAATGGAATGGAATGGAATGGAATAGAATAGAATAGAATAGGAAATAGAAATAGAATAGAATGGAATAGAATAGAATGGAATGGAATGGAATAGAATAGAATAGAATAGGAAATAGAAATAGAATAGAATAGAATGGAATGGGACGGGACGGGACGGGACGGGACGGGACAGGACAGGATAGGATAGAACAGAGAATGGAAGAGGAGAGGAGAGGAGGAAAGGAGAGGGGGAAAGGAGGAAGGAGAATGTGGGAAGAGAGGAGAGAAGAGAAGAGAAGAGAAGAGAAGAGAAGAGAAAAGGGGAGGAGGGGAGGAGAGGAGAGGAGAAGGAGGAGAATGTGGGAAGAGAGAAGAGAAGAGAAGAGAAGAGAAGGGAAGAGAAGGGAAGAGACGAGAAGAGAAGAGAAGGAGAAAAAAGCTGGAAGGGACCTTGAAGATCTTCTAGTCCAGCCCTCCATTCAAGCAAGAGAACTTATACCATCTCAGACAAGATATACAGCATGTGTATATGCGTGTTATATATGCGTATGGGCATACATATATTTTCTTTTGAGAGCGGGCAACAGAATTTCATTTTTAATGTGTGCCAGCCTGCTCACAGCAAAAACAAAAAATGGCAACAAAAAGCGATCTTATCCTGAACTTAATAAGTCAGAACGGGGCGACATGTGGCCAGCCACACCTGTTCAGGGACGAAATGAGGGACGCTCGGCAAATTTATGACACGTCCAGTGAGACAGACAAACTTCTCAAGTGTCGCTTGCTGTCACCCGCTCTGCCATGCCACCCTTTGCAGTTGGCAGCCGCGCCAGGAACGCAAAACCTGGTGGCTTCGCCTTGCAGGCTGGGCCCGCCGATGTTCCACGCGGCGCATAGCTGGGCGAGGGTGTGATGGATCTCCTGCAGGTGTCGGCTGTGAGTTGTGCCAACAACAGGAAACGAAGGGAAGCCGGGCGGGAGGCAACTGGCAGAGGGGGGGGGGGGAGAGGCAGACTTCAAGGTATTTCTGGACTTTGGAGAGGCGGGAGGGCATCCGGTTCTCCGGTGTCCTGCAGGGAGGGAGGGGTGGGGACAGGTGGAAAAAGCCGCTGGCTTCCCATGGTGTTCGTGTTTGCGTTAGGCGGGATGTGTTTCTTGAGTGTTGGGAGCAAAAAAAGCGAGCCTGGAGGTCGGCCTCAGAGGAGCAGAGAGTTGGGTCGATGGTGCCCAAAGTGCAGAGAGAATATTTCAAACTTCGGGTTACTCCTTGGTGGCCTCTGAGTTTCTTGCCGAGGCCTAGCTGGCAACATCGGCAGTGCCAGAAAGGAGGGGGGGTTATAGAGACAAAGAGGAAGAGGAGGAGGAGGAGAGGAAGATGAAGAGGAGGAAGGACTGCAGGATCCTTCATGCTTTCTGAGTTGGACTGCTTTCTTGTAGACCTTTCATCACCCAACTAGAGAACATCATCATTGCTAGAAGGGAAAAGAGGAGGAGGAGGAGGAGGAGCAGGAATAGGATGGAGGAGGAGAAAGAGGAGAAGCAGGAGGAGATGGTCTGTAGGCAACTTTGTGCTCTCTGAACCTGGCTCTTTTCTTGCAGACGCCTCATGACCCAACAAGGTAACATCATCAGTGATAAGAGGAGGAGGAGGATGACAATGGGATTCTTAGTGCTCTCTAAAGTTGGTGGTTTTCTTGCAGATGCCTCATGACCCAACTAGGTAACATCATCAGGATAAGAGGAGGAGGAGGAGGAGGAGGAGGAGGAGGAGGAGGATGACGACGACAAATGGTGCCCTCTGAGCTTGCTGGTTTTCTTGCAGACGTCTCATGCCCCAGCTAGGGAGCGTCATCAGGGCTCGGAGGGAGGGGAGTCCAAGAGCAGATCTTTT
>CM077936.1:3451302-3541603 GCA_039797435.1 Crotalus adamanteus
TGACCATTCCAAATTACAACGGCAATTGAAAAAAGAGACTTACTGGTTTTCACACATCCCTGCATTCACATGATCAATATTTGAGAGTTTAGCAACTGGCACGGATTTATTATGGCCAGTGTCCTGGGGGTCATGTGATCACCTTTTGTGACCGTCTGAGAAACAAAGTCAGTGTGTGTGGGGGAAGCCAGATTCATTTAACGACAGCATGACTGTCAAAGTACAGGCGGTTCTCGACTTGGGGGTGATGTGGTTAAATAAGTTTTCCGAACATATCTAAAGATGCTGAAAGAAAAAATAAATTTGAGAGTCCTTGTGTCCTCAAAGCCTCATGTAGGCAGATGTATTTTGGGTTAAGCTTAGATTGACTTGGAACTAAAGTGAGTCCCTTTGTTTGAGGGAAGTGGGGTGGGTGGATGGATGGATGAGTGGATGGAACAATAGGTGGATGGATGGATGGATGGATGGATGAATGGTAGGTGGATGGATGAACAATCGGTGGATGGATGGATGAATGGATGAATGGAACAATAGATAGATGGATGGATGGATGGATGGATGGATGGAACAATAGGTGGATCCATGGATGGATGGATGGACAGAACAATTGGTGGATGGATGGATGAATGGATGGAAGAATAGATGGATGGATGATTGGATGGATGGATTAATGGATGGATGGATGAACAATAGGTGGATGGATGAATGGATGAATGGAACAATAGGTAGGTGGATGGATGGATGGCTAGACAGAACAATCTGGTGGATGGATGGATGATTGGTTGGATGGATGAATGGATGGAACAATAGGTGGGTGGATGGATGGACAGAACAATGGATGGATGGATGAATGGATGGAACAATAGGTGGATTGATGGATGAACAGATGGAACAATAGGTAGATGGATGGATGGATGAATGGATGGAACAATAAATAGATGGATGGAACAATAGGTGGGTGGATGGATGGAATAATAGGTGGATGGATGGATGGATGGATGGATGGAACAATAGGTAGGTGGATGGATGGATGAATGGATGGAAGAAACAATAGGTAGGTAGGTGAATGGATGGATGGAACAATAGGTGGGTGGATGGATGGAATAATAGGTGGATGGATGGATGGAACAATAAATGGATGGATGAATGGATGGATAAATGAAATGATGAATAGAAGAAATAGAATAGAATAGAACAATAATTTTATTGTCACTTTGAATGTACACTAATCGGCATACATTACAATGAAATGACGTTGCATTCAGCTCTCAGAGGGTCAACACCTCCAATATACACTACATAAATATGACAAAAATAAATAAATAAATAAATACAGAATTATGCATATACCCACGTGTATTATATGACACAGAGAAACAACACAGATTAGTTTGGGTTATGTATACATGTGCACAGCGAGAAAAATGAATCTTGCGAGTTTACCAGATGGACACCATAGGGAACAAAGCTATTACAGAATTGGCTAGTCCTGCTATAAATACTTTGAAACCTTCTCCCAGAGGGGAGCAACAGAAACTGACCGTGAAGTGGGCATGTGGGGTCGCTAACAATACTTTGAGCTCTAAGCACAAAGGGTGGAACTATAGATGGATGGGATGATCGATAGATGGATGGGCTGGAGGGCGGGTAGATTCATGGATGGAAAAATGGATGGAACTATAGATGGATGGATGGGATGATCAGAAAAAAATAGAACACAAGAAAGGAAGGAGGGAAGGAAGGAAGGAAGGAAAGGAGGGAAGAAAGGGAAGGAAGGAAGGACAAGAAGAGAGAAGAGTTGATGTTTCCCTAGTTGTCTGCCTTGGCAACTCATAAAGGGGGGAGGGGGTCTCAAGCGCCCCTCAACGGCTCAAACTATGAGATTCTTCTTGGATCCCTCTATGTGAGCTGGCTCTCTGATCATCCCTTACAAGTTCTTGGCTGTGTGATGCTCAGTTCTGAAAACCTCCTTTGGCACATAATCCACCTGTTCTTCCCAAACCGGGTTTTCTATTCTGGGTGGGCTTTTAAAACAACCCACCAAAGAAACCATGGCATGTCTACCCAGCAACACTTCTTCCAGATGCAGAGAATCGACCTTCCAGATATTTCGCGGAGTCCCAGGCAGGCAGCACCACCCTTTGCCCCATAGGGTTGCCTTCCTTGCAGCTTAAAAGCTTGCATCAACACAAGTCGCCATAGCTTATTCCACAAACTCTGGTTAAGGGAATGCAATTAGTCCTTGACCTATGACCACAGTGTCATTAAGCGTCATGGTCCTTAAGCGAGTGAGCATCCAACCATGACTTGCAACCGTCTCTGCTGGCTTCCTCGTTGACTTGGCTTGTTAGAAGCCAGTTGGGAAGGTTGCAAAGTACCGTCATTCAACCACAGGATGCTGCAATGTTTGTGAGGACCAGTCAGAAGTAACTTTTATCAGCACTGTCCTAACTTTAAACGGTCGCTAAATGAATAATTGTAAATCAAGGACTATCTGCAGTGGTTTAGAAGAAGAATAAATAGCAGGGCCTCTAGGCATTACAAAGTTGTCAACCAACACACTATTACAACTTAAGCACTACTTTAGAGATTCTGGCCCATTCATGAAACACTAAATTCAGGAATGTGTCTAGTAACTGTGAGTAGTAACTTGGAGTCCTAGTGGACAATCACCTAAATAGGAGCCAGCCGTGTGCTGCAGCTGCCAAAAAAGCCAACACAGTGCTCGGCTGCATTAACAGAGGGATAGAATCAAGATCACGTGACGTGTTACTACCGCTTTATAACGCCTTTGTAAGGCCACACTTGGAATTTTTGGTCACCAAGATACAAAAAAGATGTCGAGACTCTAGAAAGAGTGCAGAGAAGAGCAACAAAGATGATTAGGGGACTGGAAGATAAAACACATGAAAAACGGTTGCAAGAATGTCTAGTTTTAATGAAAAAAAGGACCAGGGGCGATATGATAGCAGTCTTCCAATATCTGAGGGGCTGCCCCAAAGAAGAGGGAGTCAAGCTATTCTCCAAGGCGCCGGAAGGCAGGACAAGAAGCAACGGATGGAAACTAATCAAGGAGAGAAGCAACCTGGAACTAAGGAGAAACTTCGTGACAGTGACAACAATTAACTAGTAGAACAACCTGCCTCCAGAAGTGGTGAATGCTCCAACAACTGGAGGTTTCCAAGAAGAGAATGGACAATTATTTGTCTAAAATGGTATAGGGTCTCCCGCCTGAGCAGGGGGATGGACTAGATGACCTCCAAGGTCCCTTCCAATTCTCTTCTTCTGTAAAAGGCACAAAATTTACCCATTGCAATGGGAAGATTCATCTGCCTTATAACTTTATAGTAGGATTATAACTTTCTGAGATGGGTTTGGAAGAGGAACTCAGCTGCACGGTCTTCTCTGCAGGAAGTTAAGCCAGGGAAAATATCAACAGTTCCATGCAAAAGTCTGCTGGTTTTGCTAGAGTAAGGAAATAAACAGAGGTAAAGACGCCACAGGAAACTTTAATTCAGGAGAACACACACAGAGTTGGTCCTTCGCCGTGCCCCCCCCCCTTTATAATCTCCCCGATAAAAAATATTGCGTATGCAGATGGCGAGGAATAAATCAAACTAGCAACAGAGAAGTTGCAAAGCGAGCCAACGAAAGGGCCTCGTGCCGCAAAACTTGAGATGCGGAGGTTGAAACTGGAGCCGTGGAGCCCAACTCCTGCCAAGAATTTGGACGTGGTCTGTGTGCTTTTGGGAGGGGTGGGACGACAACATTGCGGTCCAACACATACTTTGCAAGCAGGCAGGGTTGGGTTCAGTGGCCGGTCTCCCTTCCCGAAGGTCTGGGGAAATCCAGGAATCTCCAAGAGCTGGAGATAACCAACACTCGGATTGTGTGGCGTTGTAGAAATGTAGTGCTTGGAAAGGAGGCAGGAGGCAGCTGGCTTTGATGTCAAAGGTGGGGCTAGAAGTCCCAGGCGCCTGGCGACTGGGCTCAAAGTCACCCAACTGGCTTTGGTGCTTAAGGCGGGACCAGAACTCCCTGTCTCCTGGTGATTGGTTAAAGTCACTCAGCTGGCTTTCATGGCTAAGGTAAGACTAGAACTCGCTGTCTCCTGGTGATTGCCCCAAAGTCACCCAGAAAAGCTTTCCTGCCTATGGAGGACTAGAACTCACCATTTCAGAGCATCTTTAAGTCTAAGGAGGTCACCTAAGGAATTTGGGCAGGAGAAGAAGTGGTTCCTCTACCACCACCACCTCCTCCTCCTCCTCCTCCTCCTTTTTTACTTTTCTATCATCATCACCATCTCCTCCTCTTCCTACTCTCTTTTCTACTTCTCTATCTCCTCCTCCGCCTTTTCTACTTCTCTATCTTCTTTTCCTCCTTTCTATTTCTCTATCTCCTCCTCCTCCTTCTCTTCCTCCTCCTCCTCTCCTCTTTCTCCTTCTCGTCTCCTTCTCTTCTCCTTCTCTTCTCCTTTTTCTCTCCTCTCCTCCTTCTCCTTCTCTTCTCCTTTTTCTCTCCTCTCCTCCTTCTCTCCTCCTTCTCCTTCTCTTCTCCTTTTTCTCTCCTCTCCTCCTTCTCTCCTTCTCCTTCTCTTCTCCTTCTCTTCTCCTTTTTCTCTGCTCTTCTCTTTCTCCTTCTCTTTCTCCTCCTCCTCCCCTGCAGTCTTGTGACCACATATAGGGCACCTGGCAAACAATCTGCATTTACACCCTTTTGAGGGAGTCCTACATTCATGTGAACACAATTTACAATGTTTTTGGCTGGCAACCGGCATTTATTTCTCATTTCTGCCTCCCCCCCCCCAGCAAACCATGAGTTTACTTAACAATCCCCGTGTTCTCTTAATGACTGCTGCGTCCACTTTCTGACCGCTGCAACTGCTTAAAGTTTGCTGCAACAAAGCTCAGGAAATCGGGCACCGCCATGTGGTGGCCTGCTTCACAACCGCCATGACTTCCAGTGGAAATTGCACGCTTAATGACGGTCGTAAGTCAAGCACGAACTCTGAAGCGCCATCCATAGAATACTTAAACCGCCATTAAAAATGGTACAGCTTTGCCAGTGTCTTTTTAAATAATTACAATTTGCACACCAAACTCAACAGTGTGTTTGGACAACCAGGACCGTGTAGCGGTTGAACAGTGGTCAGGCACGGGTTCAAATCCCCGTTCAGCCTCGTGTTTGTCCAGCGCTGGTAGGTCTCTTCCAAATGTACTAATTTCTAGAATTGGCTAGATTTTCTCCTAATTTCTGGAATTAGTGGTCTCGTGAAGTTGGAAACTGTTGTGTTCTGAAACCCAAAACTGGAGTTTTTCCTCTATTTTTTTTTTCTTGGCTAGAATTTGTAAAAAAACAACAACACCCAAATCCTTTTCATTTAAGAGGATTTGGCCCAGGCTAGTAGACCAGCAATGAATGTAAAATAACATTTTTCTTTCTTACTTTACAATTTCCCTCTTCCAGATTGCCCCATTATGTCCCGATTCTGGGTTGCCTGTATTTGGATGGGAGATAATTCAGTGTACATGTTGTCCTTGACACTCGTTTAGCGACCATTTGAAGGTATAATAGCACCAAAAATGTGACTTATGATAGCCCTTGACTCACAACCACAACTGAGCTCAAAATTTCCATCCACAACTTCTCGGGGCTCCAACAACTGGAGGTTTTTGTTAAATCCTTATAAATCCTTAGTATAAGACCACATCTGGAATACTGTATGCAGTTTTGGTCAACACATTGCAGGTAGGTCCTCGACTTACGACCACAACTGAGCCCCAAACTTCTGTTGTTAAGCGAGACTTTGATTCCGTGAGTTTTGCCCCGTTTTTAAGACCTTCCTTGCCCCGGTTGTTAAGTGAATCACTGCAGTTCATAAGCTAGTCACGTGGTTGTTAGGCTCCCCCCACTGACTTTTGCTTGTCAGAAGGTTGCAAAAGGGGATCACAGCGACTGTCATAAATGTGAGTTAGTCACCCAGCGCCCGAATTTGGATCACATGACCATGGGGATGCTGCAATGGTCATAAGGGTTAAAAAGCGGTCATAAGTCACTTTTCACAGTGCTCTTGTAACTTTGAACGGTTGCTAAATAAAGTGTTGTAAGCCAAGAACTATTCCTACTGGAATATAAAATGACAGCAAACCCCCCTCCCTTCTAGCCTCCCCCTCCTCCTCCTCCTCCTCCTCTCTGCAAACTCCCCTCCCTTCTAGCCCTGATGATGTTCCCTAGTTGGCTTATGAAACGTTAGCAAGAAAACCACCAAGCTCGGAGAACATCAGGACCCCACAGTCGTCGTCGTCTTCCTCCTCCTCCTCCTCCTCCTCCTCCTCCTCCTCCTCTTCCTCCTCCTCCTCCCTTCTATCACTGATGATGTTCCCTAGTTGGGTCATGAAACATCTGCAAGGAAACCACCCAGCTCACAGAGCACCAAGGACACCATTGTCATGTTCCTCCTCCTCCTTCTCCTCCTCCTCCTCCTCCTCCTCCTCTTGTCTGCAAACCCCCCTCCCTTCTAGCACTGATGATGTTACCTAGTTGGGTTATGAAACATTAGCAAGAAAACCACCCAGCTCGGAGAACACCCAGGACCCCACAACAATCCTGCTCCTGCTCCTGCTGCTCCTGCTGCTCCTGCTGCTCCTCTTCTTCTTCTTCTTCTTCTTCTTCTTCTTCTTCTTCTTCTTCTTCTTCTTCTTCTTCTTCTTCTTCTTCTTCTTCTTCTTCTTCTTCTTCTCCTCCTCCTCCTCCTCCTCCTCCTCCTCCTCCTCCTCCTCCTCTCTACAACTCCCTTCAAGCACTGATGACGTTCCCTAGCTGGATGTTGAAACATCTGCAAGGAAACCACCCAGCTTAGAGAGCACCACAGAAAGGACCCTCCCCCAGATAAACAGGGATTAATGCCAGACAAACTATCAAGCAGAAAACAACATCCTAGTCAAGGAACCGCTAAGGAGAAAAAATCACACCTCGGTAGCATTGATGACGTTCACCACTCCCTAGCTGGGTGGTGAACGGTCTTCAAGGAAACCGCCCAGCTCAGAGGCCACCAGGGACCCCACGGTGCTGACGTCACCTGGTGGTGGAGCGGATGCCAAGAATCTCCCCGTTGTCGGAGAGTTTGATAGTTTTGGGTGGCGGACTCATAACCAGTGATTGTTTTCTGGCCTGCTAAAGGATTGAAGGGAACAATTAGCTTTCCAACTTGGCTTGTTGAGTCCGTGACATTTCAAGTCAGCTTGGCCAAATGGAGGCTTCCTTGCTGCCCTTTAAATCTTTCCTTTCTGATGGCGGGCAAGGCTGGGCAGTCGATCTCAGCACAGGAGGACTGGCAAACGTGCACGAGGAGCCTTTAAGTATGTATGTGTATAGGTATATAATAGGTATATATATTTATATAATATGTATGTGTGTGTGAGTGTATAGATAGGATCACAATTTGAAAAGACATCACCCTGTAACATAATGACTAGGTTGGTACAGCTTGCTAAACCCTAATTTCTCTTCTCTTCTCTTCTCTTCTCTTCTCTTCTCTTCTCTTCTCTTCTCTTCTCTTCTCTTCTCGTCTCGTCTCGTCTCGTCTCGTCTCGTCTCGTCTCTTCTCTTCTCTTCTCTCCTCTCCTCTCTTTTCTCTTCTCTTCTCTTCTCTTCTCTTCTCTTCTCTTCTCTTCTCTTCTCTTCTCTTCTCTTCTCTTCTCTTCTCTCTCTCCTCTCCTCTCCTCTCCTCTCTTCTCTTCTCTTCTCTTCTCTTCTCTTCTCTTCTCTTCCTCTTCTCCTCTCCCCTCCCTTCCCTTCCCCTCTCCTCTTTTTTCTTTTTGAGTTTTTGACATGAAAACTGCCTGCATAAAGTCCTTGCAATTTTCATGGCCAGATTTTTTTAGAGGTGGCTTGCCATTGCCTCTTTCCTAGGGCCGAGAGGAAGTGGCTGGCCCAAAGTTGCCTAGTGGCTTTTGTGCCTAAAGTAGGACTGCAACTCACCCTCTCCTGGTGATTGGCCCAACCTCACCCAGCCAGTTTTCATGCCTAAGGCCGGACTAGAACTCACCCTCCCCTTGGTTTCTAGCCTGGCGCCTTAAGCGAGGAGAGAAGCAACCTAGAACTAAGGAGAAACTTCTGACAGTGAGAACAATTAACCAGTGGAACAACCTGCCTCCAGAAGCGGTGAATGTTCCAACACTGGAAGTCTTTAAGAAGAGACTGGACAGCCATTTGTCCGAAATGGTGTAGGGTTTCCTGCCTGAGCAGGTGGTTGGACTAGATGACCTCCAAGGTCCCTTCCAACTTTACTATTATTATTATTATTAAGCACTAGACCAAACTGGCTCTCTTTAACCCTCCAGAAGACCCCCTTCCTCTTTGGGGTGGCTACAAACACAATGCAGGGAGTCCCTATTTTTTTTTAACTCTAGTAAGTGAGCCAAGCCATGTTCTGAAGTAACTTTTCTACCTTCCTGTTTTTTTGTTTTTTGTTTTTGTCTATGGGTTGCCCACCCACTCCCAAATTGGGGAGGGAGGGTATGGCACCTCTCCCCCCAGTTTTTTAGCAGGCCTGTCTTCCTGAAAATGCAAGGGCCTTAAATTGCAAAGCATGATTGGCTTCGGAGTGGAAGCCCAGCCAGGGGTGAGATGCCTCATCCATCCATCTATCCATCCATCACCGAGCTGTTGAAAACGAGAAAGTGAGACATAAGGCTGTCTGTGGCTATTAGGGAGGCAAATGGGTGACGGATTACAACAGTCAGTGGTGTCCCGGTGTATGTGTGTTTGTGTGTGTTTGTGTGTGTGTCTCTTTTGTGCACCTATTGGGAGTTAACTGAGACTCAGGCACACATGGGGGGAGAGCCTTGCAAAGGGGTCTAGAAGGTTGAAAAAACTTGATCCCTCCCTGTTACGGCTTCTTCCAGTCAATTTTCCAAAAGATTTTGCAAAAGCCGGCTTGGTGCAATTCCCAAATTTTGGAATGGGGTTGGAAGTGGAGGGAACTACTCGGCGCCAGGAAAGGAGACTGGGGGAGCCGTTGGTGAATGAGAGAAGTTGCTATTTGTTGAGAAGCTAGATGGCTGTGGGTTCTCTCTCTCTCTATATGACCATGGTTGGGGGCTTTTGTCACTCAGGAATGCAACTGTTAAGTTATTGAAGATAGTGGATAAGGTGCTAGTCTAAAGAACAGGAGGTGGTGAGTTCTAGTTCTAGTCCTGTCTTAGGCGTGAAAGCTGACTGGGTGAATTTGGGCCAATCACCAGGAGACGGTGAGATCTACCTACCTATCTACCCACCCACCCACCCGCCTACCTATCTACCTATCTATCATCTATCCTATCCATTATTCTGTCTGTCTGCCTGCCTGTCTGTCTCTATCTATCTATCTATCTATCTATCTATCTATCTATCTATCTATCTATCTATCTATCTATCTATCTATCTATCTATCTCTGTCTCTATGTCTGTCTGTCTGTCTGTCTGTCTGTCTATCTATCTATCTATCTATCTATCTATCTATCTATCTATCTATCTATCTATCTATCTATCTCAGTCTGTCTGTCTGTCTGTCTGTCTATCTATCTATCTATCTATCTATCTATCTATCTATCTATCTATCTATCTATCTATCTATCTCAGTCTGTCTATCTCAGTCTGTCTGTCTGTCTGTCTGTCTATCTATCTATCTATCTATCTCTGTCTATCTCAGTCTGTCTATCTCAGTCTGTCTATCTATCTGTCTGTCTGTCTGTCTGTCTATCTATCTATCTCAGTCTGTCTATCTCAGTCTGTCTGTCTGTCTGTCTGTCTGTCTGTCTGTCTGTCTGTCTGTCTGTCTGTCTGTCTATCTATCTATCTATCTATCTATCTATCTATCCATCTATCTATCTCTGTCTCTATGTCTGTCTGTCTGTCTGTCTATCTATCTATCTATCTATCTATCTATCTATCTATCTATCTATCTATCTATCTATTTATCTCAGTCTGTCTGTCTGTCTGTCTGTCTGTCTATCTATCTATCTATCTATCTATCTATCTATCTATCTATCTATCTATCTATCTCAGTCTGTCTGTCTGTCTGTCTGTCTATCTATCTATCTATCTATCTATCTATCTATCTATCTATCTATCTATCTATCTATCTCAGTCTGTCTATCTCAGTCTGTCTGTCTGTCTGTCTGTCTATCTATCTATCTATCTATCTATCTCTGTCTATCTCAGTCTGTCTATCTCAGTCTGTCTATCTATCTGTCTGTCTGTCTGTCTGTCTATCTATCTATCTCAGTCTGTCTATCTCAGTCTGTCTGTCTGTCTGTCTGTCTGTCTGTCTGTCTGTCTGTCTGTCTATCTATCTATCTATCTATCTATCTATCCATCTATCTATCTCTGTCTCTATGTCTGTCTGTCTGTCTATCTATCTATCTATCTATCTATCTATCTATCTATCTATCTATTTATCTCAGTCTGTCTGTCTGTCTGTCTGTCTGTCTGTCTGTCTGTCTGTCTGTCTGTCTGTCTGTCTATCTATCTATCTATCTATCTATCTATCTATCTATCTATCTATCTCAGTCTGTCTATCTCAGTCTGTCTGTCTGTCTGTCTGTCTATCTATCTATCTATCTATCTATCTATCTATCTATCTCTGTCTATCTCAGTCTGTCTATCTCAGTCTGTCTATCTATCTGTCTGTCTGTCTGTCTGTCTGTCTATCTATCTATCTCAGTCTGTCTATCTCAGTCTGTCTGTCTGTCTGTCTGTCTGTCTATCTATCTATCTATCTATCTATCTATCTATCTATCTATCTATCTATCTATCTATCTATCTATCTATCCATCCTACCCATTATCTGGTCTGTATATTCTCTCTCTCTCTCTCATCTGTTACTTTATCTCTCTCTTTCTCTCTCTCTCTCATCTGTTATCTGTCTCCCTCCCTCTCTCTTCCCTTCCTCTCTCTCTCATTCTCTGGGTGTTGCTAGCGTGGCTGGCTGCTGAATTCTGGGAGTTGAAGTCCTCCCATCTTCCAGCTGCCCCGAAAATTGAGAAGCCCTGGCAGGTACCTTTTACAAGATCACTTTGCAAGGCCAGCCTTGCCGATGAACCTCAGAGAACAATCTGTCCAGATTCCCTTGCCGGCCGATGTGTTTTGTTTTTCTAAAGTTGCGCCGCTGGTGTTGAAATCGGAGGGAGCGAATTCAAGATGACGGGGTGGTAGATGAAAAACCAACAAACTGTTGCCATCCCTGCAGCCAAGGGACTCTGCTGCTCTTGTGTGGGTCTTGCCCTGACCCACAGCTGTTGTCTGAAGGAATCCTTGGGTGGGAAGCTTGGATTGGATCACAAGGAGAACTGTTGTCCTTGGCTGGCACTTCGGCTGGAGACTCCTGACCGCCGTCGTGCCAAGACTGAGGAAAGGAACTCAGTGGCTGGCAAATTCTGACCTCAATTGCCCTTTTTTTCTCATTTCTGCTTTCCGTTGTGTAAAAGGAGTCCAGAGGCCCCAAACACCCCGGACTGAAGTCTTAAACCATGGAGAAGAGATAATAATAATAATAATAATAATAATAATAATAATAATAATAATAATAATAATCGCCTTGGGTGCAATCCCAAAACAACTGGAGCACCACTTCAACACCACTGGCATTGACAAATTCGCCATTAGTCAATTGCAAAAGGCAGCCTTACTAGGAACTGCTTCCATCCTGCGACGATATCTGTAATACCATCAAACATCCACATCTGCCTATCCCAGGTCCTGGGTAAGGACTCGATAGGTAGACAAAATGCCAAATCCAGTCTGAACATCTGGCTGACTGTGCGATGATCCATAATAATAATAATAATAATAATGATGATGATGATGATGATGTTGGAAGGGACCTTGGAGGTCATCTGGTCCAACCCCCTGCTGAGGAAGGAAACCCTACACCATTTCAGACAAACGGCTGTCCAGTCTCTTCTTAAAAACTTCCAGTGTTGGAGCATTCACCGCTTCTAGAGGCAGGTTGTTCCATTGGTTAATTGTTCTCACTGTCAGGAAGTTTCTCCTTAGTTCTAGGTTGCTTCTCTTCTTGATTAGTTTCCATCTGTTGCTTCTTGTCCTGCCTTCAGGTGTTTTGGAGAACAGTTTGACCCTCCCCCTTTTCTATGTGGCAGCCCCTGAGATACTGGAAGACTGCTAGCATGCCCCCCCTCGTCCTTCTCTTCATTAAACTAGACATACCCAATTTCAGCAGCCGTTCCTTATATGCTTTAGCCTCCAGTCCCCTAATCATCTTTGTTGCTCTTCTCTGCACTCTTTCTAGAGTCTCAACGTCTTTTTTACATCGTGGTGACCAAACCTGGATGCAGGATTCCAAGTGTGGCCTTACCAAGGCCTTGTAAAGTGGTATTAATACTTCACATGATCTTGGGTTAGAACATTTAGAAATGCAGCACACGGCCGGCTCCTAGTCAAGTGATTGTCCTCTAGGGACACCAAGATCCCTCTCACAGTTACAGCTGTTGAGCCAAGACTAGGTGAAGCTTGGCTCAATAGCAGGAACTGCAAGAGGGATCTCGGAGTCCTAGTGGACAATCCCTTAAATAGGAACCAGCCATGTGCTGCAGCGGCCAAAACAGCCAACACAGTGCTGGGCTGCATTAACTGAGGGATAGAATCAAGATCACGTGAAGTGTTAATGCCACTCTTCAATGCCTTGGTAAGGCCACACTTGGAATACGGCATCCAGTTTTGGTCACCACGATGTAAAAAAGAGGTTGAGACTCTAGAAAGAGTACAGAGAAGAGCAACAAAGATGATTAGGGGACTGGAGGCTAAAACATATAAGGAACGGTTGCTGGAATTGGGTATGTCTAGTTTAATGAAGAGAAGGATGAGCAGGGACATGATAGCAGTGTTCCAATATCTCAGGGGCTGCCACAAAGAAGAAGGAGTCAAGCAATTCTCCAAAGAAGGCAGGACAAGAAGCAACTGATGGATACTTATCAAGGAGAGAAGCAACCTAGAACTAAGGAGAAACTTCCTGTTAGTGAGAATAATTGCACAGTGGAACAACCTGCCTCCAGAAGCGGTGAATGCTCCAACACTGGAGGTTTTCAAGAAGAGTCTGGACAGCCATTTGTCAGGAATGATACAGGGTTTCCTGCCTGAGCAGGGGGTTGGACTAGATGACCTCCAAGGTCCCTTCCAACTCTGTTATTCTGAGAAGGAGGAGGGGGGGGGAGGAAGGAAGAAAGAAAGGAAGGGAGGGAGGGGGAAGGAGGAGAGAAGGGTCTCCTGCTTGAGCAGGAGGTTGGACTAGATGACCTCCAAAGTCCCTTCCAACTCTATTATTCAGTCCTGCAGGATTAGGTCATCTGCTCAGCTAATGCAGCATCCTGATTGTCCAGTGCCAATGAGATAGGTTTGAGAAGCATATAAAACTGGCCTTTATCATCTTTTTGAAACAAACCATGATTTAGAAACATGGCTGAGAATTCAGGAGGTCCAACCAGCTATCAGGAATAGCTAGCTCCTCTGAGCCTCTCTACTTCTTAAAAGCATCTAATTTGGTTGTCGTCATTGTGTCATGTGGCTTGGGACCTCTGCATCTTCCAGGTGACTTGGTCGTCTGCCCATCGCTAAAAGTGGGGTTCGTGGAAGCTCAACCTCCTAGAAATGCCATTTACAGGAACCACAAATGTGGATCCTTTCCTCAGAATACCATATGAGCAGTGGTGGTGCAGTGGTTAGAGTGCAGTATTGCAGGCTAATTCTGCTGACTGCCGGCTGCCTGCAGTTGGGCAGTTCGATCCTGACCAGCTCAAAGTTGACTCAGCCTTCCATCCTTCCGAGGTCAGTAAATTGAGGACTCGGACTGCTGGGGACAATATGCTGACTCTATAAACAGCTTAGAGAGGGCTGTAAAACACCGAGAAGCGGTATATAAGTCTAAATGCTATTGCTGTCTGGCGGCGGATAAACACAATGCATTGGTTACTATAAGTGTTATTGCTCTTCCTTCCTTCCTTCCTTCCTTCCTTCCTTCCTTCCTTCCTTCCTTCCTTCCTTCCTTCCTTCCTTCCTTCCTTCCTTCCCTCCCTCCCTCCCTCCCTCCCTCCTTCCTTCTGTGGTGTTGAAGTGGTTAGAATACAGTATTGCAGGCAAACTCTGCCCATAGCCAGCAGTTCGATCCTGACTGACTCAAGGTTGACTCAGCCTTCCATCCTTCCAAAGTCGGTAAAATGAGGACCCACATTGTTGGGGGGTGCAAGATGTTGACTCTGTAAACCGCTTAGAGAGCACTGTGAAGCGGTATATAAGTCTAAGTGCTATTGCTATCTGGCGGCAGATAAACAGAATGCATTGGTTTTGAAGCTTCCTTGCTGCAGGAAATTGTTAACCGGTAGTCCTCCTGTTACGACAGGTCCCAAATTTATAATGGCCTTCCCCCGATGGTCATGTGATCACATTTTGGGCATTTGGCAACTGGACTGCAATTACAGCTGTTTGCGAACGAACGAATTGTCTTTCAGCACTCAAGAGATGAGCAAAGAGTAGCATGTTTCAGGCTAGAAAGAGGTCGCAGCCACAGTGGGCAGACAAAAAAGAGGCTGATCTTCCTAAATTAGCATTTTTTAAAAATGTCTGTGATCGCAAAAGAGGGTGAAGGCAAGAGAGAGAGTTCTAGTCCTCGCTAGGTGATTGTAGGCCAATCCCCAGGAGACGGTGAATTCTAGTTCCATCATAGGCATGAAATCCAGCTGGGTGACTTGGGGCCAATTATCAGGAGACGGTGAATTCTAGTCCCGCCTTAGGCGTGAAAGCCAATGGGCTAACATTAAGCCAATCACCAGGAGAGGGTGAGTTCTAGTTCCTCCTTAGAAATGAAAGCTGGCTAAGTGACTTTGGGCCAATCGCTAGGAGACTGAGTTCTAGTCCTGCCATAGGCATGAAAGCTAGCTGGGTGACTTGGGGCCAATTACCAGGAGATGGTGAATTCTAGTCCCACCTTAGGTGTGAAAGCCAATTGGCTACCATTAGGCCAATCCCCAGGAGAGAGTGAGTTCTAGTTCCATCATAGGCATGAAAGCTGGCTGGGTAACTTTGGGCCCGATCCCCAGGAGACGCTGAGTTCTAATCCTGCCTTTGGTCTGAAAGTCAGCTGGGTGACTTGGGGTAAATCAGTGGTTCTCAACCTTTTTAATGCCATGACCCCCAACCGGTCGTTAGTCGAGGACTACTCAACCGGTTGTAAGTCAAGGACTACTCAACTGGTGCAGCACCGTTTGCAGAATGGGACTTTTGGGGGGCTCAGCAGGGCAGAGACAGCCTGGACAATTCCTATTGGCTTTTGAAAGCCAATAGAATTAGATTCTATTCAAGAGAGTCTATTCTATTGGCTTTCAAAAGCCAATAGAATAAAAGGGAGTAGCACAGCTAAGGAAAAGGGGGGAAAAATGGCGGACTGCGTTGTTTGGCAACCCCCGTGAAATGGTCGTTCGACCCCAAATGGGGTCCCGACCCACAGGTGGAGAACCACTGGGGTAAATCAATTTTTTTCAGCCCAGCCTGGCTCACAGGGTTATCGTTGTGGGGAAACTTGGAGGAGGATGGAGGATTAAAAAACGTCCCCTTGCCTTATTGATAAAAGTAATCAAGGCGGGATAGATAAGTAAATAAATAAGCCTTTGTGAGGTTGGCCCATCTGACTCAGACACGCTCTTTTGTTGATTCAGCCCACGTCCCTTTCTCTCCCCCCTCAGGTTGACAGGCAATGAGCCCCTGACCATCCTCCCTCTCACCACAGAGATGGAGGAAGCCGCCATCAAAGCCCACTACAAAGTGTGCGACCGTCTGAAGCTGGAAAAGAAGCAGCGCCGGATGTGCCGCAGAGACCCCGGCGTGGCTGAGACCCTCATGGAGGCCATTAGCATGAGTGCGCTGGAATGCCAGTATCAATTCCGCTTCGAGAGGTGGAATTGCACCCTGGAGGGGCGCTACAGGGCCAGCCTACTGAAGAGAGGTTAGTGGGAATCCTCTACTTACCACCGGAGGAGGAGGAGGAGGAGGAGGAGGAGGAGGAATGTAGGGTGCTCTCACAGCCTGGTGGTTTTCTTGCAGATCTTTCATGACCCAACTAAGGAACACTATCAGTGCTAGAAGGGGGATAATGGTTTTCAGGGAAGAAAAAGAGGAGAAGGAGGAGGAGGAGGAAGGAGGAGGAGGAAGGAGGAGGAGGAGGGAGGAGGAGGAGGAGGAAGGAAGAGGAGGAGGAGGACTGTGGGGTCCTTGGTGTTATGTGAAATTAATTGTTTTCTTGCAGATGTTTCATGGCCCCACTAGGTAGCATCACCAGTGCTAGAAATGAGGGGAGGGTCTTTCTGATATTCCTTGACTTACAACCGTTCATTTAGTGACTGGTTATGACCAATCCCCAAAAGGGGATTTACGACCCGGATTCGAAATTCAGAAGGTTGGGCCCCCTCTGCAGTGAACTTTGTGTACTTGGTAACACCGCCATATCCTCAGCCGTTTATAACATCCCACGGTCAAGGGACTGCATTTTACGATGGTCTTGCAGAAAATTGTCACCTGCTTTTAGTTTTCAGCAAACTGCACCCTTTGTTTCACCTAACCACCATGTGTTTGCTTAATGACTGCTACAAAAAGGTTACAATTTTTGGTCGCTTAGGTGACCAACCTGTTTCGGGACTGCTACAAAAAATGACTGTAATGGGAGGACTTGATTACAGTCATTTGATGAGGACTCTCTGTAATCAACTGTTTCTTGACCTTGGCTACTTTAAGATATGTGGATTTCAAATGGGAATTTTGGGAGTTGAAGTCCACCTGTCTTAAAGCATCCTGGCTGGGGAATTCTGGGAGTCGAAGTTCATCCATCTTCAAGCATGATGGCTGAGGAATTCTGGGAGCTGAAGTCCACCATCTTCAAGCATAATGACTGAGGAATTCTGGGAGCTGAAATTCACCATCTCCAAGCATACTAGCTGAGGAATTCTGGGAGTTGAAGTCCACTCATATTCAAGCATGCTGGCTTAGGAATTCTGGGACTTGAAGTCCACCCATCTTCAAACATGCTGATTGGGGAATTCTGGCAAATGAAGTCAACCTGCCTCCAAGCATGCTTGCTGAGGAATTCTGGGTGTTGAGGTCCATCCATCTCCAGGGATGCTTGTTGAGGAATTCTGGAAGTCCACCCATCTTCAAACATGCTGACTGGGGAATTCTGGGAGTTGAAGTCCATCCATCTCCAAGCATGCTGGCTGAGGAATTCTGGGACTTGAAGTCCACTCATCTTCGCATACTGGTTGGGGAATTCTGGGAGTTGAAGTCCACCCATCTTAAAGCATGATGGCTGGGGAATTCTGGGAGTTGAAGTCCACCCATCTTAAAGCTTGCTGGCTGAGGAATTCTGGGAGTTGAAGTCCACCCATTTCCAAGCATGCTTGCTGGGGAATTCTGGGAGTTGAAGTCCACCCATCTTAAAGCTTGCTGGCTGGGGAATTCTGGGAGTTGAAGTCCACCCATCTCAAAATGGTCAGACCTGGGCAGTACCCGCTCTAAGAGAGAACATCGTTGTGCTAACAGCGTTGTCGTCTTCCTCCTCAGGGTTTAAGGAAACTGCCTTCCTTTATGCCATCTCTTCGGCGGGGCTGACCCACGCCATGGCCAAAGCCTGCAGCGCTGGACGTATGGAGCGCTGCACTTGCGACGAGGCCCCTGACCTGGAGAACCGTGAAGCATGGCAATGGGGCGGATGTGGGGACAATCTCAAATACAGCAACAAGTTTGTCAAAGAGTTCCTTGGGAAGAAATCCAACAAGGATCTGAGAGCTCAGGTGGACTTCCACAACAATTTGGTCGGGATGAAGGTAAGTGCCCATGATGGTTGCAGGCTGTAGCTGTGGAGAAGTAGGTCCTTCTTGAGGGACTGGGAAGAGCGCTAGGTAAAGATGGTTGAAGAAAATCTAGTGGGAGAAATGGTTGGCTGAGCATTCTGCTATGATGAAAGAGCAGGAGAAAGGAACCTTGGAAGACATGGATAATGTTTAGCTAGATTCTTCATGCAGCTCATCTTCATCATTTGTTGATTCACGATTCACTGATTCAAGTCAGAATTGACTCTTGGCAAATACCTAGTTAGATGTTCTCCAGGAGAATCTGGTCCTTCAGGTCTTCTAATGGTAGACCTATGGCTGCTTTGAGTCTTCTCCTCCTGCTCTTTCTCCTTCTCCTCATCCTCCCCCTCTTCTTCTCTTCCTCTTCCTCTTCCTCCTCCCCCTCCCCCTCTTCTTCTCTTCCTCTTCCTCTTCCTCCTCCTCCTCCTTTTCTTCTTCTTCTTCTTCTTCTTCTTCTTCTTCCTTCTTCTTCTTCTTCTTCTTCTTCTTCTTCTTCTTCTTCTTCTTCTTCTTCTTCTTCTTCTTCTTCTTCTTCTCCTCTTCCTCCTCCTCTGCCTCCTCCCCCTCTCTTCCTCCTCCTGCTCCTCCTCCTTCTTTTCTCCTCCTCCTTCTCTTCCTCCTCCCCTCCCCCTCCCCCTCTTCTTTTCTTCCTCTTCCTCTTCCTCCTCCTTTTCTTCTTCTTCTCCTCATCCTCCTCTTCTTCTTCTTCTCCTCCTCTGCCTCCCTCTTCTCCTCCTCCTCCTCCTCCCCTCCTCTTTTTTCTCTTCTTCTTCTTCTTCTTCTTCTTCTTCTTCTTCTTCTTCTTCTTCTTCTCTTCTTCTTCTCTCCTCCTCCTCCTCCTCCTCCTCCTCCCCCCTTTTCCCCTCCCCTTCCCCCCTTCCTCCTCCTCCCTCCCCCTTCCTCTTCCTCTTCCCCTCTTCCTGCTCCCTCCCCCCAGCTGGCTTCCAACAAACAAATTCAATGGGGAAAGCCCACCTCACTTAAG
Source organism: Crotalus adamanteus (assembly GCA_039797435.1). Lineage (NCBI taxonomy): Eukaryota > Metazoa > Chordata > Lepidosauria > Squamata > Viperidae > Crotalus > Crotalus adamanteus. Next base: position 3,470,176 of record CM077936.1, read on the forward strand.
GATCGTGTGATTCCCTTAACAATTGCAGTGATTTGCTTAATCCCAGTGGCAAAAAAAAAAAAAGATCACAAAATCAGATACTCCACCAACACCTTGCTTAGCATGGGAATTCTGCTCCCCGTTGTCGTCATAAGTCAAGGACTGCCTATGGTACCTATGCCAATGTTTGACTCTCAGTTTCTCGTCCTGTCTTGAAGTTGCTAACTGCAGGAGCATCTTTCAGTCTGCAGGAGTTTCTGCCATTATTGTATGGAAGGAATTCCTCCTGTCAATCATAAATACTGCAGTGAGCCTTGATTACAAGAAGTCCCCTGACTTATGACTACAACTGAGCCCAGATTTTTTTTGTTGCTAAGTGAGATACTTGTTATGTAAATTTTGCTGCATTTTATGACCTTTCTTGCAGTTGTTAAGTGAGTAACATGGTTGTTAAATGAAGCTCATTGACTTTGCTTGTCAGACGGTCACAAAAGGGGATCACGTGACCCCAGGACACTGCAACCGTCATAAATAGGAGTCGATTACCAAGCGTCCGAATTTTGATCACCTGACCGAGTGGATGCTGCAATGGTCATAAGTGTGAAAAACAGTTCTAAGTTTTCAGTGCTGTTGTAAATCAAACGGTCACTAAATGAATTATTAAGTCGAGGACTACCTGTATTGGTCTGGGGGTCCTGCATCCGATTCCACAGTAGTTGAATTGAAGCCCACCCAATTTAAAATTTCCTCCAATGAAAGCTCAGCTCTTCTCAGGATTAAGGAATTTTGGCAACGCTCCACAGAGATGGAGTTAAAAAGTCAGTTTTAATGAAGCTTAAAAGAGCCCCAGGAGAGAGTCTTTTTTCCTTTTTAATTAAAGCTTTTTCTGAACCTCTAGTTGCCAGAACTGTGCACTAATTCACACTAAGACTTTTCGTTAAGGGGGTACAAAGGAGAATGTGGTCAAAAAAAGAGGGGGGGGGATGGAGGAAAAAAGAGAATCACAGCAAGAAAAGAAGGAAAGGAAGAATGCAGAGAAGAGCAACAAAGATGATTAGGGGGGCTGGAGGTTAACATATATAAAGAACGGTTGCTGGAATTGGGGATGTCTAGTTTAATGAAGAGAAGGACCAGGGGGGACAGGATAGCAGCATTCCAGTGTCTCAGGGGCTGCCCCAAAGAAGAGGGAGTCAAGCTATTCTCCAAGGTGTCTGAAGGCAGGACAAGAAGCAACGGATGGAAACTAACCAAGGAGAGAAGCAACCTGGAACTAAGGAGACGATTTCCTGACAGTGGAATAACTCCAGAAGTTGCCGGTGCTCCATCATTGGAGATTTTAAAGAAGAGACGGAACAACCATTTGTCTGACATATTATAGGGTTTCCAGCTTGCGCAGGGGGTTGGACTAGAAGACCTCCAAGGTCCCTTCCAACTGTGTGATTCTATTATTCTGAATAAAATAGAAAACAATCACTGGGTTTCATAACACTCGTGTCTCATTCTTCCTGCTCTTTAATCCCTTCTTCTCCTGCCCCGAATGGCTCCGATGTAAAGAGGCAAAATTGCTTTTTAAAAATCTGATCCCTATAACAAAGCCAGCCCCCCCTCCCCCACCACACAAAACCCCTTAAAGTATAGGTTTTGCAGAAGTCCTGCTAACTAATTAGCTCACTTTGCATGCCAGACAAGCTGGTCTTGGCACTGGGGGTTGAAATCCATACCGTAAACAGATGGGGGGGGGGTTAATCTTCTCTCTGCCAGCTTGCCATCCGAGACCAAGAATGTGCAAAAAAAAAAAAAAAATTAAAATTAATAAAAATAGAGAAGTCAGGAGGAATCTGTCCAGACAGATTGCAGCACTTTGCAAATGTTGGCCCTCAGCAAAGCTGCATTATCCGAAGAAAATTTTTACATTGCAGAAATTCAAAAGCAAGCTTCATTCAGGAAAAGCAAAACAATTCAGGGAGTCCTCCACTTACGACCGTTTGAAAAAAAAGGGACCGTTTTCCACACTTACGACCTTTGCAGCATCCCCATCATCACCTGATCAAAAGTCAGATGCTTGGCAACTGACTCATACTTATGACGGTCGCAGTGTCCCGGGGTCACGTGATCCCCTTTTGCGATCTTCTGACAAGCAAAGTTAATGGGGAAGCTGGATTCGGTTAATGACCGTGTGATTTACTTAGGAACTGTGGCAAGAAAAGTTGTAAAATGGGACAAAACTCACTTAACGACTGTCTCACTTAGCAACAGAAATTTGGGGCTGAATTGTGATTGACAAAGATGCCCTATTTGCCCATCCTTGATGTAGTCCAGTCCAAACCCAGGTCCAAAAATTCACACTCACACCTAAGTCTCCTGGACTCACCTGTGTGTAATGGGGTGGCTATATACATTTGTTTAATAAGTAAATAAATTAAAAGGAAGTTTTGGGAAATATAAGCCAGTGAATTGGGCATGGACTTTTCTAAAGAAAAGAAGAAACAGGGGTGACGTGATAGCAGTGTTCCAGTATCTCAGGGCCTGCCCCATAGAAGAGGCAGTCAAGCTATTCTCCAAAGCGCCTGAAGGAAGGACGAGAAGCAACGGATGGAAACTCATCAAGGAGAGAAGCAACCTAGAAATAAGGAGAAACTTCCTGACAGTGAGAACAATTAACCAGTGGAACAACCTGCCTCCAGAAGCATGAGATGGTATAGGTTCTCCCGCTTGAGTGGAGGGCTGGGCTATATGACCTCCAAGGTCCCTTCCAGCTCTGTTCTATTCTAGACTTCTAATTTTTAGAGCGAGTGCAGAACAGAAAAAAGCGGGAGAACGGTTTGGCTGATAACTGGGAATACGAGAGTTAATCCTTGATTTATGACTGGTCTCTAAGTCTTTCAAAATTATAATGGAACCCCAAAAAAGATACTTGTGACCCAGATTTGAAATTATGCTGAGGACCTCCCCAGTTACATGATCACATTTGGGGCAGGTTAGCAACCAGTCTTCCTTCCTTCCTTCCTTCCTTCCTTCCTTCCTTCCTTCCTTCCTTCCTTCCTTCCTTCCTTCCTTCCTTCCTTCCTCCTCCTCCGCCTTCCTCTTTCTTTCTTTCTTTCTTTCTTTCTTTCTTTCTTTCTTTCTTTCTTTCTTTCTTTCTTTCTTTCTTTCTTTCTTTCTTTCTTTCTCTTCCCCCCTCCCTCCCTCCCTCCCTTCTTTCTTTCTTTCTTTCTTTCTTTCTTTCTTTCTTTCTTTCTTTCTTTCTTTCTTTCTTTCTTTCTTTCTTTCTTTCTTTCTGCCATCCATCTCAAAACAAAATGACTATGGGTGGCTTTACAACTCTTTGCAGCATCCCACAGTCACGTGATCCTGTTTTACAATGTTTTTTTGTTGGAAGCTCACGCTTACCACACAGATCCGTACGGACACTGTGTTCGCTGTGCATTTGCTTAAAGAACATGGTGACTCACGTTATGACCACAGCAAAATAAATAAATAAATAAAATTGGGTTGACCTGCTTTACGAACGGTAAGGTTTATATGGCCGCCATTTTGTGATCGATTGCAGCTATAGAGCGAGGAGTAACTGTAATCGTAAGCATTTTGTGCTGGAATGTTTTTGCCCTGGCTTCTCTTTCAGAGATTCTGTCGCCTTGTTTCCTCTGCAGGTCATCAAAGCTGGAGTGGAGACCACTTGTAAATGCCATGGGGTGTCCGGCTCATGCACCGTCCGGACGTGTTGGCGCCAACTCTCTCCATTCCATGAGATCGGCAAGCAGCTCAAACAGAAATACGAGGTAGCCCTCAAGGTGGTGAGCACCACCAATGAGGCCACAGGAGAAGGAGACATCTCGCCGCCGAAAAAATCAGTCCTGGGTCACGGCGACCAAATCCCCAGGACTACAGATCTGGTTTATCTTGACGACTCTCCAAGCTTTTGCTTGACCAGTCGGTTCTCCTCCGGGACATCTGGACGGAAGTGTTACAAAGACAAGAACTGCGACAGCATCTGCTGCGGACGGGGGCACAACATCCAAAGCCGCGTGGTCACTCGCCCGTGCCAATGTCAAGTCCGCTGGTGCTGTTACGTGGAGTGTAAGCAGTGTACTCAAAGGGAGGAGGTTTACACCTGCAAGGACTGAAGGACGGTTGTCCGGTGAGCCCCGATTTCAGAGACAGGACCCCCTTGCCCCCTTCTTGGAGACAAAGACCGGGGACATCCAGTGAGATGGCCGAGTGCTACACCCTGATATGATGGAAGCACTTTGAGGGGTTCCATGTCTTGCTGATCCTGCCAAGAGATTGTGGACGCCCAAACCACTGGGAAGACCCCTTGCGATGACCAAGATGTGGCTTGGAGACAGAATTCTTTCTCTTCTTGACGAGGGCTGAATTGTCCACCTTGGTCCTTCCGTGTCCCCCTCCTGCAAATTCTCTTGGACCTGGATGGCCCCACTTCCTTCTGGAGGAACCCTACCTTCCTGAAGGCCTTCAACTGCAGAAAATGTGCTAGGGAGAAGTGGGCCCTAGAAGGATTTTTTAAAAAGTAATTTATGGAGCTTCTGGGCTCCACGTTCCCATTAGCCATCGAGGTCATTGCAGAAGGACTGTTCCTCAACCTTCCTTCTAACGCTTTGTTGTAGCAGATGGCGAAGATCTTGGTTTTTGTTTGTTTTTTAATTTTACTCCTATTTCCTCCTTGTGCACCCTCAACCTCTGTTTTTTTGCTCTCTTTTGCAATCTACTTGGTGAATTTGGAAAACCACTAGAGACAAAATGAGCCTGCGCTCTTTTCAACCAGCTTTTTGACTCCTTTTGTGATTTAATTAGGAACATGGGTTTCTTCTTCTTTCTTTTTGCCCCAATTTCTCTTCTTATGACTTCAGTTGGCACCTGAAAGCTGCTTTGAAACCAGCGTGACGCCCTGGCTGTGAATGCAATTTGGCACTTCGCCTTTGGGAAAATGGAGAAAGCGCCTCGCCTTTGAGACGGTGATGCGGCTTTGATTTGATTTTCCCACGTCTGGATCACGGCGTCCAAGAATGCGTGTCTCTTGAGGATCACGTTTCACCCGCCTTTATCCGTGCCAATGATATTCTCTGGGGCCAATGAAAAGCCTGTTGCTTTTTTTTTTTTTTTAAAGGGGGCAAAAATTACTTAAACCACTAGAAAGCTGCACGTTAGACGTAAAAAGAGAGCAGCCGATGCATATATATATATATATAGGTCTTTGGTTGTTCGGGTTTTTTCCTGCGTAAAATTGGAAGTGTCTTGGCGATGTTTCGATGAAGTCCCATTCGTCATCTTCAGGCTGGTGTTTTCAGCTTCTTGCTTTGAGGAGCACGAAGACCACACATTGCTCCTCGAAGCACGAAGCTGAAAACACCAGCCTGAAGATGACGAATGGGACTTCGTCGAAATGTCGCCAAGACACTTCCAATTTTACGCGGGAGAAAACCTGAACAACCAAAGACCTACATACAAACACCCGCGAAAACCTCAGAAAACATATATATATATATATATATATATATATGGAGAAATATTAAAGTGGCAGATTGGATCACTAGTACAGCTAGTTCTCAACTTACGATTGTTTAGTGACCATTCAAAGTTACAATGGCACTGAAAAAAAGTGACTTAGAGCCATTTTTCATACTTATGACCGTTTTAGCATCCTGGGGTCACGTGATCCCCTTTTGCAACCCTCTAATAAACAAAGTCAATGGGGGAAGCCAGATTCGCTTAACGACCGTGTTACCAACTTAATAACTGCAGTGATTCACTTAACAACCGTGGAAGGTCATCAAACGGGGCAAAATTCACTTAACAAGTGTCTCACATGAATTTTGGGCACAATTGTGATCGTAAGTTGAGGACTACCTGTGCAAATGTGATGGTCCACACTGCATTCTTCTGATGTGAATTTGGGAATATTACAACTATGCAACTTTTTATTTTATTTTTTTCCCTTCAAGATGGGATTTGGATGAACAGCTGATGAATTCCTGGGTGAGTCGTCCATGCTTGATGGACAGTGATTTTAAAACTGGTCCAAGAGTTGCATTTTTTGTTGTTGTTGTTGTTCTGGGTAATTGCAATTTGATCCTTTGGAGGAGTGGAACAGAAATCTTAGAATATAGAATAAGGGACTTTAGAAGTTATCTACTCCACCTCTCTGCCTGAGCACGTTTCTTGCACGTTCTCCTCCGGGAAATCACCCCTGTTGCTCTCAGACTCAGTTTTAGGGGCATTTTGAACAAAATAATAATAATAATAATAAAACCAACAACGGTAGCCTCTTCTATCAAAGCTGTCCTTCTGGGGAATAGGATGGTCTTGGAGGAGACAATAAGACCGGGAGAAGAAGGATGAGATGGTGGCTTGGTTTCAAAGCTGGTGGGATGGTTTTGAGATGGTGGAGAACGTTTTATGAATTAAAAGAGTGGTGACTGAAAAAATGGAAGATAGCTCCTAGCTTTGGGACATCGCTTGTAACTGGTATGAAATATCCAAGAACTGGTGTCTGCTTTGATGGTCTGGCATCGGACCATTCCTGAAGCTACATGCCCAAGAATCTCTTCACCTAACGGACCGTCTCCGTAGCGCCGTGCAACTGATGGAAAAAAACCAAGCCAAGACTCTAAAAGAGTCTTTATTATTATTATTATTTCAAGGGTGGGATATGAATCTATCTAGATAGATTCCGACACCTAGATCTAAATATTGAACATTTTATTTATTAAGCTTTTCAAAAGTTTGTATGGTTTCCATGTGGTATTATGAAACGGGGGCCTCTCGTTTGGACATGTGAGCGTTTGTCGCCTCCCCCCCCCCTTTTTTTTTTTTTTTTTTGCACGCTGGTATTTGAACCCGGATTCCCGAAGGGGATCTTTCATTTTTTCCAACACTGCAAGCCTGACCTTTGAGCAAACTGCAGCTTCATTTTTCTTATATATATTCTGATAAATGTTATTTGGAAAGGGGGGGTTTCTGAGCCACTGGCTTTGGAAGACTCTGGTTTTCATTTAGCTAAGCCCAGCGGTGGGTCCTGTTTTGTAGAATTTTGCTGCTGTTGGAACAGCTCACCTCCAGGGGCTGGGGGAGGTTTGGAAAGAAATGGGGAAGGGGGGAAAACTGGAGTCCTTGTGGAGTCCTTGGTGCTCTCTGAGGCTCATGGTTTTCTTGCGGGTGTTTTGTTACCTAACTAAGTTAGCGCTGATGACGTTGCCTAGTTGCGTCATGAAATGTTTGCAAGAAAATCACCAAGCTCAGAGACCAAGGACCCCACAATCCTTCCTCCCCTTCATCTTCTTCCTCCTCCTCCTCCTCCTCCTCCCTCCCAGAAACACCTGTCCCTTCTAACACTGATGGCGTTCCCTAGTTGGATCAGGAAACATCTGCAAGAAAACCATCCAACTCAAAGAGCACCAAGGACCCCACAATTCTCCTCCTCCTCCTTCTCCTCCTTCTCCTCCTTCTCCACTACCACCTCCACCACCAACACCACCACCTCCTCCTCCTCCTCCTCCTCCTCCTCCTCCTCCTCCCACAAACACCTGTCTTTTCTAGCACTGATGACGTTCCCTAGTTGGATCATGAAACATCTGCAAGGAAACCACAAAGCTCAGAGAGCACCAAGGACCCCACAGTTCAGTCCTGATCAACAAATATTCTTATCTCTCAGTAAATAGATCTTGTTTTGGGCTACAGTCTTCATCTCTAGAGGATCAGGGTGGAGAAGAAGTCCCAAATTCCCTTTTCCTGTTAGCTGGAGTATTCTTGGGCAGTTGGTCAACCAGAGATATCCAAAATGGGGCAATCCTTCTGTGCACCAGATCCCTCTGTCCATTATTGAAAATTATGGAAAGATGGTGACTTCATAAGCCACTTGCCCACTGCAGCTTCTCAGCAATGGGAAATCTTGATGTAGTTTTTCTGTTTGATAAGATGGAGAGTAATTTTTCCTCTTGGCCGTTATCTTAGATACCTGGTCTAAAGATGGCTTTAAAAAGAACTTGCAATCTTGAAGGATTTTTAAAGCTCATGGGGTTTTAGCCATGTCATCTCAGTTTGAAGATGATCTTGCATGATTTTTGAAGGCCGTGTCTGAAATACAGGTAGACCTTGACTTGCAACCGTTCGTTTAGTGACCGTTCAAAGTTACAACGGCACAGAAATACGTGACTAATGACCGTTTTACACAGTTATGACCTTTGCAGCAACCTCAGGGTCACATGATCAAAATCCAGATGCTTGGCAACTGACTCGTATTTACGATGGTTGCAGTGTCCCCGGGTCATGTGATCCCCTTTTGCGAAATTCTCACCAGCAAAGTCAGTAGGGGAAGCCAGATTCACTTAATGACCGGGTGACTAACTTATCAACTGCAGTGATTCACTTAACAACTGTGGAAACAAAAGTTGTAAAATGGGGCAAAACTCACCTAACATGTCTCACTTTACAACGGAAATCTTGGGCTCAGTTGCGGTGGTAGGTTGAGGACTTACCTGTATTGACTAAGGCTCACCAAAGAATGCTCACATCCTATCCAGTTAAGATCCTGGTTTAATCTGTTCTGATGTTCTGCAGATGCCATTGCTATCAGCTCGATGGATTGACCTTGCATTTAAGTTTCTCCTTCTAGCACAATCATAGTTTGGAATTTTTTGTTAATTTGTTAAATAGGCAAACAGGCCATCATCTCACTTCGCTCATTATCAGAATTAATTTGAGGGAACTAGGTTACCGGAAGTTGAACCAGGGAGATGATGGCTTGCTGTAACTTTCTTTCTCTAAAACAATATTTCTCAATCTTGGCAATTTTAAGATGGGTGAAATTCAATTCCCAGAATTCCCTAGTCAGCGTGAATGGACTTCAGCTCCCAGAATCTGCATGCTGGCTGAGAAATTCTGGGAGTTGAAGTCCTCCCCTCTTAAAGGATGGCTGGCTGGGGGATTCTGGGAGTTGAAGTCCTCCCCTCATAAACCATGGCTGGCTGGAGGATTCTGGGAGTTGAAGTCCTCCCCTCTTAAAGCATGCCAGCTGGGGGATTCTGGGAGTGGAAGTCCTGCCCTCTTAAAGGATGGCTGGCTGGCTGGGGGATTCTGGGAGTTGAAGTCCTCCCCTCTTAACCCATGCCAGCTGGGGGATTCTGGGAGTGGAAGTCCTCCCATCTTAACGCTGCTAAGTTTGAGAAACCTTGTTTAAGATAAGCTTGCAATCTTGGAGCAATTATATCCCCCCCTCCAAGGCTTGACACAAATCTCTCCTTGGAGGAAACAACCAATTGATGAAATTCACACAACCTGTTAAACCAAGATCATCAAACATAGTTATTTCTGGTGTTCACCATAACTAAATTAAGCAGACAGGGTGAGTTTGCATTGGCAGCTAAGCCAGCAACAAATTAAACACCATGAAAATGTGCTCAGCTGCCAGGTCTGCACCCAACCCAGTTAGCATGTTGTGTGAACCAGGCTGTTTAAAAATGCAATCCTGGATTGCCGAAATGAGGCTTATTCTAACCAGTAGGCATAAGGTCATAGGTAGTCCTCAACTTACAACAGTTCATTTAGTGACCATTCAAAGTTATGACGGCACTGAAAAAAGTGACTTATGACCATTTTCTATACTTACGACTGCTGCAGCATCCCCAGGTCACGTGATCAAAATTCAGACGCTTGGCAACTGACTCGTATGACGGTCGCCATGTCCCGGGGTCACACAATCCCCTTTTCTGACAAGCAAAGTCAATGGGGAAGCTGGATTCACTTAACGACCACGTGACTAACTTCACAACTGCAGTGATTCGCTTAACAACCATAAAATGGGGCAAAAGTCATTTTAACAACTGTCTCGCTTAGCCACAAAAATGTGTGGCCTAAGTTGTGGTTATAATTTGAGGACTACCCGTATTGAAATGCTGTTGGCTACGATGTTGAACTATAGTGTAATCATAAAATACTGTTTTTATATATAGTGCAAGAGATTGGCAATCCTCACAGTCTGTACTGTACGTATGTGCAAGGGGAGAGGCGAAGGTGTGGACGAACTACTGAACAGGGTGGGGTGTGGGTTTTGTATAGTTACGCACGCACTGAAGCCAGAGTGTTTCTGTAAGTATTTTTTAAAAAGTATTTATGTGAATTTTAAAGCAGATAGTGTTGCTTTCCTGTTCTGTGTTGTAAATATTAAGGTTTATTCTCCTGTGGTTTTATATATATATATATATATATATATATATATATATATATATATATGTATGTATGTATGTATGTATGTATGTATGTATGTATGTATGTATGTATATGTATATGTATATGTATATGTATATGTATATGTATATGTATATGTATATGTGTATATATATATATATATAGTATTGAGGCACATGCATTCTATGTAAATTCTCAACAGGTAATTCTCGACTTACTACCATTCCTTTAGTGACCGTTGAAAGTTAAAACAGCACACAAAAAAGCAACTTACGACAGTTTCTCACACTTACGACCGTCCCCAAAGTCAGGTGCTGGGCAACTGACTCGTATTTATGATGGTCCCAGGGTCACGTGATCCCCCTTTGCCACTTTCGACCAGCAAAGTCAATTGAGGAAGCCAGATTCACTTAACAACCGCGTTGCTAACTTAACAACCGTGGTGATTCACTTAACAACTGTGGCAAGAAAAATAGTAAAATAGGGCAAAACAACATTTAGCAACAGAAATTTGGGGCTCATTTGTGGTCGTAAATCGAGGACTACCTGTATAATCTCCATGCTATTAACTTTCTCCACCACATCCCTTTTGAAATCTTTATAGCAAAGCCTCTGCAAGGGTCAAAAAAGTCAAAGCTGTTTTATTTATGTGTGTTGATCGCACACAGTTGTGATCCCTTCTTAACTTTTGGGATCATAGCCTGCTTAAGAACCTTGTTTAGCAATCTCGGCAATTTCCTGAGGTATGGACTTTGACTCCCAGAATTCTCACTAGTGGCCATATTGGCTGTGGAATTCTGGGAGTTGAAGTCCACCCATCTTAAAAAGGGCTAAGGTTGGGAAACCCTGCTGTACTGAAATGGCACAGTGCCAATCAACCTTAAAGATGGGTGGACTTCAATTCCCAGAATCCCCCAGCCATGGCATCTTTCAAAAGAATTCTGGGAGTTGAAGCATCTGGAATCTATGAAGTCTGATCCCTGATTTGATATGGTATGGATCCCTCCAGGAATGTGTGGGAAATCCATAGCTTATTGGATTGGATTAGCTATTTTTCATCCATGCTTCTTCCTGTCTAGCTTTAGAATTAGAATTAGAATAGTAGAATAGAATAGAATAGAACGACAGAGTTGGAAGGGACTTTGGAGGTCATCTAGTCCAACCCCTGCTCAAGCAGGAAACCCTATACCATTTCAGCCAAATGGTCATCCAATCTCTTCTTAAAAACTTCCAGTGTTAGAGCATTCACAACCTCTGGAAGCAAGTTGAGGCAAGCTTTGACCAACAATAAGGTTGACAATCTGAACTCATGGGGTGATTGATCCATGAAAGGTATGGACACCAGAGAGGACATTTGACCTCTGGGACTGATCAATTCCAACAAATAGATCTTAAAAATTGTTCACTTTTCTTTGCTGTCTTAAACTGGGGTTTATGAAGGTGGGATTTTGAGATGCTTCTGGAGTTCCACCTCCAAAACCATCATCTAACCTGGTCCATGATGGGAACTGTGCCTCAGCCTCATTTGAGGAGCTCCAGAACCTATATAGAATTTACTGAGTAATCCACTTTGGTTACTTATTTCTAAGTTGGTGATCCTTCAGAAACCTCGTAGCGTTCAAGTGGTTACATCTGGATCAGAAGGGTGTGCATGGATTTTTGTAAATGATCTAACTTTGTGGTTGCCTTGCAAAGGTTGGATGAGAAGAACACACAAAAGTGTCCTCATCTTCCCCTGAAATAGCTAAAGAGAAAGTGAAAAGTGTGAGCTGATGTGAATGTGCCATTTAATGTGTGCAATAAATCCTAAGTCTCTTTATCGGTCAGATATAAAACAGAGAATTATAGGGTTGGAAGGAACCTTGAAGGTTTTCTAATCCAACATCTGCTCAAAGCATCCTGGTCAAATGGTTGCCCTGTTTTTGGAAATGATGAAGGCCTCACAATTTTAGGAGACAAGCTGACATATATTTATGGTTCATCATGGCCCATCTGTCTCCTAGGTAAGCCTATTGTGACTCCACAAGACCTACTTTAAGAGGGATTGTCCTTAAGTTGGAAGGGACCTTGGAGGTCTTCTAGTCCTTATGGTTTCTTGGCTTCTAGACCAGTGCCTTCAACCACTACGCCACATGGAAATGGTCTCACAATATGTGGGACCCATTCCTTTTGATAAGCAACCTATGTTGCCTATAGCTTTGAGACTCCAAGACACCCTATATAGAGGCCAAAAAACTCCAGAACTGGATGAACACCATTTGAACCCAAAACTTGTTCCACCATCCATGTAAATTTGGGGAAGGTCCTAAGGTGATGTCACTATTTTTCTCAGCCTAGATCCCTCAGCTTTTTTGATAGTTCCAGTTCTAGACAAATCATCAATGGACAGTCAAAATTTCTAGATCCAGAAGGTAGATTCAGGTTGGTTGGAGAACACAAAAAAGTTGCTTTTTCCAATGGCAACTGGAATTCCTTTGTTTTCCCTTGAAGATGTTTTGCTTTTCATCCAAGAAGCTTCTTCAGTTCTTCAGAGCTGAAGAACCTTTTTGGATGAGAAGTGAAATGTTTTCAAGGAAAAAAACCGAGAAAGTCCAGCTGACTTTTGAAAAAGCAACTTTGGGATAACCATGACCTGGATGGCTGAGAATCTCCATAGATGTTCTCCTAAGAATTCTCAGTGGAATTTGTCATCTTATTTAATGCTTATTTCAGTGCTTTTTACAACTTGGGCCTACAAGAAGACCAGTTTTCTAGGCTACTGTTCCATAGCCATCTTGTAGGATTCTGTTTTTGGTATGCGTTGATTCTTCCCCCCCCCCCTTCAAAATTGTATCGGGGGCTTGCTCGCTCTTATCGGTCACTTACCCCAAGTCTTGTCAAAGCACCATGAATGTGGACTTGAAGATGGGTTGCACGCACTTGTGAATGGAGTTCCTTCTAAGGAACCAACATATGAAGGGTTTGTAGTATTTTATTGTCTGCGAATTTTGGGGTGTTTAATGCTTTGTAAGGTAGCCTAAATTATTTTCACTCTACCTCATATGTACAGCTTATAGGTATAAATCAGATTCTTGAGTGACTGTGGAGAATGTATTTAAGTTATTTAACAACTTGGTATAACAAAGGAGAACAAAGGAGACAATAAATGTATTTTAAATTATATATTTGTGAGTTTGTGTTCTATGTGGTTGAGGTGGGACCATTTTTACAACTTAAGGAAATTTTGCCCGGAAGGAAAAAAAAAAGTATGCTCAATTTTTAAGACAATACTTCTTAACTTGAAAATGGGGTGGACTTCAAACCCCCAGAATTCTCCAGTTAGCAGGAGGAATTCTGGGAACTGAAGTCCACCCATCATCAGGCTGCCAAGATTGAGAAACATTGTTCTAGGCCAGTGGTGAGGAACCTTGGCTCTTTTATGATTTGTGGACTTCAACTCCCAGAATTCCTGAGGCAGCATGGCTGATTCAGGAATTCTGGGAGTTGAAATCCACCCCGCCCCTGTTCTAGGCAATTGAAGAAAAAGAACTCTATTACCATGGTGGATTCCTATTCTAGGTAGAAGGTTGACCAGTTATGGGATATTTAAAGATGATCCATCATGAAAATTGCAAGATACCGGTGCCTGGTTAAGTAGGGGAGCAGTTTGCTAGATTGTACACCTTCTCTAGACCCCACAACACAAAGACATGTCCCAAAGATGCTTTTGAAAGGCAACTGGATTTTCTTGGTTTTTTCCCCTTTGAAGATGTTTCACTTCTCATCTTATAAGCTTCTGAAGAACTGAACTAAGAAGCTTCTTGGATGAAACGTCTTCAAGGAAAAAAATGAGGAAGTCCAGTTGTTGGTGTTTTTTTTTTAAAAAAAGCATCTTTGGGACAACCATGACTTAGATGACAAAATCAAGAAATGAAATTTGCAGCCATAGATTTGGTGGTGGGTATCCATGGGTATCATTGAAAAAGAAGGCTGCATTAACAGAGGGATAGAATCAAGATCACGTGAAGTATTAATACCACTTTACAAGGCCTTGGTAAGGCCACACTTGGAATAACTGCATCCAGTTTTGGTCACTGCAATGTAAAAAAGATGTTGAGACTCTAGAAAGGGTACAGAGAAGAGCAACTAAGAGGATCAGGGGACTGGAGGCTAAAACATATAAGGAACGGTTGCTGGAATTGGGTAGGTCTAGTTTAATGAAGAGAAGGACGAGGGGGGACATGATAGCAGTATCTCAGGGGCTGCCCCAAAGAAGAGGGAGTCAAGCTATTCTCCAAGGCAGAAGAAGAAGCAACAGGTGGAAACGAATCCAGGAGAGAAGCAGCCCAGAACTAAGGAGAAACTTCCTGACAGTTAGAACAATTAACCAGTGGAACAGCCTGCCTCCAGAAGCGGTGAATTCTCCAACACTGGAAGTTTTTAAGAAGACACTGGACAGCCATTTGTCTGAAATGGTATAGGGGCTCCTGCCTGAGCAGGGGGTTGGACTAGATGACCTCCAAGCTCCCTCCAACTCTGTCCTTCTGTTATTATCACAGAAGCTACAAATGTTTCCTATAACAGAGTTGGAAGGGACCTTGGAGATCATCTAGTCCAACCCTCTGCTCAAGCAGGAAACCCTATCCCATTTCAGACAAGTGGTTGTCCGATGCCTTCTTAAAAACTTCCAATGTTGGAGCACCCACAACTTCTGGAGCGAAGTCATTCCACTGATTAATTGTTCTTACTGTCAATTCAAGTTTCTTCTTGAATTGTGGAGAACGGAATTGGTGTTCTGCTCCAACATTTTGAATCCAGCTCAGTTTTGGCTGCAAAGTCCTATTTTTTTCCTCTTCTCCTACCACGTGTCTGCTTCTTCACGGGAGCACAGGCTCCTGGGCCAAACTTGATCTCCAACAAAGAAGCATTGAAGTCCACTCAACTCATCACCACCTCAGGGAAGTCAACTCTTCCTAAGGTGGACCTGCAACTACGTCAATTTGGGCTTTGCCCAAGTCCTGGCTGGCAGTGAAAGAACAGAACGACAGTTTTGTCTCCTGCCCACCCACCCACCTATCCTTGAGGGGGCTGTTGACACACCGCCTGGCAGGTGAGCACCAGTTAAAGTTTGTGTTGCCACCTCGATCTCTGAAAAAAAAAAAACCCTCTTTTTTTCCAAGCTGTCCTTGGAAAAACCTCAAGGACCAGGATGCCCAAGACTTGTGTCTGTCATCAAAGGACTTGTCACCTCAACGTTAGCCAAACAAGTGAGGTCATCCTCTTTCAGAAACCTGTTTCCCCTCCTGATGGTGGAAATTATAACACAGGCACTTCGTCCTCCTGCCAATGTCCTACCCTCCGCAAATCTGGCTTGGCTCCTTCCATGGCATGGAAAAATACATCCCTGAAGCGTTTTAAGCAGCCTTAGGTCCTTCCCACCGCATTGTAAATGCTTCTTAATGAGCCCGGTTGAACTCTAGTCTTTTATTTGCCATCTGCAAATGGGAAGCCCACCCCACCTCACTCTTCCGTCGAGAAGACCTCATCGTTGGTATTACACTGGCCACTCCACTTTGGCTGGAGGTGTAGGAACTAGTAGTTTGCAGAATGAGTGGAAGTTTGACCTGTTTTGAAGACCAGCTTCTAGGAGAAGAGATGGTGGGAGCCGGGGAGGGGAGGCGGAGTGAAAAGGGGGATCAGCCTAGAATCCATATCATAGTCACAAAAGAACTAAGTCTAACTTCCCTTGAGTGCCATTGACCCTTATCTAACTCCTTGCAGGTGCCTGCCTTTAGTTGAGAAGATTCCTGTATGTAGGCTTTCAGCAATAACGCAGTTTAATTGGGCCTTCATGTGTGGACTTGGTCTTTCGCACCTGTCATAGTTAGACTTAGGAACCTGGTTTCCAGGCTGAAGATGACCCTGCTCTATTCAAGTTAAAAAATCCCCAGAAGGACCACGAAGCCTAGAAGATTCAGACTATGGGATAAATTCTTCCAGGCGCCCAACAGTTCCTAGCCCTGATGATGTTACTACTTTAGTAATGTAACACATCAAGAAAACCATCAAGCTCAGAGAGCACCAAGGACCCAACAATCCTCCTCCTCCTCCTCCTCCTCCTCCTCCTCCTCCTCCTCCTCCTCCTCTCCACACACCTAGCACTGATGCCGTTCTATAGTTGGGTCATGAAACGTCTGCAAGAAAACCACCAAATGTGGAGATCAATGAGGATCCCCACAGTCCTTCCTCTTCCTCTTCCTCTTCTTTTTCCTTCTCCTCCTCCTCCTCCCCGCAAATCCCTCTCCTTTCTAGAACTGATGATGTTACCTAATGAGGTCATTAAACATCTGCAAGAAAGCCACCAAGCTCAAATTAGGACCCCTCATTTCAACCTTGAGCTATTTTATTGGTGCTATTTGTTTTAGTGGTTATCCATTGGCTGCTGGGTGCAATTCAAGATGATTTACCACTCCCTGAAGCCCTGTACACAATGAGGCCTGGTTACTTGAGCAAATACAAGTCTTCCATAGCTACTACCTGACCAATATGAACAGGAAGAGTTGATGTGCTTTGGGTTGCATTGATTAAGTGATGGCCCTTGATGGGACAAAGATGTGGACTTTTCCCCTTTGGGGCAACATATCTCCAGAGATTTTGCATGATCCCCATCTTGACCTGCTTTGGACAAACCTTAAAATGCAATTCAATACAAAACCACAGTATACCAAAAGGAAGGAAAAAAGGAAGGAAGGAAGGAGAAAAGGAAGATAAAAGGAAGGAGGAAGAGAAGATGAAAGGGAAAGAAATAAAGAGGGAAGGAAGGAAAATAAAGAAAGAAAGGTATACAAGGAAGGAAGGAGAGAGGGAAGAAGGAAGGAAGGAAGGAAAGGAAAAGGGAAAATGAGAGGGAAAGAGAGGGAAGGAAAAGAAATGAAGGAAGAAAGGTATAAAGAGGGAAGGAAGGAAAGAAGGAAGGAAGGAAGGAGAAAGAGGAGGTGAGAGGGAAGAAAGGAGAGAGTAAAGGGAGGAAGGAAGGTGGGAGAGAGGAAGGAAGGAAGAGAGAGAAGAGGGAGGGAAGGAAGGAAGGAAGGAGAGGGAAAGGGAAGGAAGGAGGGAAAGGGAAAATGAGAGGGGAGGAGGGGAGGGAAGGAAGAGGAAGGAAGGAAGGAAGGAAGGAAGGAAGGAAGGAAGGAAGGAAGGAAGGAAGGAGGAAGAGAAGGTGAGAAAGAAGGAAAAAGAGAGTAAAGGGAAGAAGGGGAGAAGGAAGGAGAGAGAGGGAGGGAAGGAAGGAAGGAAGGAAAAGAAAGGAAGGAAGAAGGAGAAAGAGAAGGTGAGAGAGAAGGAAAAAGAGAGTAAAGGGAGGAAGGAAGGAAGGAAGGAAGGAAGGAAGGAAGGAAGGAAGGAAGGAAGGAAGGAAGGAAGGAAGGGCCATCTCAGTTCACTACAATCTGGATCTGGCCTTGAACCTCTGCCCACCGAGGACCCCAGGGACCCCAGCCTCACTCTGCAGTCCATAACTACAGACATTTGTTCTTTACACGGGGGTCCACCCCCCATTTTTCTAGCAAGGCTGCTATTTCCTCCTTTCTGTTTTGACCCACCTCTCACGGTTTGCCAGCCCATTCCCCCAAAACCTCTCTGCCTTTCCTTTCACTGGGACTCCCATGTTCCACAGCCTGCCTGCTTTGCATTCAGGGTGGGGTGGGTACGGAGAGACAATTCATCCTTTCCCCCCCCCCCTCTCCCCCAATCCCCGCCAACAGCCCTAATAAAGCTTGGGAAAGGGCGACCTCCGAAAAATGAGTCATGAGAATTGCTGATCAGGAGAAGCAGCTGTGCTAACACTGACTAAGATGGTTATTAAAACTATTGGCAGGCAAGTAAGGATCTCACACCATCTGAGCGTCAATTCTTTTTTTCTGTCTTTGTGTGTGTGTGTGTGTGTGTGTGTGTGTGTGTGTGTGTGTGGTTGTGTGGAGACTAGAAGGAGCGAAACAATGCAGGGGTTTTTATTTGGAAGGATATTTTTGGGGTCAAGACAAGGCCTGTGGGTTGTTTTTCTTCCCCTGCTGTGCAACCTGGAATGCTGGTTAGCAGAGAAGAAAGAGGTTTATTGACTCCTCCTCACTTCTGGGATCAGAGCACCTTCCTGGTTGGGGGGGGGGGGAAATTCTCCTACTCTTGTGAGCAGTAGATTTTCTTGAAGCTGGTTTATAATTCAGAATGGGTTGGGAACTGTGTGTGTGTGTGCGTGGGGGGTCCTGGGAGCTCTCTGAGCTTGGTGGTCTTCTTGCAGGCGTTTCATGACCCAACTAGGGAACATTATCAGTGCTGGAAGGGAGGGGGGTTTGCAGAGAGGAGGAGGAGGAGGAAGAAAAAAGACTGTGGGGGTCCTTGGTGCTCTCTGAGCTTGGTGGTCTTCTTGCAGGCGTTTCATGACCCAACTTGGGAACATTATCAGTGCTAGAAGGCAGGAGGAGGAGGAGGAGGAGGAGGAGGAGGAGGAGGAAAAAAGACTGTGGGCCCATGGTGCTCTCTGAGCTTGGTGGTCTTCTTGCAGGCGTTTCATGACCCAACTAGGGCAGGGGTCCCCAACGAACCAGTACCAGGCCGAGGCATGCCAGCAACCGGTCTGCACAAACAAGCAAAGCCCCATCCAAGGGATGCAGGCAGCACACAAAACCACACACCATCCGGGCCACGGAAAAACCTCTCTCCACTGAACTGGTCCCATGTGCCCCAAAGGTTGGAGATCTCTGAACTGGGGAACATTATCATTGCTAGAAGGGAGGATAGAGCAGGAGCAGGAGGAGCAGGAGGAGCACTGTAGGGTCCGTGGTGCTCTCTGAGCTTGGTGGTCTTCTTGCAGGCATTTCATGACCCAACTAGGGAACATTATCAGTGCTAGAAGGGAGGAGGAGGAGGAGCATTGTGTTCTCTGAGCCTGGTGGTTTTCAGTGTCAATGGGGAAAGCTGGATTTGCTTAGCGACCCCATGATTCATTTAACAACTGTAGCAAAGAAAAAAGCTCCTAAAAGCAGACATAACTCACTGAACCCACCACCTTGCTTAGCAATGGAAATTGCGGTCTCAGTTGTGGGTCCTAAGCTGCAAAATGTTCCCCAGGGAATGATGCATCTGAGCCCTTCTTTCCCAGAGCTTCAGAAAATGGAGGAAAAAGCACATTTCCCCCCAAAGTGTTAGCTATTCGTTGATTTTCAGTGTAGGGGATCGCAAATAATGGCGATTCCCATCGGCAGGCGTGTTTTATATTTCGTGTTTTCTTCCCTCGTCCTGAAGGACTTGACGTGCTCACATAAGCAGAAAAGTATTTATTTAGTAATAATAATTCTTTTTTTTAAAAAAAATAAATAAATAGAAAATTCTGATGTATCTTCTTGGGACATTCATGCGAAAATAAAGCTTGCGATTTCTGTGGGATAGGAGAAGGAAGAATCTCTGTTCTATGTCTTATGGCTAGTCCTCGTCTTACGATCATTCATTTAGTGACAGTTCAAAGTTACAATGACACTGAAAAAAGGGACTTTTTCACACTGACGACTGTTGCAGCATCTCTGTGGTCATGTGATCAAAGTTCGGATGCTTGGTAACTGACTCGCACTTATGACGGTTGTAACGTCTCGGGATCACATGATCCCCTTTTACAACCATCCGACAAGCACAGTCAATGGGGGAAGCCAGATTCACTTAACAACTGTGTTGCTAACTTAACAACTGCAGGGGTTCGGTTGACAACTGTGGAAAGAAAGGTTGTGCAATTTACCCAGACTCACTTCCCTTGCCTTGCTTAGCGACGGAAGCAATTGTGTTCGTAAGTTGAGGACTTCCTGTATTCCCAATATTCCAAGTAAAATGGCATAACAAAACACGACTTTAATACATGCCAGACCAGCCCATTTTATGACTGGAGCTGCCATCTTATCCCACAGCCCTGAAATAAATCTTTTAGGTTTCCCCCCCCCCCTGTTAATTTTCCAATCTTACCCAAACATCCAATTAATTTCCTGGAAAAAGTGCGTTTTTTTGCAAATACTTTCTTCTTCCTAGTCCATGCCTCCAATTTTTTTTTCATTTAATTCCCCTCTGCTATGCTGTACATGCTGCACAAGGGGTGATCTTTGGCCTTCTCTGTTTTATTTCATTAAAAAAAAAAAGTTACACGCCGTGGAATTTGATATTAAGCCTGTCTGATGGATGCAGCATTGCAAATTCCTTAATAACTTGGTGCTTTGCGAAGCTGCCTTCCCTTCTCCCTGTTGGATTCTCCTTTTTGTCTTGACATTTTTCCTTCCACCCTGTTGCTTCTCCTAATGAAAAAAAAAAAAAAAGAGGAGATTTAAGAACAAGACCCAGAGGCCCCCCTAAAAGGGGGAGAAACAGCATTATAAAAAAATCCCCAAATCCCCCCAGCCTGCGTGTTAGAAATCCCCGTTCTTTAGGAGAATGTTGGTCATTGGGAAACTAATCCATTGCACAAAATAGAACTATCCATGGTTTGCAATGTTTGCTAAGGGAATTCAATCAGGGTTTGGCTGGGGGGGGGGAAACAGCGTGTCATTCTCACAATAGGCATCGCTGTTTGGGCTTGGCAGGAAAGGGAATTGAGAGGGGAGCTTCACGCTGCCACGAGAACGTCAAGAGGCCGGTGGTGGGAATCTTGCCTGCTTAGCGCCCCCCTCCCCTAATATTAGCTGGGGAGAAGTTAATCCTCTGACATTTCGCACAGCCAATGAGATTAGGGAGGGCAGATCAGGAGAGGCTTAGCCAGGAAGAAAGAAACCCACACCATCCTCAGACGTCAGAGATGAACATTGTCCTCAAACCGTGACACGGTGTAGGCATCTAGCTATACGTTGGAGGTAATCCCTGGTCTGGCTAACTACTAAGGTAGAGGAGATACTAGGACCTACAAATATAGCTCCCCAATATTAGGAGTCAGGTTGCTTCAGACACTTCAGAAATCTCTAGGCCGGGCTACTTATTACACTTCCCATCGAAGCTCTGGCTATGTGTAGGCAATCCAGCTATGTGTTGGACTGGTTCCTTGTCCCAGCTAACATTGCTGAGGTAGGAGGAATTATGGGACCTACAAATCTCCCTCCTCAATGTTTGTAAGAATCAGGGTGTACGAAGTCTCTCTAGGCTGGGCTACTTATTACACTTCCCACCAAAGCTGTGATACGGTGTGTGGTCAATCTAGCTATCTGTTGGACTTGATCCTTGTCCCAGCTAATGTGACTGAGATATGCGGTGATTCTGAGGCCTACAAATCCAGTTCCCCAATATTTGGAAGAAGTCAGGATGCTTTAGATACTTGGGAATTGAGAAGTCTCAATTCCGGGCTACTTATTACACTTCCCACCAAGGATTCTTCCTTTCCCGGCCATGTGACCCCAGGGACATTGCAACTGTCATAAATCTGAGTCCGTCGTCAAGTGTCTGAATTTGGATTACATGATCATGAGGATGCTGCAACGGTCATAAGTGTGAAGCTGTCATAGTCGCTGAGATGATATATAGGAGAAGAATTTGCCTTACAGGCCAGTCTTAGGAACTTCCCAAAGGCCAGCCAGTTAGGATATCAGATGATAAAATAAGCAAGCCGATAGCCCAGGGTTCATCTCAAGCTCATGTCCTTCAGATCGATAGACTGACCATCTTCAGGGAATTAACACATTACATCGCAGGCTATTCTTCACCAAGAGCTAATCCTGCTCCAGAATGACAACTACACAAATGATTGAAGGCAGATTACAACACAATATTCTTTCGGCCTTCAGCGCAGAAGCGTCAGGCCAACTGTAATGTAGCTGGGTTAGAGCTTATGGCTGTGTACGAGAGATATTTTGACAGGATCCAGGTCGAGACATCCAAAACTGGTCAGCTTTGTATGGAACAGGGATGAACAACCAAAGGTTCTCCTAGGAACTTCAACCAAAGATGGTCAACAAAGTTCCAACTTTGGAGGGTTACCTGCTCATAAGTCAGCTTCTCCATGAGGACATGGAAGTAGAGAGCCCTGTTCCCTGGTAGGTTTCCCCTTCAGATCCCATACTTGTTGACCATCTTTGGTTGAAGTTCCTAGGAAGACCTTTGGTTGTCCACCCTTGTCTCACTCAAAGATGACCAGTTTTGGATGTCTGGACCTGGATCCTGTCAAAATATCTCTCTTTTGTGAAGTTAGATCCATTCACTTGAAGACCCATTCTGGTGAGGAGATGGGAGAAGAGATTAAGAGAAGAAGCAGACAATTGAGGGGGAGGGAAGTGGTCTCTGCCCTGTCCAATCTTGCAGAAATATTTAGTGGAATTGACTTGCCGACTGAGCAACAAGAGTGTGCATGAGTTACCATTAGAAGAGAATCTTTGTAGCTCAGGGTTGAACAGTGAGGTCTCTGAGCTTGGTGGTTTTCTTGCAGACGTTTCATGGCCCAACTAGGTAACATCATCAGTGCTAGAAAGGGTGTGTGTGTTGCAGAGTGGAGGAGGAGGAGGAGGAGGAGGAAGACTATGGGATCCTTGGGGTGGTAGTTTTATTGCAAATGTTTTGTGACCCAACTGGATAACATCATCAGTTCTAGTGCCGATCACTTAGCATTCATCACTAGTAATGATGATGTTATACAGTTGGGCAAGAAAACAACCAATCTCAGAGAGCAACAAGGACTCCACAGTCCTCCTCCTGCTTTCTATCACTGATGATGTTCCCTAGTTGGGTCATGAAACGTCTCCAAGGAAACCACCATGCTCAGGTCCATCCTCTCTCCCTCCCTCCCTCCCTCTCTCCCTTCCTTCCTTCCTTCCTTCCTTCCTTCCTTCCTTCCTTCCTTCCTTCCTCCCTCCCTCCCTCCCTCCCTCCCTCCCTCCCTCTTCCTCCCTTCTAGCACTGATGATGTTCCCTAGCTGGGTCATGAAACATCTGCAAGGAAAACCACCCAGCTCAGAGAGCATCAGAGACCTCACAATGTGTTCGTTTGTCTGTACATATCTGTGAGAAACAAGCCAAAACGGAGTGTTTCAGACATTTGGTCCATTTATTTATTTATCTGCAAAAGCTCAGAAGCCATGCTTATATTTTGCTCCAAAAGTTTCTTCAAAACAGGGTCCTGTTTTTTTTCCCCCTACCCTCGTGATTTAATAGCCGTCTCTCTTGGTAACATAATTCTTCTTTTTTAAATAGCATTCATTGAGTGATGATCTAAAAGGCCAAGGGACAATCTCCATACAGTCTGGAGAAATCAGCCAGAATGATATATAAGCATAAATATCTGGGCACGGGGCCATTGGAATATCACCAGATACAAACCTGCCTGAGTGGTATGCCTGGGGGATGATGTATTTTTAATTCCATCTCTCTCCCTCCCTCTCTTTCTCTCCCTTTCTCCTTTTCTCTATCTCTCCCTTTCTCCTTTTCTCTATCTCTCCCTCCCTCCCTTTCTCTATCTCATCCTCTCCCATTCTGTCATTTTCTCTCTTTTTCTCTCTCATCCTATTCCTCATTCTCTCTCTCCCTTTCTCTCTCTCATCCTCTCCCATTCTGTCATTTTCTCTCATTTTCTCTCTCATTTTATCACTCATTCTCTCTCTCTCATTCCTCTCTCCAGTTCTATCTCTCACTCACTCTTCTCATTCTCTCTCTCATTCTGTCCCTCATTCATTCTCTCTCTCCCTTTCTCTCTCATCCTCTCTCATTCTGTCATTTTCTCTCTTTTTCTCCCTCTCATTTTATCACTCATTCTCTCTCATTCGTTCCTGTAATTCTATCTCTCACTCTCTCTCATTCTATCCCTCTTTCACCCTCTCTCTCATTCTTTTTCATTCGCCCTCTCTCTCTCTCTCTCTCTACCCCTCATTCACCCTCATTCACCCTCTCTCTCCCTTTCTCTCTCATTCTTTTTCATTCGCCTGCTCTTTCTCTTATTCTACCCCTCATTCACCCTCTTTCCGTTTCTCTTTCTCTCTCTCTCTCTCTCTCTCTCATTCTCCCCCCCCCCATCTCTGCAAGGCTGAAAGTATGTGCAATGGGATTGATTGATTTATTTTTAAAAAGCAATAAACTTGCACTGATTGATCTGCAAAGGTCTAGTTTGATATACTACGGAAAGCATTAAAGGTCTCCAGAGAACTGTTGGAAATGGCAACAGAACCGAAATCTCTCTTTCAAAAGTCAAAACGGCAAAATCTCAGCTAGTATTTGAGGAATGGTGGGGAGGATCCACGCTGCCGTTCCTCCCCCCCCCCCGCTTAAAAATAAAACAAAGCCCTAATTGGTGGGAGAGATCTCTAGTGGGAGAGAGATAAATTCTGATGCTAATCATTTCAAAGTATCAGAAGGCATCTTCTGAATTTGTACGCTTGCTCACATAATTAAACGTGTGGCTTTCCTTGAATCCAAGCTGACTTCATGCTGATTCTATTCTGCTTTGTTTTATTTTTTATCATTTTTTTTATTTTAATTACATTATGTTATTTTTTATTATTCTAAAGGTAGAATGTTATTCACTTGATGACTGTGTTATTGTATTGTATTCTATTCTAAATTCCATTCCATTCCATATTCCACTTATTCTATTCTATTCTATTCTATTCTGTTCTGTTCTATTCTTATTTCTATTCTATTCCGTTCATTCTATTCTATTCTATTCTATTCTATTCTATTCTATTCTGTTCTGTTCTGTTCTGTTCTGTTCTGTTCTGTTCAATTCTGTTCTGTTCCGTTGTATTCTATTCATATTTTATTTTTATCACAATTAGAAACCATTCATCTCCCTCACAGAGGGCATCTCATTTCCATGGGTCCACTGATTCTGTTCACATGTACCATAAACTACAGAAACTGCAATAAACCATGATTTCTTAACTAACCCCTCTTGGCTGCATTTGCCCAACAGTAAAGCCCTTCGCCATTGAAACAGGAACAACAACATTTGCAGATGAGGTTAAACCACAAACAAGCAAAGCAGAATGCACCAGACTAGGCCAAACAGAGAGCTGGCTTGTTTGTGGTCTAGCGTTTTGTAAGAATGCAAACAATGTCACTGCAGGTCACATGGTTCTGTTTATCCCACCAAGCTAAACTAGTTTTGTTCTCATCCAACATTCTACATGAATGTAAGAAAGATGTTTGGTTAGCCGGGGGGGTTAGGGCTTCCCCCCGGTTGTGTGAATTGACACATGTTCATTTTATTATGGTTCATCGCACAGTCAGCCAGATGTTCAGATTGGATTGGGCCTTTGTGTCCATCTCTGGAATCTTTTTCTAGATGTGCTTGTTTGATGCAGGATTTAAGCTGTATCAAGTCAGGCTGCCTGTTGCAATTGACTGATGGTGAATTTGTCAATGCCGATGGCGTTCAAGTGATGCTCCAGTGACTATTATGCTAGGTCGCACAGCCATCCA
Organism: Crotalus adamanteus; assembly: GCA_039797435.1. NCBI lineage: Eukaryota > Metazoa > Chordata > Lepidosauria > Squamata > Viperidae > Crotalus > Crotalus adamanteus. The sequence continues at coordinate 3,495,754 of CM077936.1, forward strand.
GATGTTTAGACTGGATCTGGCAGTTTTGTCCACCTCTGGAATCCTTCCCAAGGACCTGGAACAGACAGATGTGGTTGTTTGATGGGGTTAAAGATTTCATTGCAGAATGGCAGCTGTTCCAAGCAAAGCTGCCTTCTGCAATTGACCGATGGGGATTGTGTCAAGGCAGACAGTGGTGAAAGGATGCTCCAGATGTTTTAGAATTGCACCATTGGGACTATCTTTGCTTTCTTTTGCCGCCTTTGCTCCATTTCTAGAAGCAGTCCTCGACTTACAACAACCACCCCAAATTTTTGTTGCTAAGCAAAAAATGTGTTAAGCGAATTTTACGATCTTTCCTGCCACAGTTGTTAAGTGAATCACTGCAGTTGTTAAGTTAGTAACACAGTTGTTAAGTGAATCTGCCTTCCCCATTGGCTTTGCTTGTCAGAAAGTCACAAAAAGAGATCACGTGACCCCGGGGGGACACTGCGACCGTCATAATTATGAATCACTTGCTAAGCGTCCTAAGTTTAATAACTTGAGCACGGGAATGCTGCAATAGTCGTCAGTGTGAAAAATGGTCCTAAGTCACTTTTTTCAGTGCCGTTGTAACTTTGAACAGTCACTAAATGAACCGTCGTAAGTTGAGGACTATGTGTATTTGCAAGTCTTTGCATTGTTATCTTCTCCACCTCTTAATCTTTTTTTCAGCTGTCTCCAGCTATTATACTTTCCTGGCTGAAGTCAAGAATTACATATTTTCCTCAGAATGATGTGAGGTAACCAGCATCCGCATTTTTTCTGTTTTGCTATGTTGTTGCTGTGTTTTTTCCCCTTTTAGTCAGTCCAATTTTGCAATTTAAGATCCAAATGGTCTTGCCCTTGTCTGAAAGAAGAGGGAGTCAAGCTGTTCTCCAAAGCACCTGAAGGCAGGACAAGAAGCAATGGGTGGAAACTAATCAAGGAGAGAAGCAACCTGGAACTAAGGAGAAACTTCCTGACAGTGAGAATAATTAGCCAGTGGAACTACCTGCCTCCAGAAGTGGTGAATGCTCCAACACTGGAAGTTTTTAAGAAGAGACTGGACAGCCATTTGTCCGAAATGGTGTAGGATCTCCTGCCTGAGCAGGGGGTTGGACTAGATGACCTCCAAGGTCTCTTCCAACTTTACTATTATTATTATTATTATTATTATTATTATTGTTGTTGTTATTATTATTATTATTATTATTATTATTATTATTATTACCATTGTTCACTTGGTTGGGATTTTGGGAGCTTTTGGGCCTGTTTCTCAACCTCAACGACATTAAAATTCAACTTACGGAATTATCTAGTCAGCCTGCAGGAACTCTAATACCCAGATGTTGAGACTTTGGAGAGAGTGCAGAGAAGAGCAGCAAAGATGATTAGGGGACTGGAGGCTAAAGCATATAAGGAAAGGTTGCTGGAATTGGGTATGTAGTTTAATGAAGAGAAGGACGAGGGGGGACAGGATAGCAGCGTTCCAATATCTCAGGGGCTGCCCCAAAGAAGAGGGAGTCAAGCTAGTCTCCAAAGCGCCTGAAGGCAGGACAGGAAGCAACGATTATGGAAACTCATCAAGGAGAGAAGCAACCTGGAACTAAGGAGAAACTTCCTGATAGTGAGAACAATTAACCAGTGGAACAACCTGCCTCCAGAAGTGGTGAATGCTCCAACACTGGAAGTTTTTAAGAAGAGACAGCCATTTGAAATGGTATAGGCCAGGGTTTCCTGCCTAAGCAGGGGGTTGGATTAGATGACCTCCAAGGTCCCTTCCAATGTTATTCTGAAAGCTGGATGGCCTCTCCCTGTGTCAAAGAACTCTAAGGAAAGAATCCGCCGATATCATTTGCCAGACAAGGGGGAGGGAGGGAAGGGAGGGGGCGAGAAAAAGGCAGCAGTTCAACCTTGTGACAGGGTTGGCGCCCAGCCAGCATACCTGCAAGGCAGCTTGGCTCACCCAAATCCTTGGAGGATGGGGAAACTGAGGTTCTGCTTGGACCCAGAGATGAATCAGGCTGGTGATCTCATTTTTGCCTTGATGTTGTAAGACAGGGCGAGTCCCCTTTCTGGCTGTCGTCAGACAGGCCAGGAGGGAAAGAAAAAAGGGGGGACCCCCCACCCTCCAGTCTTTTTGAGCAGCTCCCTTCTCCTTCCTATTCTTTAACCGCATGCTGCATTTTTCTCCTTCCTTTAGATGCCCTTCCCCTTCTCCTCTTCGTTTATCTTCTCCTTCTCTTTATCCTTCGTCTTTTCCTCCTCTTCCTCTTCCTTTCTTCTCCTTCCTTTAAAGACCCTTCTCCCTGTCTTCCTTCTCCATATTTATTATGTCTGTCTGTTTGTCTGTCTCACTGAGTCTCTTGTCTCTCTCTCTCTCTATCATTCTGTCTCTCTCTCTCTCTCTCTCATCTATTAGCTCTCTCTATTTACTTACATCTCTCTCTCTCTCTCTGTTAGCTCTCTCTCTACTTACATCTCCCTCTCTCTATCATCTGTCATCTGCCATCTATCTATCTGTCTGTCTATCTGTCTGTCTATCTATCTATCTATCTATCTATCTATCTATCTATCTATCTATCTATCTATCTATATATCATCTCTCTCTTATCTATTAGCTCTCTCTCTCTCGGTCTCTCTGTCTATCTACTTACATTTCTCTCTATCTTATTATCTATCTATCTATCTATCTATCTATCTATCTATCTATCTATCTATCTATCTATCTATCTATCTATCTATCTATCTATCTATCTATCTATCTATTTACCTATCTACCTATTTGCCTACCTGCCTGCCTGCTTTCTATCTATCTATCTGTCTGTCTGTCTGTCATCTATCATCTACATCTAACTTCCCCTTATTGAATTACTCCTCCTCCTCTTCCTCCTCCCTCTGCAAACTCCATTCCTTTCTAGCACTGATGATGTTCCCTAGCTGGGTCATAAAATGCCTGAAAGAAAACCACCAATTTCAGAGAGCATCATGGACCCCTCGGTCGTCGTCGTCGTCCTCCTCCTCCTCCTCCTCCTCCTCCTCCTCCTCCTCCTCCTTCTTTATGAAAACAAGTCATTGACTATTTATCTAAAGCAGGGTGCCATAGCTACCCCTCAATTCAGTGGCAACTGATGTCCCTTGTCGTTGTGAGGGATCAAATCGAATCAGAACTGACGGTCTGGATGAAATGCTTTAATGAAGATGCTTAAAAGGTCACCGGCTTCTCGGCATGTGCTTCTGCTAAGCTCTCAGAACAAGTGGCTGCCAAATGCATGAAGTGGAGCAATCAGATTTCCTAAACCTTGCGGTTTGGATTGCAAATGCAAGCCTCTTTTGGCATTCAATGGCAGCCCAGTCTGGATTTGCCAACCCCTCCCCCTCTCCCTGCCTAGAGAAGAAGTCAGCAAGCTTTTGCTCATCGCAGGTGGATCCTGGCAGCCAACGAGAACTTGATTTTCCTAGTTTGTGGAATTAGCCTGGAGGTGGTGGAGGAGGAGGAGGAGGAGGAGAGGGAGAAAAAAAAGAAGAAGAAAGAGAAGATAGAGAATAAGAAGATGAGGAAAAGAAGGAGAAGGAGAAAATAGGAGGAGGAGAGGGAGGAGATAGAGGAGAAGAGGAGAAGAAGAAGATAGAGATGGCGAAGGAGAGACAAGAAGAAAAAGGGAAAGAGAGAAGAATAGGAGGAGGAGGAGAAGAGAAGGAGAGGAAGATAGAGAAGGAGAAGGAGAAGATGAGAATAGAAGGAGAAGGAGAAGAGAAGAGAAGGAGAAGAAGATAGAGAAGGAGGAGAGAAAGAAGGAGATGAAGAATAAGATGAGAAGGAGGAGGAGAAGATAGAGAATAAGAAGATGAGGAGAAGAAGGAGAAGATAGAATGGGGAGGAGGAGAGGAGAAGAAGAAGGAAGAAAGGCGAAGGAAAAGATAGAAAATAAGAAAAAGGAGGAGGAGGAGGAAGAGGAGGAGATAGAGAAGGAGAAGAGAAGGACAAGGGGCGACGTGATAGCAGTGTTCCAATATCTCAGGGGCTGCCCCAAAGAAGAGGGAGTCAAGCTATTCTCCAAAGCGCCTGAAGGCAGGACAGGAAACAACGGTTATGGAAACTCATCAAGGAGAGAAGCAACCTGGAACTAAGGAGAAACTTCCTGACAGTGAGAACAATTAACCAGTGGAACTGCTTGCCACCAGAAGTTGTGGGTGCTCCACCACTGGAGGCTTTGAAGAAGAGACTGGACAACTATTTATTCGGAATGGTGCAGGGTCTCCTGCCTGAGCAGCAGGGGTGGACTAGATGACCTCCAAAGTCCCTTCCAACTTCGCAATCTTGCATTCTCCATTATCTACAGATTAAGGTTGAATGATGGGATCCTTGGAGCAAACAAACCACAGTGAGACCTCAGAGAACCTCACCACAGTCTTAAGCTTTGTCTGGAGGACTCTGGTTTTTGTGTGTTTGTGTGTTAATGTCCCATCGATCTGCTTACCCCGTGCCTCAGGTTTCTTGAGGTTGGGGGGGGCAATCTTTTACGTCACTCTCCCTCTTATAGATAGTCCCTGACTTACAACATTTCGTTTAGTGACCGTTCAGAGTAAAACAGCACTGGAAAAAGTGACTTGTGACCGTTTTTCACACTTACGACCGTTGCAGCATCCCCGGGGTCACCTGATCAGACTTCAGACCCTTGGCAGCTGACTTGTATTTATGACGGTTGCAATGTCCCTGGGGTCACGTGATGCCCTCCCCCTTTTACGACCTTCTGACAAGCAAAATAAAAGGGGAAGGCAGATTTACTCAACGGTGGTGTTACGAATGTAACAACTGCAGGGATTCACTTAATGACGGTGGCAAGAAGGGTCATAAAACAGGGCAAAACCTACTTCACAATTGTCTCGCTTAGCAAGAGAAATTCTGGGCTCGATTGAGGTCATAAGTAGAGGACTATCCGTGTTAATTGCCAGGCCTGTAAGAAAGCCAGAGGCTGACCTCAAGGATGGCTGACCTGCTCTTCTTTTCGTACTTTCCTCAAGATGGGACCTTGTCAGTAACCGGATCTTGACCGGGGCCTCCGTCTGCTAGCATGGAGGAAGAAAGGGAAGAAGGATCCACTCAGGTTACCAGCCATTTGGAAAATGTGACACTCCTCCGGGTGCTGACAGCTTTGTGGCCGAAGAGTGGCTGCCGGGCTTATGGGACAGTCAGGGCTGGATAGTCCAGAACCAGCCGTGAGAGCTGGGGAGGATGGGCTATGGAATCAGAGCCCACTTTTAAAAGCCACAACTTCTGGAAGTGGTCTCCCTCTCTCTCTCTCTCTCTCTCTCTCTCTCTCTCTCTCTCACACACACACACACACACACAAACACACACATCTATCTATCTATCTATCTATCTATCTATCTATCTATCTATCTATCTATCTATCTATCTATGATCTCTCTTTACATTCATTTATCTGTGTCTGTGTTTCTCCATCTATCTATCTATCTATCTATCTATCTATCTATCTATCTATCTATCTATCTATCTATCTATCTATCTATCTATCTATTATATATGAACTTTCTTTACATCCATTTATCTGTCTGTCTGTGTTTTTCTATTTCTATCTCCATCCATCCATCCACCCACCCACCCACCCACCTCTATCTATCTATCTATCTATCTATCTATCTATCTATCTATCTATCTATCTATCTATCTATCTATCTATATTAAAAAGGATATTAAAAATAGAAGCATGATTCCTGAGTGTATACATGGTGAGAATAAAATATGATCACCAGGAAAAGTTAAAACATTAAAAGTTTTAATATAAAACAGAAGTTTTAAATAAAAACATTAAAAGTTTTAAAAGATTAGCAACCTAGCTTTTGTTGGCTCCTGCCAACTTCATCAGGGCGTACACAAATCAATGGGAGTGAACATTTATATGTAAGTTAACGCCTGCGCTCGACTCCTGGACTGTGTGATCGGTCCAGGTCGGCCAATCATAGCATTCCCTGCAATTGCTGCATGATTGAGTGACTCATCTACTTGTATCACGCGTCCCTCATCAGAGTTTAAACAAGCCTCCGACTCTCCACTCATATCTATCTATCTATCTATCTATCTATCTATCTATCTATCTATCTATCTATCTATCATCTATCTATCTATCTATCTATCTATTTTATTATTATATTATCTAACTATCTAAATCTATCATGTCTGTCTGTCTGTCTGTCTATCTATCTATCTATCATCTATCTATCTATCTATCTTATTATTATATTATCTAACTATCTAAATCTATCATGTCTGTCTATTTGTCTGTCTGTCTGTCTGTCTGTCTGTCTGTCTATCTATCTATCATCTATCTATCTATCATCTATCTATCTATCTATCTATCTATCTATCTTATTATTATATTATCTAACTATCTAAATCTATCATGTCTGTCTGTCTGTCTGTCTGTCTGTCTGTCTGTCTGTCTATCTATCATCTATCTATCTATCATCTATCTATCTATCTATCTATCTATCTATCTTATTATTATATTATCTAACTATCTAAATCTATCATGTCTGTCTGTCTGTCTGTCTGTCTGTCTGTCTATCTATCTATCATCTATCTATCTATCATCTATCTATCTATCTATCTATCTATCTATCTTATTATTATATTATCTAACTATCTAAATCTATCATGTCTGTCTGTCTGTCTGTCTGTCTGTCTATCTATCTATCTATCATCTATCTATCTATCATCTATCTATCTATATATCTATCTATCTTATTATTATATTATCTAACTATCTAAATCTATCATGTCTGTCTATCTGTCTGTCTGTCTGTCTGTCTGTCTGTCTATCTATCTATCTATCTATCTATCTATCTATCTATCTATCTATCTATCTATCTGTCATTTCGTCTGTCTCTATCTCTTGGCAGCTCTTGGTCAAGAATAAACACAATGTTAAAATAACTTCCTATTTTTCTTCCTTATCCTATTGCAGTGGTGGTGAACCTATGGCACATGTGCCAGAGGTGGTACTCAGAGCCCTCTCTGTTGGCACGCGCACTACTGCTGCCAGCAGCAAGTCCATCAGGTCACCACAGCCGCCCGGAGCAGGAGCCCCGCCCAACACAAAGGAGGTGAAGCGGCCGACTAGCAAGCTGGAGTAGAGGTGGTAGAGCGGAGGTCACCAACAAATGTGGATTGGTGGACTGGAAGAAAAGGGAGGGGGAAGCATTTTACATGCGTGCATGTGTGCACGGGGCCACGAGCAAGCACCTGCTGCAAATGGGGCGGGGCTAGTGCCTGCGTGATACTCACTAGCCCTGCCCGATTCTTATGGCGGTGGCCGTTTTTGCGCCTTGCAGCACGGTGGCCCATTTTTGTGACCCTGGGTTTTGCGTGTCAGAGGCGGCACACAGAGGCAATGCTGATGCGGCCCTGGCACTTTGCGATAAATAAGTGGGTTTTGGGCTGCGGTTTGGACACTCGGTCTCTAAAAGGTATAAAAGGCGGCTGGGTGACTTTGGGCCAATCACCAGCAGATGGGGAATTCTAGTCCCGCCTTAGGTATGAAAGCCAGTTGGGTGACTTTGGGCCAATCACCAGGAGATGGGGAGTTCTAGTCCCGCCTTAGGTATGAAAGCCAGCTGGGTGACCTTGGGCCAATCACCACCAGATGGCGAGTTCTAGTCCTGCATTGGCCAGCTGGGTTTCTTTGGGCCAGTCCCTTTCTTTCAGCCCAGCCTACCTCACAGGCTTGTTGTTGTGAAGAAAATAGGAGGAAGGGCTAAAGATTTAATCTGATAAATTGAAAAGAGGCTGGAAAATTAGATGAGGTATCAAGGAGAAGTCAGCTGTGCATAAACAAGCACTCTAGCACAGACATGTCAAACCCAAGGCCCGGGGGGCCAGATGTGGCCCGCAAAGTGGTTTCATGTGGCCTGCAAAGCCATCCTGGAAACAGTGAGGGAACGGCCCCCGCTGCCTTGACCCTGGCCCAGGCCGGCCGGGAGCCACTGTACAATTTTGTGGTGGCCATCCATGCTGAAACGCATTCAGTCTTAGCTCCACAAGGCCGTCCGGAAACAGCGAGGAACCGGCCCCTGCCGTGTTGGCCCCGCCCCCTGGGTGCATGCTGGGGAGGGGTCACCCTTTGTGAGGAATGAAGAAATGGACCATCCCCCCCCCCTTCTGCCAGAGACCCTCAGATCTCTCCCACTCCTGCCCAGGCCCCCACGGGCCCCCTTGACGAGAATGATATAGAACTGGGCACGCCCACCCAGCAGGCCACACCCACTACATCCCACGCCCACCCAGCAGGCCACACCCACCCTGGCCACACCCACCCGCCCCCCCTGAGGGCAACTGCAATGCTGATGCGGCCCTCAGTGAAATTAAGTTTGATACCCCTGTTTCTAGTTTTCTAGTTTCTAGTTTTTATATCTCAATTCCAGCAGTCCTCAATTTACAACCAAAATCGGGAACCACATTTCCGTTGCTAAGCAAGGTGGTTGTTAAGTGAATCGCAATTCGCTTTACATTTTCCAATGGCTGTCAAGCGAATTGCCCTAGTTCTTAAGTGAGTCATGTCTCACTTTACAACCTTTCTGCCACAATTTTTAAGCAAATCACGACCGTTGTTACATGAATCACATGGTCATTAAGTGAATCTGGCTTCCCCAAATTAACTTTGCTTGTCGGAAGCTGGCAAGGAAGATCGCAGAAGGGAATTGGGTGACCCCGGGATGTTCCGATGGTCGTAAATGTGAGGACTTGTCCTAAGTCACTTTTTTCACTGCCATTGTACCTTCAGATGGTCACTAAGAGAATGGTTGTAAGTCAAGGATTATCTGCAGCACATTGGAGCATGTACAGGTAGTACTTATGACTGTTTAGTGATCGTTCAAAGTTACAATGGCTCTGAAAAAAGGGACTTACATCGTTTTTCACACTTACGACCATCTCAGCGTTACAACAGTCACCTGTTCAAAATTCAGCCATGGGGCAACTAACTCGTATTTATGACGGTCGCAGCATCCTGGGGGGTCCTGTGATCCCCTTTTGCAACCTTCTGACCAGCAAAGTCAATGGGGGAAGCTGGATTCACTTAACAGCCGTGTGACTAACTTAACAACCACGGTGATTCAGTTAACAACTGTGGCAAGAAAGATCATCATTTTGAAAGTTTATTCAAAAACCGTCTCGTTTAGCAACAGTAATGTTGGGCTCAATTGTGGTCGTAAGTCAGGGACTGCCTTTATCTTCTCTGGACTACCTCGGAGGGCTGGTATGAGTCCTGCTCTCCATGTCCATAACTCAGCATAAGAATAAGAAAATAGACTATAGAATAGAATAGAATTATAGAATAGAAAATAGAATAGAATAGAAGAAAATAGAATAGAGAACAGAACAGAGGGCAGAACAGAACAGAATAGAAAAGAAATAAAAATAGAATAGAATTATAGAACAGAATAGAATATAGAACAGAAAAGAATTATAGAATAGAAAATGGAATAGAAGAAAATAGAACAGAGAACAGAATAGAGAGCAGAACAGAATAGAATAGAAAAGAAATAAAAATAGAATAGAATTGTAGAACAGAACAGAATAGAATATAGAATAGAAAAGAATTATAGAATAGAAAATAGAACAGAATGGAACAGAATAGAACAGAATAACAGAATTGGAAGGGACCTTGTAGGTCATCTAGTCCAGCCCGCTGCTCAAGCAGGAGAACTTATACCATCACCCTAAAACCATTTCTGAAGTCTCTTCTTGAACGCTTCCAGTCATGAAGCTCCCACAACATCTGAAGGCAACTTCTGTTCCATTGCTAAAATTTCCAAGTCTCAGTTTCACACGTTCGTCTTCGATCCTGGTTTCCCGCTTTGCCACTGAAAGAGAGTTGCAACCCAGCCCCTCCGAGAGGGATTAGCCGTCCCACCCCTGAGAGGTCCCACGCCGATTTTTCCATGGTCCGTGGCCCCTTCCCCGAGACCACCCCTCCCTGGCTCCTGAAATAGAAAGGATTTTGCTTATTTCCAAGCTCAGCTATCTCCGTTTTTAATTACTGGCTGCGTCGGGACCCAAAGGAGTTTCCCCCTTAAGCTGCGAGTTGCGTTCCTCACTTTACAGCGCCCAGCTACAGGAGACACCAACACCGACTGCGGTGAGCCGGTCACACAAGTATTAGGTTTTGCCTCTGGCGGTCTACGGTTTCATCCTGGCCGTCGGGACGCAGCCAAAAGCCCTGAACGAAGAATAGCCTCATTCACATCCCACAGAGATGCAGGCTAATTCTGATGATGCCCACCACGGCTGGACAAATTAGCATCTGGTTTCAGGGCTCGAGAGCAGATTTTGGAGGTGTTGGCCCACCAGGCTGGCCAAGAAGAAGAGGACAATGGTCAAAGGCTGGGAGGAAAAATGCCAGCTTGGGATCTGAACCGCCTGAGTGGACTATGCTGACCAAAGCAAGTTGCCAAATTTGGGTATTTCCTGTGTTTGAGGGGCTGCCACAAAGAAGAGGGGGGGTGTCAAACTATTCTCCAAAGCACCAGGGGGCAGGACTAAAAATAATGGTTGGAAACTGACCAAAGAGAGAAGCAACCTGCAATTAAGGAGAAACTTCCTGACAGGGAGGACAATTAACCAGTGGAACTACTTGCCTCCAGATGTTGTGAGTGCTCCATCACTGGAGGTTTTCAAGAAGAGATTAGACAGTCACTTGTTTGAGATGGTATAAGTTCTCCTGCTTGGGCAGGGGGCTGGACTAGAAGACCTCCAAGGTCCCATTCTATTCTATTCTATTCTATTCTATTCTATTCTATTCTATTCTATTCTATTCTATTCTATTCTATTCTATTCTATTCTATTCTATTCTAAAGTTCTCTATTATGTTTTCTATTCTATTCTATTCTATTCTATTCTATTCTATTCTATTCATAGCTCTATTCTATTCTATTAATTTTGTATTCTATTCTATTCTGTTCTATTCTATTCAAGTTCTGTATTATGTTTTCTATTCTATTCTATTCTATTCTATTCTATTCTATTCTATTCTATTCTATTCTCTCTATTATGTTTTCTATTCTATTCTATTCTATTCTATTCTATTCTATTCTATTCTATTTCCAGATAATTTTGGTTCTCGTCATCCAGAAATTTGCTTCTGGCCTTTCCAAAACCTTAGTACAGGAAGTCCTCAACTTACGACTGTTTGTTTAGTGACCATTACACCTGCCATGAAAAAAAAGAGACTTATGATCGATTTTTATACTTACGACCTTTGCAGCATCCCCCATCGTCACATGATGAACATTGTATAATGATAATAAGGATGCTGCTATTTCTCTCCGCATTTCGGCCTATAGGTGGTCCTCCAGTTATGATCACAAAAATCCTGTTGCTAAGTGAAACATTTGTCAAGTGAGCTTGCCCTGTTTTACGACCTTTCTTGCCAGAGTTGTTAAGTGAATCCCTGCAGCTGTTAAGTCAGTCACACGTTTGTTCAGTGAATCTGGCTTCCCCATTGACTTCGCTTGTCAGAAGGTCTCAAAAGGGGATCACGTGATCCCAGGACATGTCATAAATACGAGTCGGTTGCCCTACAGCCAAATTTTAATCCATTGGGGATGCTGCAACAGTTGTAAGTGTGAAAATGGTCATAAGTCACTTTTTTAAGTGCCCTTGTAATTTTGAATGGTCACTAAACAAAATATTGTAGGTCGACTAACTGTATTTTATAAATTTCTTTTTTTTAATGCGCAGTCTTTATATTTTGTTTCGTGCTTGAGATACCAGTGGAGTGTTTATGCAAGTAGTCCTCAACTTACGACAATTCATTTAGTGACTGAAGTTACGATGGCACTGAAAAAAGTGTCTCACACTTATGACCCTTTCAGCATAACTGTGGTTCACAAGATCAAAACTTACACGCTTGACAGTTGACTCATATTTATGACGGTCGCAGCGTCCCGGCCTCAGGTGATCTCCTGTTGCGACCTTCTGAGAAGCAAAGGAACAATCAGACCCACTTAACAACCGTGTGACTGACTCATTTAACAACGGTGGCAAGAAAAGATTGAAAGACTCGCCTAACAAATGTTTCATTAGCAAGATAGATTTGCAGGTAGCCACCGTACTTGGGAGACCATAACTACCTGCTACGAATTTGGCCTTTTTCCAGGATATCTGAACTACGTGTGGAATATCTAGGATTTGGGGTGGGCCTATCGAATTAAATTGCACCCCTAATTTTTTCACTGCCGGGACAAGCCCAGTGGGAAACGGGGAAAACGTCGAGGCGGTGACGAAAGGGAGACGGGTCTGGTACTCTCAATAGCTCCTCTCATTATTTTGATTTTCAACAGGCAGCTAGGCAAGTTGGCAGCTCTGCAGAGCGCCTGGCTGGGTGCAAAAGGGCTTAATGAGCAGATCATTAAGGGGGAAATCAGAGAGTGAAGCTGGAAAAAGAAAAAAATCTTCTTTTTTGTCCTTCTAGGAGTCGATGGTGTTTCGGAGAGCCCTCTATCTTCGTAGTGATTTCACTGGGATTTCACCCATTTTGGGAGCGGTTGCTAAGTGAATCACAGAGGTTGTTAACTTAGACCAGGGGTAGACAATCTTGGCTCTTTTATAACTCGTGGACTTCAACTCCCAGAATTCCTGAGCCAGCCTGGCTCAGCTTGGAAACTCTCCCTTTCCCCTCAGCATGGCTGGCTCAGGAATTCTGGGAGTTGAAGTCCACCAGTCATAAAAGAGCCAAGGTGGCCTACCTCTGGCCTAGGCCTTAGGCCGCTTTATGACTTATGGACTTCAACTCCCAGAATTCCTGAGCCACCCTGGCTCAGCTTGGAAACCTCTCCCTTTCCCCTCAGCATGGCTGGCTCAGGAATTCTGGGAGTTGAAGTCCACCAGTCATCAAAGAGCCAAGATGGCCTACCCCTGACTTAGCCATATGGCTGTTAAGTGAATCTGGCTTCCGGCAAAGCAAAATCCATAGTAAGCCAGATTTGTGTGCTCTGCTTAACAACTGCAGTGATTTGCTTAATAACCGTGGCAAAGTTGTAAACTTGGACATGACTTACTTAACAAGTGCCTTGCTTAGCGACAGAAATTCTGGTGCTGATTGTGGTCATAACGCACATTACGTGTACTTACCACATTTTACTTACATTATTGTAACGTCGTTTTATTAATGTTCGTAAAATATAGAATTAAAAATAACCAAAGGCTACATGATTCATTGTTTTTAATTGCATGTGCTCCTTCCCAGCACATGATAGGTGAAAGGAAGCATTTCCAACTGTGTTTTGATATTTACTGCATAAATTCATTGTTATGTTTGATAGTCTGGATATTTTTTAAAAAAAAATTCTGGTAAGCATCCTTGGGTTTTAGGAAAAAGGGTACATATAGTCCTTGACCTATGACCGTAATAGATCCCCAAATTTCTGTTGCTAAGCAAGATAGTTGTTAAGTGATTTTGGCCCCCATTTTATGACCTTTCTCACCACAGTTGTTAAGTGAAACGCTGTAGTGATTAAGTTAGTAACATCGTTGTTAAGTGAATCTGGCTTCCCCTATTGACTTTGCTAGTCAGAAAGTCAAAAAAGGGAATCATGTGACACCCCCGGGACGCTGCGACCGTCGTAAATACGAGTCAGTTGCCAAGTGTCTGAGTTTTGATCATGTGACCACAGGGATGCTGCAACGGTCGTAAGTGTGAAAAAAGGTTATAAGGCATATTTTTCAGTGCTGTTGTAACTTCACATAGTCACTAAAACAAAAGTAATAAGTCGAGGACTACCTGTACGCTGGGCTAAAACTACGGCTTCCCTGTATTATAAGCACAACAATCCTGCGAGTAGGTTACAGCCCCTGAAATCCAGGCAGTTTGAACTTCAAAGCCAAAAAAGATTAAATTTTTCTCTCCACCTTTAGAGTTGAACGCTTTTACCGGTTTCCCCACTGAGCAAATGGAAATTTTTGGTTTGATTTAACAAACACGGGTGCCCTGCAGATAATGGTTGTCGAAAGTTCTTCATTAAAATTATCTTCTGCATCTTGATAGCAAGCATAGGTCACCCCATGTTACAATTAGCTTTCTCAAGTGCTGACTTGATAGGCAAGAGGTATCAAGATGGAAAAAGTCAGAATTCCCCAGCCAGCATGCTTTAAGAGGGGAGGACTTTAACTCCCAGAATCCCCTGTTATCATGCTTTAAGAGGGGTGGTCTACAACTCCCAGAATCCCCTGCAAGCCAGCATGTGGAGTTCAACTCCCAGAATTCCCCAGCCATCATGCTTTAAGAGGGGTGGAGTTCAACTCCCAGAATCCCCTGCCAGCATGCTTTAAGGTGGACTTCAATTCCCAGAATTTCCCAGCCATCATGCTTTAAGATGGGTGGAACTCCCAGAATCCCCCAGCCATTATGCTTTAAGAGGGGTAGTCTAGAACTCCCAGAATCCCCTGCCAGTGTGCTTTAAGATGGGTGGACTTCAACTCCCAGAATCCCCTGCCAGCGTGCTTTAAGATCGGCGGACCAATTCCCAGAATCCCCTGGCAGCCTGCATGTGTGGACTTCAACTCCCAGAATCCCCCAGCCAGCATGCTTTAAGAAGGGTGGTCTACAACTCCCAGAATCCCCAGCCAGCCCTGCTTTAAGAGGGGTGGAATTCAACTCCCAGAATTCCTTATGCAGAAAGCCTAAAAATGTGTGAACTTCAAGTCTCAGAATTTGCATGCTAACTGTGGAATTCTGGGAGTTGAAGTCCACCCATCTTAAACTCGCCAAACTTGAGATACACCAATATACGTTATCAAGAGAACAAGCACTGATAACTTTGTTCTAGAAGCTCTGCTGAAGTTGACCCAAATCCATCACAAAATCCAGTTTTTCATTTTGGGAAAAAAAAAGGAAACAATGGCAGAATTCTCCAAACCTCGTGTCTCTTGACCTCAAACCGTGACGCACACAGTGTCCAGTAATCTTTAACCAAGCTTGTGCGTCAGAGAGAGAGACATTTATCCTGTCCCAAATGATTAATACAATTATGAACATGTGGGAAAGGAAGAAGAATGGTAGGGGGTGAACAGTGCTTCAATTTCCTAAATATTCTTAATAATAAGTTCCTGGCATGCAGGCTTGCTGCAAAAAAAAAATTAAAATTAAAATTACCGGCCCAATCGGGGATAGCGCTAATCCTGATTACTGGAGGGGCTGAAATGAGATCCCCGCATTTGTTCAGTGTATTAATTCATATGTTTGCTCAGCAGGAGAGCAGCTTTTGATCTTTCTTTCCTCATTAAAAGAGATTCATTCACAACCCATCAGCTCGAGATCCTGATGAAATTAAATTAGATTAAAGCCCAAGGCACTGGGTCTTATCTAAAAAATGAAATTCAATGGTGAGAAAAGTAAGGTTTTACATTTAGACAAGAAAAACTAAAAACACAGGTATATAGTATAGGTGGCACCTGACTCAAGAATTGTGAGAGGGATCTTGGAGTCCTAGTGGACAATCCCATAAATGCCCATGTTTCCCCCAAAATAAGACCCAAGTGCAAAATAAAAATCCTGATTTTTCAGGATGCTTGTAATATAAGCCCCATCCCAAAAATAAGCCCCAGTTAAGATTGTCAGCTAGACGGATACATTTAGCACTGTATTTTCCCAAATATAAGACCTAACTGGAAAATAAGAGCAAAAATTAATATAAGACACGATCTTATTTTTGGAGAAATACAATATGAGCCAACCATGTGCTGCAGCTGCCAAAAAGGCCAACACAGTGCTGGGCTGCATTAACAGAGGGATAGAATCAAGATCAAATGAAGTGTTAATACCACTTTACAATGCCTTGGTAAGGCCACACTTGGAATACTGCATCCAGTTTTGGTCACCACAATGTAAAAAAGATGTTATGATGCTCGAAAGAGTACAAAGAAGAGCAACAAAGATGATTAGGGGACTGGAGGCTAAAACATATAAGGAGCGGTTGCTGGAATTGGGCATGTCTAGTTTAACAAAGAGAAGGACGAGGGGGGACAGGATAGCAGTATTCCAATATCTCAGGGGCTGCCCCAAAGAAGAGGGAGTCAAGCTATTCTCCAAAGCACCTGAAGGCAGAACAAAGAAACAATGGATGGAAACTCATCAAGGAGAGAAGCAACCTAGAGCTAAGGAGAAACTTCCTGATAGTTAGAACAATTAACCAGTGGAATTGCTTGCCACCAGAAGTTGTGGGTGCTCCAACACTGGAAGTTTTTAAAAAGAGACTGGACAGCCAATTGTCTGATATAGTCAAGGACCACCTGTATTGTTTGATTGATTGATCCTTTTTAAGAGAGGATCACTGATCATTGTGTTTATAGAACAGTGGTTCTCAACCTCTGGGTCGGGACCCCATTTGGGGTCAAACGACCATTTCACGGGGGTCGCCAAACAACGCAGTCCGCCATTTTTCCCCCTCTTTTCCTTAGCTGTGCTACTCCCTTTTATTCTATTGGCTTTTGAAAGCCAATAGAATAGATTCTCTTGAATAGAGTCTAATTCTATTGGCTTTCAAAAGCCAATAGCAATTGTCCAGGCTGTCTCTGCCCTGCTGAGCCCGCCAAAAGTCCCAGTCTGCAAACGGTGCTGCAAGTTGTCTGCAGCGAAGGCGAGCTGTCTGGAAGTTTCCACCCCTCCCTGCTGAGCAACTACTAAAAATGGAAGTAAAAGAGGGCCAGGGGTGGGAGGTGGGAGGCCGGCGGGCGCAGGGAGGGTTGCTGGTGCGCATGGGGCCCTGTGGGTGCCTTACCTCCCTTGGGCTGGGCCAGCTGGTGGCCCAGCCGGTGGTCGGCCTGCGCCGTCTCTGCCGCTTGCCAGCTTTGCCTCGGCCAGCACAGGGGGCGGCACCACGCATGCGCGGCGCTCCCGGGCAGGAAAAGTTCTTGACTTACGACCGGTGGGGTAGTCCTCGACTTACAACCGGTTGGGTAGTCCTCGACTTACGACCGGTTGGGGTCGCAGCATTAAAAAGGTTGAGAACCACTGGTATAGAGGTTATCTTCAACTTACAACAGTTAGTTTAGTGACCGTTCAAAGTTACAACGGCCCTGAAAAAAAGGGACTTAGGACCATTTTTACACTTACAACCCTTGCAAACCTCCCTGTGGTCATGTGATCAAAATTCAGACATTTGGCAACTGACTCATATTTATGACGGTCGTGCTGTTCCGGGGTCACGTGATCCCCTTTTGCAAATGTCTGTCAATATAACAATGATATATAACAATGATCCACTTAACAACTGTGGCAAGAAAAATGGGACACTTAGCAACAGAAATTTTGGGCTCAATTACAGTCATAAATTGAGGACTACTTGTAACACGTTCCAGTTTTTTGTTTAGTTTCCAGCTTGGTTTTTTTTTAAGGCTGTTATTCCAATTTTGCAAACTTTCTCTCAATCTTGCAATAAAGATATTTTTCGCAAAAAAAAAAAAAAAAAAAAAGGAATTTGGAAAGCACCAACCCGGGTGTACTTTTTGCTGGGGAAAAAAATATAGAAAAAGTCACTCCTGAAGACCGTTTCTGATTTCCACCAGAGAATGTATTTTTGGATACTTTCCCAGGTTGTGCTTTGTGTTGCCTTGAGCCTCTGGGGAACGAAATGGTTGCAAAACCAAACTGGATTTGTGCATTGTGGCAACATCGTCTCTTGATAAATTATTTGGAGGCTGAATTCCACCTTTCTCTCCCAGCTTGCCTTCTGAAACTGCAATAAACAATAAAGCATTGAAACACACACACACACACACAATTCCATAATGGGTGCGCTGAACGGCAGTAGCGATTCACTTAACAGCCAAAAAAGATGATCAAATTGAAAGTGTGACTCGCTTAACGACTGCCTGGTTGAGCCACAGAAATTCTGGTCCAAATTGTGCTCGTAAATCTTTCTTTATTGGTGCCAGAAGCATCACAATTAAAATAATGCATACTATGCAGCGTACAATTTAAAATATGAAGTCCTCGACTTACCACCACAATTGAGCCCAAAATTTCCATCGCTAAGCGAGACATTGGGGCTCAGTGGGTTTTGCCCCATTTCATGACCTTTATTGCCACAGTTGTTAAGTGAATCACTGCAGTTATTAAATTAGGAACACGGTTGTTAAGTGAATCTAGCTTCCCCCATTGACTTTGCTTGTCAGAAGGTCACAAAAGAGGATCACGTGACCCTGGGACACTGCGGCCGTCATAAATACGAGTCAGTTGCCAAGGGTCCGAATTTTGATCACATGAACATGGGGATGGCTGCAACGGTCATAAGTGTGAAAAACAGTCATAAGTCACTTTCTTCAGTGCTGTTGTAACTTTGAATGGTCATTAAAAGGACTGTCGGAAGTCGAGGACTATTTTTACATGATTGAAATAGGGATAAGTTAAACAGATCTTGCCCAGAAACTAGCAACGTTAACAGTGTTCTGTTGTGCTTTCATAAGGGCATCAGGTGTGCACAGATAAGGTTGCAAACAATAGGTATACCTTTGGGTCTGTGGAGGTTCTTAGTCATCCAGGTCGTGGTTGTCCCAAAGATGCTTTTTCACGAGGCAACTGGACTTTCTTTGTTTTTCTTTGAAGATGTTTCGCTTCTCATTCCAAGAAGCTTCTTCAGTTCTGATTGAATGGTGGGGAATGGAAGGATTTATATTCCTTGCAGTCATCTGGTCATTAGTACTCTCTCTGAGAGTCATTGAGGCCACTTGTACAGGTATAGTATAGGGGGTACCTTGCTTAATAGCAATAACTGTGAGAGGGACCTCGGAGACCTAGTGGACAATCATTTAAATAGGAGCCAGCCGTGTGCTGCAGCTGCCAAAAAACCCAACACAGTGCTAGGCTGCATTAACAGAGGGATAGAATCAAGATCACGTGAAGTATTAATGCCACTTTACAATGCCTTGGTAAGGCCACACTTGGAATCCTGCATCCAGTTTTGGTCACCACGATGTAAAAAAGATGTTGAGACTCTAGAAAGAGTACAAAGAAGAGCAACAAAGATGATCAGGGGACTGGAGGCTAAAACATATAAGGAACAGTTGCTGGAATTGGGTCTGTCTAGTTTAACGAAGAGAAGGACGAGGGGGGACAGGATAGCAGTCTTCCAGTATCTCAGGGGCTGCCCCAAAGAAGAGGGAGTCAAGCTATTCTCCAAAGCGCCTGAAGGCAGGACAGGAAACAACGGTTATGGAAACTCATCAAGGAGAGAAGCAACCTAGAACTAAGGAGAAACTTCCTGACAGTGAGAACAATTAACCAGTGGAACAGCCTGCCTCCAGAAGCGGTGAATGCTCCAACACTGGAAGTTTTCAAGAAGAGACTGGACAGCCAGCTGAGCGGTGCAAATGGGTGTGGAGCCTTCTTAGAATTGCTGAAAGGACCATGTTGTAGACTGGAGATATATGATATCACTACACAGCTGACTCTGAGGGCACAGATTAAACCTCCAGGTGGCCTCAATGACTCTCTCAAAGAAGGCAAATGACCGGCGGTCTGCAAGGAGTATCAATCCTTCCATTCCCCACCCTCCAGTCAGAGCTGAAGAAGCTTCTGCGATGAGAAGCGACACATCTTCAAAGAAAAGAGAAGAAAGTCCAGTTGCCTCCTGAGGGAAAAAAAAGCACCTTTGGGACATACATTTGTGTTGTTGTCTGCTTGTCACCACAATCACAAAGGACAGAAGCCACCAGATAACACCATTTCTTCAGAGTATCTCTGGCCCTGTTGCACTCATGCTCAGTGTGTTCACTTATTTTCATCATCATAAAGTCGAAGACTACAGGCTGTCCTCAATTTACCATCACTCACTGAGTTGAGCGACATTGTGTTATTTCATACAGGAAGTCCTCGACTTACAACAGTTTATTTAGTGACCATTCAAACTTACAACAGCAAGGAAAAAAGAGATTGTCCCGCTTAATGACAAAAATGGGAGCTCAACTGTTGTTGTAAATTGAAGATTACTCGTATCTGTATTTGACACTTTTTTTTTTTTTTGTTCCTTTTTATTAAATCTCACTGGCATTTTTCACCTCCACAAATCCTTTCAGGAAATTTTCAGGAAGCGCAGACGGAGGAATCCTCTGAACTGTGTCTCAAACAAAGCCCGTGTTTAATATTCGATTAATTTGCCTGGGATTAAGGAGAGGGGTTTTGATCTCCGGGTGAGCTTAACAGTTGAAGGCCGGGCCCAGACCGGGATACTGTTGTGAATGTCAAAACTGGAGTCTGCAAAAGCCTTAAATAAATCAATAAAGCCTGGAACAGGCAGGCTGTATTGGGTCCCTTCCTGGCAGTTGCCCATCATCCTCTTTTTTTAATTGCTGGGGAGAATGCTGAAGGTTGGATTCAGAAATAATTCAGTTTTGATTGTCTCCTAGGTCAGCCCCCATAATGCAGTTGCCTGATGATGGTCAGTATGTTTGGCCTTCCTTCCTTCCTTCCTTCCTTCCTTCCTTCCTTCCTTCCTTCCTTCCTTCCTTCCTTCCTTCCTTCCTTCCTCCTTTTCTCCTTTTCTCCATTACTCATTACCCTCCTTCCTTCCTCCCTCCCTCCCTCCCTCCCTCCCTTCCTTCCTTCCTTCCTTCCTTCCTTCCCTCCTTTTCTCCATTAATTACCTTCCTTCCTTCCTACCTTCCCTCCCTCATTTTCTCCTTTTCTCCTTTTCTCCTTACCCTCCTTCCTTCCTTCCTCCTTTTCTCCATTACTAATTACTCTCCTTCCTTCCTTCCTTCCTTCCTTCCATCCTTCCTTCCTTCCTTCCCTTTCCTTTTCTCCATCTCATTACCCTCCCACCTTCCTTTCCTCCCTCCCTTCCTTCCTTCCTTCCTTTTTTCCTACTCATTACCCTCCCATCTTCCTCACTCCCTCCTTCCCTCCCTTCCTTTCCCCTTCTTCTCATTCCTCCCTTCTTTCCTTCTTCCCCTTCCCCCTCTTCTTCCTTCCTTCCTTCCTTCCTTCCTTCCTTCCTTCCTTCCTTCCTTCCTTTCTTCCTTCCCAATCATCACAACTTACACTGTATCCGTAGCAGAACATCCAGATTCAACCATAGTTTCATTCCATACAGCATTAACCTTGTGAACTCTCAAGCTTCCTCCTTCCGTCATATATTCAAGATGGACAGTACTTAATATTTATTTGCTATGTATATATAGGGGTGTGGGTCTATATATATGTTGTACATAGTATGTTTAGGTGGGTGTCATGTATGTGTTTCACTTTGAGAGTGGGCAACTAAATTTCATTTTTGATGTGTGCCATTGTGCCCGCAGTAAAAAAATGACAATAAAGGTTATCTTATCTTATCTTATCTTATCTTATCTTATCTTATCTTATCTCATTTCTTACATCTTATCTTATCTCTTACATCTTACATCTTATATCTTATCTGATCATCTTATCTTATCTTATATCTTACATCTTACATCTTATCTTATCTTATCATCTCATCTCATCTTACATCTTACATCTTACATCTTATCTTATCTTATTTTATCATCTTATCTTATCTCTTACATCTTACATCTTACATCGTACATCTTATCTTATCTTATTATCTCATCTCATCTCATCTTATCATCTTATCTTATCTTACATCTTACATCTTATCTTATCTTATCTTATCTTATCTCTTATATCTTACATCTTACCTTATCTTATCTTATCATCTTATCTTATCTTATCTTATCTTCTTACATCTTACATCTTATCTTATCTTATCTTATCTTATCTTATCTTATCTTATCTTATCTTATCTTATCTTATCTTATCTTATCTTAATGGCAGCCTCATTCAGCAGTCATAACTCGGAGACTACCTGCGTCTCCGTATTTGTAAAGATGGAAAGTGTCTCTTTTAGGTATCTTTCATTTCCTTTCTCCTTCCTCGCGTCTCCTTTTCTTCTTCGTCCATCCCTCTCTTTCCTTTTGACATTTCTCTTTCTGCAGTTTTTTAAAACCTTATGTAAGTTTTTTCTTTTCCTGAAAATTATATGTACAAAAAATAAACGGCCCGGCATCTCCAGGCAGGCCTCTCGCGTATAAAAAGCAAAGAGACATACATGCACACACCTCCTTTGTGCGCCCCGCAATCAAGAGGATTCTTGTTCCTTACAAAATAAATAGCATTATTTCATATGTGCGGGCCACGCCTGGCCAGGTTCCCAGAAGCAGAGAGAAGCGTCAATAAGCCAGCTCTTTGTTGAGGAGCAGAGCTTATATTTCAGTTCCTTTTCTGGAGCGGGCACCTGCACCAGCCCCGGGCCTTCCTGGCGACTGTCTCCCTCAGTGGCATCGGAAAAAATGACACAACCGGGGCCTTCCTGTCTTGCTTGTCCAACAGAACCTGAACAAAGCGGATGGCCAATTGCATTGTGTGTGTGTGTGTGTGTGTGTGTGTGTGTGTGTGTGTGAGGGATTCCTCTTTTCCTCCAGAAAGGTTTTGAGATCAAGATCCATTTTCATGTCAGAGTTGGGTGATGAAACCTCTGAAAGAAAACCGCCAAGGTCAGAGATCACCAAGCATCCCATAGTTGTCCTCCTCCTCCTCCCCCTCCTCCTCCACAAATCCTACTAGCACTGATGATATTACGTAGTTGGGTAATGAAACGTCTGTAAGAAAGCCACCAAATTCAGAGAGCAACAAGGGCCGCACAGTCGTCGTCGTCGTCCTCCTCCTCCTCCTCCTCCTCCTCCTCCTCCTCCTCCTCCGCAAATCCTACTAGCACTGATGATATTACGTAGTTGGGTAATGAAACGTCTGTAAGAAAGCCACCAAATTCAGAGAGCAACAAGGGCCGCACAGTCCTCTTCCTCCTCTCCTCCCACTCCTCCTCCCCCTCGTCGTCCTCCTCCTCCTCCTCCTCCTCCTCCTCCTCCTCCTCCTCCGCAAATCCTACTAGCACTGATGATATTACGTAGTTGGGTAATGAAATGTCTGTAAGAAAGCCAGCTAATTCAGAGAGCAACAAGGACCCCACAGTCCTCTTCCTCCTCTCCTCCCACTCCTCCTCCACAAATCCTACTAGTACTGATAATATTATGTAGTTAGGTAATGAAACGTTTGTAAGAAAGCCACAAAGCTCAGTGAATACAGAGAACCCCACATTATCCTCCTCCTCCTCCTCCCTCCTCTCACATTATCCAAGCAACTCTTATCGTTGCTCTGCAAAGCCATATGGAAAAGAATGGTAAAAAGCCCTTCAGAAATAAAGGCTTGACGTTAAAACGCCACAGTGAGCAGGAGGGGAGCTTTCAAAGAAAGATGCTTCCTTGATGGGATTAAGGCAATATCTGGATTTTGTTTGGAGCTGATTGCAAACACCCCCGGGGGCCATTCTTTAGAGAGGAGTGGCCTATTCTGCAGAGGGGATTTTTTTTTTTTTATCAGAAAAATACGATGTTAAGAAGGCCTGCCGTAAAGATGATAAGCTTCTCTCTTCCTTATAAAGATTGTTTATTTCCCATTTTCCTTCCCTGCTGTCTAGAGAAAAAATTCGGGCAGACAGTTAACCACAGAGACTTTTAACTCAGTAAAAAAAAGGTCTCCACCCTAGAAATGCCTGCAAAGCAAGATTTGGAGGAGAGGGAAAAAAAAAAAAAAAAAGTTTGCAGAACTTTGCAAAAAGTTGGCCAGACCCTTTAAAAAAAAAAAAAAAGTTTTCTTAACAAGGTTCACACCAATTGGCTGCTTGCAAAAGAAAAACAAAAAAAATGTAAGGATTGTTAACGACTGGATAATTAGATATTTTTAAAAAAACTGCAAAAAAAATATTCTATATGTTGTTAAACCTGAAAGTCAGATCTTGGTTATGTGACGTTTTAACTGGTTATATATAGGTAGTCCTCAATTCATGACACAATTTGAGCCCTCTTGCTAAGTGAGACATTTGTTCAGCGAGTTTTGCCCCATTTTACGACTTTTTTTGCCACAGTTCTTAAGCGAATCACTGCAATTGTTAAGTTGGCAACACGGTCGTTAAATGAATCTTGTCAAAAGGTCGCAAAAATAGATCACGTGACCGTCATAAATATGAGTCAGTCGCCAGGCGTCCAAATTGGGATCGCGTGACTATGGGGATGTTGCAATGGTCGTAAGTGTGAAAAATGGCCACAAATCACTTTTTGCACTGCTGTTGCAACTTTGAACTGTCACTAAATGAACAGTTTTAAGTCAAGGACTACCTTTCTTTGTATCCATGTGGAGAAAAAGAGTTTAATTCAAGAAAGAGTATATATAATCGTGTCAAGTGTTTTCATGACTTCTTGCTAAAACAATATAAATAATAAAAACGTAAAATAATAAGTCCTTGACTTACAAAGGCAGTTGGGACCAGAATTTTCACTGCTAACAAGAGAGTCATTAAGTGAGTTGCAACGGATTGTGTGATTTTATTGTCACGGTTATTAAGCGAATCACTGCAGTTATTAAGTGAACCACACCATCATTTAACCAAATTTCCTGCCTGAGCTGGGGGTTGGACTAGATGACCTCCAAGATCCCTTCCAACTTTGTTTTTTTTTAAATAATTTTTATTTTTCCAAACTCTCCCCCATACATATACCGTGATATTTATCAGATGTTAACATACATTATTTTAACATTCATATATAAGATACTTTTAATAAAATGAGATAAATACATACACATGACTTTTGACTTTGCTCGCCTTCCAACTTTGTTGTTGTTATTGTTGTTGTTATTATTATTATTAAATCTGGGCTTCCCCATTGACTTGCCTGTCAGAGTTGGGTGGCTGTATAAATGTGTTTCATAAAGAAATGCATATGAATAAATAAATAAATCCAGTTAGTCTTTGATTTACAACCACAATATGCAGACTACAAATTCTATTGCTACCGTGTGCAAAAGCAAGATGTGCCCCATTTTAAGACTTCTTTTGCAACAGCCGCTAAGTGAATCACTATAGTTGTTAAGTGAATCACATGGCCGTTAAACAAACCTTGATTGCTGGAAGCTGGCTGTGAAGGTCGCGGATGGCGATCCTATGACGCCAGTTGCCAAATTTTGATCATGTGACCGCTCAGAAAGCTTATATTATATGATAAACTGTGTATATAATTATAGAGAAAACCGCGTGTCTTGCGGGCAACGCCTGTGAAATCTGAGCGTGCATTTGCACCCGGCATTATTCTAAAAATGGGACAAATCCCCCCATTGTGATTTCACTTCAGTGCTCTCCCCAAACCGACAGTGCTGAAAATAGACAGGCTGTGCAAAACCAAAATTGCCCATTTGCTCTTCTCTTAACTGAAACAATATTTCGCCCCAAGGCAGGGAAGGGAGAAGGGTTAAAATGGCAGTGCCTCAAAAGACTGGGATACTCCAAAAAAGGAGCAAAAATACGGCAAAATTCACTTAATAATAAATAATAATCATCAGAGTAGAGCTGGAAGGGACCTTGGAGGTCATCTAGTCCATTTCCCTGCTCAAGCAGGAGACCCTATACCATTTCAGACAAATAATTGTCCATTTTCTTCTTAAAGATCTCCAGTGATGGAGCACCCACAACTTCTGGTGGCAAGCTGTTCCACTGGTTAATTGTCCTCACTGTTAGGAAGTTTCTCCTTAATTTCAGGTTGCTTGTCTCTAATGATTAGTTTCCATCCATTGTTTCTTGTCCTGCCTTCAGGTGCTTTGGGAAATTAATGGACCCCCTCCTCTTCTTTTTGGCAGCCCCTCAAATAGTGGAATAACTGCTATCGTGTTCCCCCTTCTTTTCTCTTTTCTCTAGACTGGCCATAACCAAATCCTGCAACCGTTTTAGTCTCCAGGCCTTTAATCATCATAGTTGCTCTTCTCTGCACTTTTTCCCCAAAGTCTCAACATCTTTTTTTCTAATTTGTGACCAAAACTGGATGCAGTATTTCAGGGGTGGCCTTACTAAGGCTTTATAAAGAGGTGCTAATACTTTGCATGATCTGGATTCTATGCCTCTGTTTATACAACCCAGGATTGTATTAGCTGTTTTGGCTGCTGCTGCTGCACACAGCTGGCTCACGGTCAAGGGATCGTCCATTAGGACTCCAAGGTCCCTCTCACAGTTGCTGTTTTTGAACCAGGTTTCACCTAATCTGTACTTGTACCTTTGGTTTTTCCTGCCTAGGTGTAAAACATTTACGTGAAAGCTGGGACATGACCACGAAGTAAAGACAAGGATAGAAAAAGCTCGAACAGCATTCTTCAAAACGAAAAAGGTCTTCTGCAGTCACGACATAAGCCTAAGACTGAAAACCAGGCTTGTCAGATGCTCTATTTTTTTCTATCCTGCTCTATGGAGTAGAGAGTTGGTCTCTGACAGAAGGCCATCTGAAGAGACTAGAAGCATTTGAAATGTAGATTTACAGGCTGACAAGATCAAAATTGAGGAGGTGATAAGGCGCCTGGGAAAGCCAAGGGAACTCATCAAAACAATTAAAAAATGAAAATTAGAATATTTGGGACACGTGATGCGACACCCAGAAAAATACGGTATACTCCATTTAATCCTCCAGGGAAAGATTGAAGGTAAACGAGGTCCAGGCAGAAGAAGAACATCGTGGCTTCAAAATCTAAGGGACTGGTTTGGACAAAACTCAGCAGCCCTTTTTCGTGCGGCTGCTGATAAAAACAGGATCGCCAACGTCTGATACGGATATGGCACAGCAAGAAGAAGTAGGTGTAAAATCTTGCTTTTCTCCACATTAAATTTCATTTTGTTGGATAGGGACCAACGTTCAAGTTTGTCAAGATCTTTCTGGATCCTGAGCATGTCTCCTGGGGTGTTGGCTATCCCTGCCAGCTTGGTGTCATCTGCAAATCTGATGAGTTCCCCATCTATTCCCACATCTAAGTCATTGATGAAGATACTGAAGAGTTCTCGTATTGAATTCAAGATATTCAAAGTATTGAAAGTAACAACTGTTAAAACTCGCTTAGCATCTCTGGGTCATGTGATCAGCATTTGTGACCTTCCCAACAAGCAAAGTCCAGGGGGAAGACAGATTCCTTTAACGACTGCCTGATTTGCTGAACAAGGGCAGTCTTTCGTTGAACAGCCATGGCAAAATGGGGCAAAACTGACTTAGCGACGGACATTTTGCACCTCTGTTGTGGTCATTAGTTGAGGACTAACTGTAGGTTTTGGGTGGGGTCAATAAGCAATTGGTCATAAGTTGAGGAGCACCTGTAATACCCTACCAGGGGCAGCAAACACCGGTTATTTTTCAGCTTGGAAGAGGTGCGTGATGCTTCTATGATGTCACATAGCTTTGCAACTGGGAAATCAGAAACAGAACAGAGCTGGAAGGGACCTTAGAGATCTTCTAGTCCAGCCCCCTATTCAAGCAGGAGACCTTATACCATTCCAGACAGTCTTTTCTTAAAAACCTACAGGGATGAAGCGCCCACAATTTCTGGAGGCAAATCTTTCCACTGTCCAGTCTCTTCTTAAAAACTTCCAGTGTTGGAGCATTCACCGCTTCTGGAGGCAGGTTGTTCCACTGGTTAATTGTCCTAACTGTCAGGAAGTTTCTCCTTAGTTCCAGGTTGCTTCTCTCTTTGATCAGTTTCCAACTGTTGTTTCTCGTCCTGCCTTCAGGCGTTTTGGGGAATAGCTTGACTCCCTCTTCTTTGGGGCAGCCCCTCAGATACTGGAACGCTGCTATCATGTCTCCTCTATTTCTTCTTTTCTTTAGACTAGCCAAACCTAAGTCCTGCAGCCGTTCTTCGTATGTTTTATTCTCCAGGCTTTGGATCATCCTAGTTGCTCTTCTCTGCATTTTTTCCAAAATCTCAACATCTTTTTTGTAGGGATCCTTCCCCAAACATCCCACACAAGATTACCGGGATCCATCCCTCCGGTCGTTTCCACCTCTCCCTATCCATTTTTTCTTCTTCTCTTCCTTTCTTCCTTCCTTTTTTCCCCACCTACAGACGATGCCATTTTTCATGAGAATGTTTACATAGGCGAATACCACAAGGACTGCCATCTCCAACCAGATGTTTTTCATTTGGCGAAATTGTACGCCCATCACAAACACACACACACACACACGCACACAAACAAGCAGACACACATGCATATGCACACACCCCCACATATGCACACACCCCCACGAACACGCACCGGCTCACGGCCTTTGCAAATCAAAAGTGCCTGGTTGCAAAGCCCTCCCTTACAAGATTGGGGAAAGGAAGGGGAGAAATGGCCAAATTAAGGCAGATTTAAAACATTTAAAACATTTCTGGTATGCTGGCTGGCTTCCCAGCTGGAAGATATTAACAGCAAACTAGAAAAGACTTTTTTTCTCCCCAACAAGATTTCTACCTGAAGATGATGGATCAAGACTTGTGGACTTCAATTCCCAGAATTCCCCAGCCAGCACAGCTGGCTGAGGAATTCTGGGAGTTGAAGTCCACAGGTTGCTTAAGGTTGGATATGCCTGTCCTAAAATTCAGCAATGTTGTTCCTGCTCTTCTTTTTGGTATACAATCAACTTATAATTCGAAGTTAGGACTGTACTGAAAAAAGTGATTTATGACGAGGTCTCACAGTTACAGCCACGACAGCATCCTCATCATCATGTCCTTATGATACATAATCTAATGCAATCAATTATAATGCAACAAAGATGATTAGGGGACTGAAGGCTAAAGCATATAAGGAACGGCTGCTGGAATTGGGTATGTCTAGTTTAACGAAGAAAAGGACGAGGGGGGACATGATAGCAGTCTTCCAGTATCTCAGGGGCTGCCCCAAAGAAGAGGGAATCAAGCTCTTCTCCAAGGCGCCTGAAGGCAGGACAAGATGCAATGGATGGAAACTAGTCAAGGAAAGAAGCAACCTAGAACTAAGGAGAAACTTCCTGACAGTGAGAACAATTAACCAGTGGAACAGCCTGCCTCCAGAAGCAGTAAATGCTCCAACACTGGAAGTTTTTAAGAAGAGACTGGACAGACATTTGTCCGGAATGGTATAGGGTTTCCTGCCTGAGCAGGGGGTTGGACTAGATGACCTCCAAGGTCCCTTCCAACTTTACTATTATTATTATTATTGTTATATAATATTTATTTGTTATTATTTTATTTATTTGTAACCTGCATTCATGATTTTGACGCTGCGAACATACATGATACTGTACTTTTCGTTGTCCTCCTATTTTCTTCACCAAAACAACCCTATGAGGTGGGTAGGACAGAGAGAGGGAAGGAATGGCCCATAAGTCACCCAGCTGGCTTTCATCTCTAAGGCAGGACTAGAACTTCCCATCTCCTGGTGATTGGTGATCCCCTTCTGATAATCAAAGTCAATGGGGAAGCCAGATTCTCTTAACAACTGTTAAGTAACTCACTTAACAACAGCGGGGATTCGCTTAACAATTCAATCAATCAGTCAATCAGAATAGAGTTGGAAGGGACCTTGGTGGTCTTCTAGTCCAGCCCCCTGCTCAAGCAGGAGACTGTATTCCATTTCAGGCAACTGACTGTCCATCCTGATCAGAAATGGTCAAGATGGCCATAAAGGTGTCACTGTGGCAGGAAAGTGAGGCAAAACTCACTCAACAAATGTCTCGCTTAACAACAGACTTTTTGGGCTCAACTGTGGTCGTACGTTGAGGACTGGTATCTGCAGACAGCAGAAGAGAAGAGAAAGAACTGGAGAATGTCAGTAAATGCGAAGATCTGCAAATAGAAATGGAATGAAAGCAAAGATAGAACATAAGTAATGAATAGGGGCCTTGGATGCAATCTCAAAACATCTGGAACATCCCTTGAACACTATTCACCATCAGTCAGTTGCAAGAGGAAGCTTGACGTGGAACAGCTGACATCCTGTGACAACACTTTTAATCCATCAAACAACATCTGCCTATCCCAGGTCCTTGGGAAGGACTTGAGAGGTGGACCTAAAGGCCAAATCTGGTCTAAACATCTGGCCTGTTATGATATCAACCCTAATAATAATAATAACAACAACAATCTGGAGCACCATTGAGCACCATTGGCATTGACAAATTCACCATCAGTCAATTGCAAAAGGCAGCCTTACTGGGAACAGCTTCCATCCTGCGACGATATCTGTAATACCATCAAACATCCACATCTGGCTATCCCAGGTCCTTGGGAGGGATGCCAGAGGTGTGCAAAAAGCCCCGATCTAGTCTGAACATCTGGCTGACTGTGCAACGAACCGTAACAGACAACTTTGCAAACTTGCTGCTGTTTAGTTTAGGGTGAATTTTCCAGCTGATGCAATGACCCACCCAGTCTCGACTTAATGGGTTTACAATTTTCCTATGGGTTGGAAAAGGAAAAGAAAAAAAAAATTACAAACTTTTATTTGGGCCTTCGAGTCAAGACAAAACTCATTCCTGCATGATAAAATGTGAAACGCATCTCCAGAAACTCCATAAAATTAAGAGGATGGGTAGCCAAAAGTTAAGAAAGTCAAAATGAAGGCTGCAATTTCTGCAGTTGAAATTTAAGACAAGTGGACTTCGACTCCCAGAATTCCTGGCATCTTCAAAAAGAATTCTGGGAGTTGAAGTCCACCCCTCTTAAAGTTGCCAAAGATGAGGACCACAGATACAAAGCAGTGCTTCTCAGTGTTGATAAATTTTCGTGGGGTGGACTTCAACTCCCAGAATTCCTCAGGCTTGACATCTTTCAGAAGAGTTCTGGGAGTTGAAGTCCATATTTTATAATGTTGCCAAGATTGAGAATCTATGCTTTGTAGGTGTGTCCTACCTTAGCCACAAAAGCCAGCTGGATGACTTTGGGTCAGTCACCAGGAGAGGGTGAGTTCCAGTCCCACCTTAGGCATGAAAGCCACCTGAGTGCCTTCGGGCCAGTCACCCCAGGTGACTGTGAGTTCTAGTCCTGCCTTAGGCATGAAAGCCAGCTGGGGGACTTTGAGCCAATCACAAGGAGACAGTGAGTTCTAGTCCCACCTTAGGCATGAAGGCCACCTGGGTGACTTCGGGCCAGTCACCAGGTGACTGTGAGTTCTAGTTCCACCTTATGCATGAAAGCCAGCTGGGGGACTTTGGGCCAATACCAGGAGAGGGTGAATTCCAGTCCCACCTTAGGCATAAAAGCCACCTGGGTGACTTCGGGCCAGTCACCAGGTGACTGTGAGTTCTAGTTCCACTTTATGCATGAAAGCCAGCTGGGGGACTTTGGGCCAATACCAGGAGAGGGTGAATTCCAGTCCCACCTTAGGCATAAAAGCCACCTGGGTGACTTTGGGCCAATCACAAGGCGATGGTGAGTTCTAGTACCACCTTATGCATGAAAGCCAGCTGGGGGACTTTAGGCCAATCACAAGGCGATGGTGAGTTCTAGTCCCACCTTATGCATGAAAGCCAGCTGGGGGACTTTGGGCCAATACCAGGAGAGGGTGAATTCCAGTCCCACCTTAGGCATAAAAGCCACCTGGGTGACTTTGGGCCAATCACAAGGAGATGGTGAGTTCTAGTACCACCTTATGCATGAAAGCCACCTGGGTGACTTTGGGCCAATCACAAGGCGATGGTGAGTTCTAGTCCCACCTTATGCATAAAAACCAGCTGGGGGACTTTGGGCCAATACCAGGAGAGGGTGAGTTCCAGTCCCACCTTAGGCATAAAAGCCACCTGGGTGACTTTGGGCCAATCACAAGGCGATGGTGAGTTCTAGTACCACCTTATGCATGAAAGCCACCTGGGTGACTTTGGGCCAATCACAAGGCGATGGTGAGTTCTAGTACCACCTTATGCATGAAAGCCAGCTGGGGGACTTTAGGCCAATCACAAGGCGATGGTGAGTTCTAGTCTCACCTTATGCATGAAAGCCAGCTGGGGGACTTTGGGCCAATACCAGGAGAGGGTGAATTCCAGTCCCACCTTAGGCATAAAAGCCACCTGGGTGACTTTGGGCCAATCACAAGGCGATGGTGAGTTCTAGTACCACCTTATGCATGAAAGCCAGCTGGGGGACTTTGGGCCAATCACAAGGCGATGGTGAGTTCTAGTCCCACCTTATGCATGAAAGCCAGCTGGGGGACTTTGGGCCAATACCAGGAGAGGGTGAATTCCAGTCCCACCTTAGGCATAAAAGCCACCTGGGTGACTTTGGGCCAATCACAAGGCGATGGTGAGTTCTAGTACCACCTTATGCATGAAAGCCAGCTGGGGGACTTTGGGCCAATCACAAGGCGATGGTGAGTTCTAGTCCCACCTTATGCATGAAAGCCAGCTGGGGGACTTTGGGCCAATACCAGGAGAGGGTGAATTCCGGTCCCACCTTAGGCATAAAAGCCACCTGGGTGACTTTGGGCCAATCACAAGGCGATGGTGAGTTCCAGTCCCACCTTAGGCATGAAGGCCACCTGGGTGACTTCGGGCCAGTCACCAGGTGACTGTGAGTTCTGGTTATGCCTGAAAGCCAGCTGGGGGGCTTTGGACCAATCCGCAGGAGAGGGTGAATTCTAGTCTTGTTTTAGGCATAAAACATTGCAAGGATTCTCAATCCTGGCAAATTTATGAGGTGTGGACCGGTTGATAGGTTGGCTGGGGAATTCTGGGAGTTGAAGTCCATCTGTCTTAAATGCTGGTTGGGGAATTCTGGGAACTGAAGTCCACATATTTAAGTCACAGAAGTTGAGAAACACCATTCTCAGCTAGACATAATACTGGTAAGTCACAGTTCCCTAACTAAAAGGACCTGTACACGCAGTTTAATTGTGGACCCAGTCAAAAGAAATTTTTTAATCCCAAGAAGACATCTTTTGCACCAAGGTCTGGCGGGTGGATTGCACAGATCACAAGTCACACATCAGCCCATCACACCTCAGTGCCTTAGGACATTGAAGCTTGTGCTATTCTGGAGGCATTCCAATTGTGCAAATGTTGCAGATATTCAGAAAGGGCTATTCTCTTTTGACAATTTTGGGGTGGAGAGCCTTGCGAGAGGAGATGTTTTCCATCAGGCTACAAAAACAATTGCAAGCAGAAAATATTTTGATTTTATTTGCTGCTTTTGACCCAAAAGGGAAGCTTGAGTTGTCCAAGGAAATGAAAAAAAAACCACTTTTGGGGGGAAATGTGCAACAGGAAACTTCTCAAAGTCAAAGTTTGTCTTCCTTCATCAAGATGAAGCTCCACTCACATTGAGCTTAATTCAACATAGTAAAACTGAACTCAATTCAACTCAACTCAACTTATATCAAGCTCAACTCAACTCAACTCAATACAATACAACTCAAGCTCAACTCAATGCAATACAACTCAAGTTCAATTCAACTCAACGCAATACAACTCAAGTTCAATTCAACTCAACACAATACAACTCAAGTTCAATTCAACTCAACGCAATACAACTCGTTCAATTCAACTCAATGCAATACAATTCAAGTTCAATTCAACTCAATACAATAGAACTCAGGTTTAACTCGACTCAGACTCAAGTCAAACCCAACCACTCAACTCAAGCTCAATTCTATTCAACTCAAGTTCAATTCAACCTCGACTTAAGTCAAGCTCAACTCAGCTCAGCTCAGGTCAATTAACTCAAACTTAATTCAACTCAAATCAAGCACAATTCTACTTAATCCAATCACAACTTAAGCTTAACTTAAGTTAAGCTTAACTGAACTGAAACTCAAATCAATTCATCACAAAAGCAACTCAGCACAATTCAGCTCAAGCTCAAATCAACTTAGCTCAACTCAAATCAACTCAATTCAAATCACTCAACTGAACTCAACTTAAAAACACTCACTGAAGGTTTTCAGCCTCCAAATATTTCAAAGCCAGGTCAAGCCAACACACATATGTTCAGTAACAATCTATGGACAAGGCCCTACTACAAGTAGTCCTCCATTTGAAATTACAGTGGATTCTCTAAAAGCTAATTTTGACTAGATTTTGAAGTTCCAATGTTGCCTCCCCCCCTAAGGTCATGTGATGCAGTCTGAGGGCTCAGCGATTGGCGTGCATTTACGACTGTTTACAGCACCTTGAAATCAGAACAAAACAGAATAAGGGACCCTGGAGGTCATCTAGTCCAACTCCCTGCTCAGGCAGGAAACACTATACCATTTCAGACAAACGGTTGTCCAGTCTCTTCTTAAAAACTTCCAGTGCTGGAGCATTCACAACTTCTGGAGGCAGGTTGTTTCACTGGTTAATTGTTCTCACTGTTAGGAAACTTCTCCTTAGTTCCAAGTTGCTTCTCTCATTGATGAGTTTCCATCCGTTGCTTCTTGTCCTGCCTTCAGGTGCTTTGGAGAATAGCTTGACTTCCTCTTCTTTGGGGCAGCCCCTGAGATATTGGAAGACTGCTATCATGTCACCCCTAGCCCTTTTCTATATCAAACTAGACAAACCCAATTCTACCAACATGTGACTGTGATTTACAATGGCTTTACCATTGCAAATAAGGTTATAAAATCCGGGTCATGTGCTACCAGCTTTACGACCATCATGATATACCATCATAATTGCCAGTGCATTTACAATAAAGCTAGGAAAAAAAGACACAACATGTTAGCAATCAAGGGGTTACAAAGAAACCCCCAAGACAATGGGTCTGACCTCGGCTGTATAACAGTGACACTAGACACAACCACTGTGACACCGTGACACAACCTAAAACCAGAACCGAAATTTCCATCGCCAAGTGAATTTTGCCCTATTTTACAAACTTCCTTGCCACAGTTGTTAAGTGAAACATTGCAGTTGGTTCAATTAGTCACATGGTTGTTAAGTGAATCTGGCTTCCTGCTTGTCAGAAAGTCACAAAAGGGGGTCAGGTGACCCTGGGACACTGCAACCGTCATAAATATGAACCAGTGGCCAAGCAGCTGAATTTTGATCATGTGACCACAGGGGTGCTACAATGGTCGTCAATGTGAAAAACAGCCATACATCACTTTTTTCAGCACCGCTGTAGCTTCAAACAGTCACTAAATGGACTGTTGTAAGTCAAGGACTACCTATAACCATCTTGCATTGAACTGGCAATCTAGTATGATGAAGAAACTGGTTTTTTTTTTAAGCAGACATGGTTATTTGCTACTGCCATTTACAATCTGAATATTCTCAGGAGCCTTACATTCAAACATTTACTACTCTCCCACGTTTTTCAGCTTTTAAAAGATGGGCAAATTTTGGCCCTCCAGCCTAAATCACTTAACTATCAGCTTCAAACAGAGAAGCTAATAAATGTCCCGTCCTGCTTCATCCATCTCCTTGACAGACAAACCAGGCTGTTTTTTTACAGAATGCATGTTGGGTAGTGTGCAGAGCTCAATTCTCAAATGTTTGAATTTCCTGAGACGTGCCTGCCTTGCTGTGTTCACAGGCAGTGGCTGCTTCGAAAACGGGAGAGGAATGTGTAGTTTGGCCACTGAGGGGTCCACCTCTTTGCATGCAAGGATGGATGTTCTTGGGGTGACTGGCACCCATTCCTTTCATAACGGGAAGGACGCTTGGTGGCATGTAGTACCCAGGTTTTGACCCTTCTCTTGGTTAAAGAGGGTCTTTTTCAAGGATATGAGAGAGGACTCACCCTCTCCTATACCGTAATTGGCCCAAAGTCACCCAACTGGCTTTCATGCCTAAGGTGAGACTAG
The DNA here is from genome assembly GCA_039797435.1 of Crotalus adamanteus. Lineage (NCBI taxonomy): Eukaryota > Metazoa > Chordata > Lepidosauria > Squamata > Viperidae > Crotalus > Crotalus adamanteus. The sequence continues at coordinate 3,531,409 of CM077936.1, forward strand.
AACTCACCATCTCCTGGTGATTGGCCCAATGTCACCCAGCCAGCTTTCATGCCTAAGGCGGGACTAGAATTCACCATCTCCTGGTGATTGGCCCAAAGTCACCCAGCCGACTTTCATGCCTAAGGCGAGACTAGAATTCCCAGTCTCCTGGTGATTGGTCCAAAGTCACCCAGCTGGCTTTTATGCCTAAGGCGGGACTAGAACTCCCCATCTCCTGGTGATTGGTCCAAAGTCACCCAGCTGGCTTTCATGCCTAAGGCGAGACTAGAACTCCCCATCTCCTGGTGATTGGCCCAAAGTCATCAGTTTGCTTTCATATCTACAGCGGGACTAGAATTCCCCATCTCCTGGTGATTGGCCCAAAGACACCCAGCCAACTTTCATGCCTAAGGCGGGACTAGAAATCACTGTCTCCTGGTGATTGGCCCAAAGTCACCCAGCTGGATTTCATGGCTAAGGCGGGACTAGAACTCCCCATCTCCTGGTGATGGGCCCAAAGTCACCCAGCCGGCTTTCATGTCTCCTTTAATTTTAGTTAAATTTAATTTAATATTAATCTCTTCCTATCTATCATGTCAAAATACAGGTAGTCCTTGACATATGACTGTAATGACCCTGCCCACGATGGTCATATGTTGCATCCATTGTAATATGTCATGTACCAACCCAATTTATGACCTTTTTCATGGTGATCCTTAAGTGAGCTAATGGTTTACTCTGGGCCCAGTTTTGCTGAAAACCGGATGTAGGTGCCGGTTTTCAGAAAAAAACATCATAAGATGTGACAATGAAATGCTGCAAACGGTCACAACTGCAGATGTATTGCCAAATGCCAAATCATATGATTGCAGAGAGAGCCCGATTTTCAGAATTTGGATTTTTGGTGGTAAGTTGCCTTTTTTTGGGGTCAGTTGTAAACTCCGAGCGGTGAGTAAGCGACAAGTCGTAAGTGGAGGATTACCTGTACAGTCAGCATACAAATAGTCCTCGACTTAAACAGCTTGTTTAGTGACTGTTCAAAGTTATAAGGGCAATGAAAAAAGCGATTCATGACTTTTCTTTTAACACTTACGACACATCCCATGTGATCAAAATTTGGACGGTTGGCAACTGACTCACAATTATAACAGTCCCAGAGTCCCGGGGTCACATGATCCCCTTTTGCGACCTTCTGACCAGCAAAGTCAATGAGGGAAGCCAGATTCGCTTAACAACCATGTTGCTCACTTGGCAACGACAAAGATTAACAACCACGGCAATAAAGGTGGTCAAATGCCGGCAAAACTCACTTAACAAATGTCTCCTTAGGAAAAGAAATGTTGGATTCCATTGTCGTTGTAAGCCAAGGATTACCTGTGGTGGCAAGTTCCGTTCCCAGCTTCGTTTGGCCAACATTTCTAAAGTGCACTGATGGCCCAGGTCAGGGGTAGGCCATCTTGGCTCTTTTATGACTTGTGGACGTCAACTCCCAGAATTCCTGAGCCAGCCATGCTGAGGGGAAAGGGAGAGGTTTCCAAGCTGAGCCATGCTAGCCCAGGAATTCTGGGAGTTGAAGTCCACCAGTCATTAAGGGGCCAAGGTGGCCTACCTCTAGCCTAGGCCTAGGCCGCTTTATGACTGGTGGACTTCAAGTCCCAGAATTCCTGAGCCAGCCATGTTGAGGGGAAAGTAGAGGTTTCCAAGCTGAGCCAATTCTGGGAGTTGAAGTCCACGAGTCATAAAAGAGCCAAGGTTGCCTACCCCTGAGTTACTAGGAAGATGAGGGGACTTCAACTCCCAGAATTCCTGAGCCAGCATGGCTCAGCTTGGAAACCTCTCCCTTTCCCCTCAGCATGGCTGGCTCAGGAATTCTGGGAGTTGACGTCCACCAGTCATAAAAGAGCCAAGGTGGCCTACCTCTGGCTTAGGCTGATTCAAAACCAGCATTTCGCCTGTAACCGTTTCAAGATGTTTTATCACCCAGTGTGTGATGTATCTTTGGCATGAATCGCTTCACTGTGGCTGAATCCCTTCCCAGAGCTGCGTCTGGCACATCTGCACAGCTGTCTCTGGCGTCCACGGAAAGTGGAAACTTTGCTCCATTCTGTATTTTGCACGCCACGCCACACCCGTAGTTCCAAACAGGACAGGACAGGCTTGAGCATCAAAGAGATCTTTTTTTCTTTTAATGAAAGAAAAACTTCAGAGAACTTTACCGGGCCTTGAATACATGTAATCCTTGACTTATGACTGTTTGCTTAGTGACCGAAGTTAGAGCAGCACTGAAAAAAGGGACTTATGAAAGTTTTCCACATTTACGACCGTTGCAGCATCCCCACAGTCATGAGATCAGAATTCAGACACTTGGCAACTGACTCATATTTATGACGGTCGCAGTGTCCTGGGGTCACGTGATTTGGGGCTCAATTTTGGTTATATATGTATATGTGTATATGTAGGTCTTTGGTTATTCGGGTTTTCTCCCGAATAACCAAAGATCTACATACAAACACCCGCGAAACCTCAGAAAACATATATATATATATATATATATATATATACACATACACATATACACATATACACATACATACATACAAATACACATATACAGACACATATACATATACACATACACATACACATATATACATATATGTTTAAAATAAAATGAGCACCAAGGTAGTAAAAACTATAAAAGTTTAATTTAAAAACGCCAAGCTTTCGCCATCACCTGCCGGCATCATCAGGGCTTAAAATGCCAGAGAGTGAGAGAGTCTCTTATAAGCAAGCCGAAGTCTGCACCCGGCTCCTTGATCTCGTTACCGGACCAAATTGGATAGATTGTACTCCGGTGATCCGTTTCTTCCTGCACCCCTTATTTACGTGTGTATCCTCATTTGCTTTCTTTTCCTTGGATTCTAAGATGGGTGGGGCAACCTCCCTACCTCTCTGGTTGTCCCCATCCTTTGATCCGTTCTCTCCCTCAGGTTTATGTAGTGGTTTGCATTTCCCCTTCTTCTTTTTTCTCCAATCCACATCCACGAAGCCATTCTCTCCACAAGTGTTTTCCCTTTCTTCCCTAATGCCTCCCCCCCCAATTAGGTCCGGTAACGAGATCAAGGAGTCGGGCGCAGACTCTGGCTTGCTTATAAGAGACTCTCTCACTCTCTGGCGTTTTAAGCCCTGATGATGCCGGCAGGTGACGGCGAAAGCTTGGCGTTTTTAAATTAAACTTTTATAGTTTTTACTACCTTGGTGCTCATTTTATTTTAAACATGAATATTCCCACGGTTCATATTTTTAATATTATCACTCATATACATATATATATATATATATATATATATATATATATATATATATATATATATATATACATATACATATACATATACATATACATATACACATACATAGATACATACATACATATATATTTCCAGTGTGGCTGCAGCTTGCAAGAGCTTTTCTGCATCAGCATCAAAATATCATCAATTTTTATTAGGTTTTTTGGTAATTTGCTTGCTTTCCCAGGGAATAATTCCCAAAAACGATGGTGATAGATTTTAATTTTTTTTTTTAAAAAAAGGAGGCTATTGCATTACAGATTGACTTACGACAGTTCATTTAGTGACCATTCAAAGTTACAGTAGCCCTGAAAAAAGTGACATAACCATTTTCCACACTTATGACACTTGTGGCATCCCCGTGGTCATGTGATCAAAATAAGACGCTTGGCAACTGACTCATATTTACGATGGTTGCAGCGTCCCTGGATCCCGTGATCCCTTTTTGCGACCTTCTGACCAGCAAAGTCAATGGGGGGAGCCAGACTCACTTAATGACTGTGTTACCCACTTAATATCTGCAGTGCTTCACTTAACAACTGTGGCAAAAAAGGTCATAAAATGGGGCAAAACTCACTTAACAAATGTCTCACTGATATTTTGGGGGGTCAGTTGTGGTCGTAAGTCGAGGACTGCCTGAATTTAGATGGTGGGAGTGGGTGGGTGGGAGAGGAGGGGAGGATCAGAGCATGCTGTGCCTATGTTGCCCTCCAAAAAAGATGCACAGTTGAAGATAATTAGAGATGATTAGATTTAATTAGCCTGGAAAGTGTGAAAAACTTTCCTAAAAAGTATATAAAAATTTTTCCCAATTTTTTGAAAGCCATGAAGATGAGAAGGAAGGGAGTGTGTTTATGCTGGTTCTTGTTTTGAGGTCCGAATGGCCCCCTTGCAAAATCATTGCTTGATCCCCATTTGGTTGGAGTTAAGTGACTAATTTAGGCTAAACGTAGTTTGGTGAAGTCAGGAGCTGCTCTCTCTCCTGCTGAAATGGCAGCTTAATGTTCCAAAGCTGCGTTAGAAACAAACGTCAAAATCTACATACTATTAAACATCTCCTGTCTTTTGTCTGTTTGTAGCCTCCCGTTAGGCCGAAGGGTGCGTCGTAGTGCAAAGACTTTTGAGTTCAAGGGGGCCTCACATCTCTTAGCTTGGAGAAGGCACACAAAATGTGGGACCCGTTACTCCATTCAAAGTTCAAAGGTCTTCACACCAGTTGTATTCACAAAATTGGAACTGCTGAAGTGCTGTCATGTTAGCCAAGGGGAGGAGATGGTGATTTCTGATGCTCCTGGCAGCTTCCCTTAAGCAAAGGCAATGGGGATGCCAGCAGGAAGTGGGAAGTTGCTTCCACTTCCAGGGCTTTTGCGCCCACTCATGGTCATTCTTCTCTTCTCTCCCCTCCTCTTCCTCTCCTTCCCTCCCCTCCTTCCCTCTCCCTCTCTCCCTCTCATCTCTCCTCTCCCACTCCTTCTCACTCCTCCCTCCCTTCTCCATATTTCCCTCTCCTCTCGGTTCCCCTCTTCTGTCCCTTTCCCTCTCTTCTCCCTCACCCTCTCTCCTCGCCCACTCCCTCTCCCATACTCCCTTTCCCCATTTCCCTATTTCCTTTCTCCTTCCCTCTCCCTTTTCCTTCCTCTCCCTGCTCCTCTCCCCCTCTCCTGTCTCCTCCCTTCCCCTCTCCTCCTCTCTTCTCCTCTCTTTTCCGCTCCCCTCCCTTTCCCTCTCCTCTCCACTCCACTCCCCTCTCCCACTCCTCTCCTCTCTTTTCCTGTCTCCTTCTCCTCTCCCGCTCTTCCTCTCCCCTCCCCTTTTCTTGTATCTTCCCCTACCTTCTCCCACTCCCTCCTGCTCTCCCTCCCTCCCTCCCCTCCCCTTTTCCTTGTCTTCCCCTCCCCTCTCCCTCTCCCCCTCTCCTTCCCCCCTTGGCAGCCAAATGTTTTCTGCTTGTTTTTTTCTTTCCTCTCCTTCTCCCAAAGCCCGCCCCTCTCTTTGTTGTTTCTCTACACACATCTGATGCTGATCAAAGCCGAAGCCCTTGCCATCCATGTGCTAGACAAACACCACATCCTGAGAGGACGGCACACACACACACACACACACACACACACACACAGCCTTTGAAGTCCTGCCCTTTGAGGAGAGGGAAGCTGAGATTTTTGGATCGTTGTGAAGGGATCTGATTTTATCTGTTGATCTCTTTCTCTCTCTCTCTCTTTCACGCTCTTTTTCTGTTTTCCTCTCTCCTCTCTCTTTGTCTCCTCCTCTCTTCATTCTCTCTCTTTTCACCCCCCTCTCTCTAAAACTCTCTCTCTCTTTTCCTCTCTCTCAGTCTCTCATTCTCCGTCTCTTTCTCCCCCCCCCCCCAACTCTCCTTGTCTTGACCCTGTTGCTGCCATTTCCAAGCTAAGCCTCCTGGACCAGAAAAATCTGTTTGAAATGCAGGGAGAAGGACCATTTTTCCCTCCAGATACGGCCTTTGCACATGTTCAAAGCAGAGAGAAACAATTAACATGTCCTCCCGTGTTCTTTGGAGGCGGATGAAGGGAGCAGCCGAATCAAACGGCAGGACCTGCTGGAAGGATCCCCAAAAAAGAAGGAGAGTTACACTTAGCAGGCAGTGGGATCCCTCCTGACAGACCTGATTTAAAAAGACACAAAAAATATGTCCCCACTCTCCTGAGGGCCTGGAGAAAACGTGTCAGTGGGAAACCAAAGCCTTCCCATTACCCCAAATCATCATCATTTTCTTCTTCTTCTTCTTCTTCTTCTTCTTCTTCTTCTTCTTCTTCTTCTTCTTCTTCTTCTTCTTCTTCTTCTTCTTCTTCTTCTTCTTCTTCTTCTTCTTCTTCTTCTTCTCCTTCTCCTTCTCCTTCTCCTTCTTCTTCTTCTTCCCCCCCCTCCTCCTCCCCTCCACAAATCCCTCTTCCTTCTAGCACTGATGATGTTACCTAGTTGGGTCCTGAAATATTTGCAAGAATATTTTCTCCTCCTCTTTCCCTTTTGCTCCTTATTCCCTCTTCATGTCCCTCCTCCCACCCTCTCCCTCTCTCCCTCCTTTTTTTCTTTCCTCTCCTCCCCTCTTCTGTTCTCCTCCCCCCATTCTCTTCTCTTCTCTCCTCCTCTCCCCTTCTCTCCTCCTCTCCCCTTCTCCCCTTCTCTCCTCTCCTCTCCCCACCCCACCTCTCTCCTCATCCCCTCCCCAATTTTCCCCCTCTCCCTCTCCCTCACCCTCCTTTCTTTCCTCCCCTCCCCACCTCCCTCCATCCTGCTTCCTTCCCCTCCCCTCCCCTCCCCCTGCTCTCCTCCCCTCTCTTTTCTCCCTCCTTCATCTTTTAACCCCAGCCCCCATCACCCAGCCAGCAAGCCCCCTGCCCACACTTAACGGATGGATGGGCATCCAGCGGTGCCCAGTTCCCTATTCTGATAGGTGGCAAAGCAACCAGATGAGAAGACCGATGAAAGGTGGTCCAGGGCTCCCTTGCCACCACCACCCCTGTGCCCGGGGCACCGTTGGGCTCAGGCACCCAGATTCTATCCTGGCACCTCCCTCTCTTCAAAGGAACTGTTTTCCTTCTCTCTTTTCCAAGCCCATCAATTTCACCCTTTTTCCCCCCTGCACACAAACATCTGGTCTGAAATCCTTTGCCTGGAATCCAGGCTTGTAAACACAACCTTTTCCTTCTCCTCTCTTCAAACACTTCGAGATCTTCATAATAAAATTAAAACTCCCACCACCTCCTCCTCCTCTCTCTCCCCCCCCCCAGGCCAAGGGGAAAGTTTTTAAGCTTTCATGTCTGAAATTAATTGATGCTGGAAACTTCGCTCCAGTCCATAAACACATCAGAATCGAGGCACGGAACTGCGAAGGGAGAACAAAATAGCTGCAAAATTGTGAAATTCGACGGAGTCACTTGGAGGTTGACCCAAAACAACACAGTTTCAGGAAACAGCTAAATGCAAAACTTGTCCTAAGTCAACCTTCCCGTATCTGTTGCCCTTCAGATGTTCTCTATTCAGTTTTAGTTATATTTTATTTTATTATTTGTAGCCCTTCACTTACACCAGTTCGTTTAGTGACCGTTCAAAGTTGCAACGGCAATGAAAAAAGAGATTTAGGATCATTTTTCACACTTATGACCATTGCAGCCATCCCCGTGGTTACGTCATCAAAATTCAGACACTTGCAAATTGACTCACAGTTATGACGGTTGCAGCGCCCCGGGGTCACGTGATCCCCTTTTGTGACCAGCAAAGTCAATGGGGGAAGCCCAGATTCACTTAACAACCATATGACTAAGTTAATAACTGCAATGATTCACTTAACAACCATGGCAAGAAATGTCATAAAACAGGGCAAAACTCACTTAACAACTGTCTTGCTTAGCAACAGAGATTTTGGGCTTAGTTGTGGACATAAGTCCGAGGGCTATCTGTATTTTATTTTATTTTATTTTATTTTATTTATTATTTTATTTTATTATTATTTTATTTTATTTTATTTATTTTTTCTTTGGAAGAAAGCAAAACAATCTTGCAGTCTTTTTCTTGCACAACAATTTTCTCTCTTCCTGGAATGTTCCTTGCCTTTTCCGGTAGGCAGTCCTTGACTTACAACTGTTCATTTAGTGACGAACATTGCAATGGCCCTGAAAAAAAGGCTATTTACAACTGATCCTTGCACTTACGACCATCCCAGCATCCCCATAGTCAAAATTTCGGTCTTTTGCAACTGGCATGTATAAGTAATCCTCAAATTGCAACAGTCCATTTAGTGACTGTTTCGGAGTTACAACCATTGCAGCATCCCTGTGGTCATGTGATCTAAACTCAGGCGCTTGGCAGCTGGCATGTACTTATGGCTGTTGCAGCATCCTGGGATCAACTGATTACCATTTGTGACCTTCCCAGCCAACTTCAGACAAGCAATGTCAACCAGAGAAGTTGGATTCGCTTAATGACCACTTGATGCACTAAACACCTTCACCAAATTCTCTTAGCGGCTGCCGTGATCCACTTAACAACAGTGGTAGAGCAGCTTGTAAAATGGGAGAAAACTCACTTAACAGCTGCCTTGCTTAGCAACCAAGTTCTGGTCGTAAGTCGAGGACAGCCTTTATTTATTTGCAGGTGGTCCTCAGCTTATGACCAGTCACTTAGCAGCCATTCGAAGTTATGGCTATACCAGAAAAAGTGGGCTTAATGACCCGAATCTGAAGTTCTAACCATCACTGCACTTTGACCATTGAGCAACACAGCCGAATTCGTGGCCTTTGGCAGCTTCCTGCAATCACATAAAAGTGTCTTATGAACAATTTGCCAAAAACTGATACAGGCAGTCCTTGACTTATGACCACAACTGAGCCCAAAATTTAAGTTGCTAAAAGTGAGACATTTGCTAAGTGAGTGTTGCCCCATTTTACAACGTTTCTTGTCTCAGTTATTAAGTGAATCGCTGCAGCAGGGACACGGTTGTTAAGCAAATCATGGCAGTTGTTAAGTCAGTCACACGGTTGTTAAGTGAGTCTGGCTTCCCCTATTGACTTTGCTTGTCAGAAGATCCCAAAAGGGGATCACATGACCCCCCCAAAGGATGCTGCGACTGTCGTAAATATGAGTCAGTTGCCAAGCATCCCAGTTTTGATCACCTGACTATAGGGAGGCTGCAACTGTTGTAAGTGTGAAAAAAGGTCATAAGCCACTTTGTTTCAGTGACTTTGGACGGTCACTAAATGAATGAGTCAAGGACTCCCTGTACTTACTTCCAAGTTGCAGCACAAGCACACTCGTAGCAAGCAATGTGTTTGTACTTATAACTCCCATCCCAAAGTTGCTTCTTGACGAGGCAACTGGACTTTCTTGTTTTTCTTTGAAGACATTTCACTTCTCATCCCAGAAGCTTTCTCAGCTCTGACTAGATGGTGGGGAATGGAAGGACTTATACTCCTTGCAGACAGCTGGTCATTTGCATCCTATGAGAGGGTCGTTGAGGCCACCCGGAGGTTTAATCTGTGTCTTCAGGGTCACCTGAGTTGGAACTGCTGAAAGGACTGGTCAACAACACACCCATTTGCACCACTCAGATGACACTGAAGACACAGACAAACCCCCAAGTGGCCTCAACGACCCTCTCAAAGAAGGCAAATGACCAGCTGTCTGCAAGGAGTATAAATCCTTCCATTTCCCCACCCTCCAGACAGAGCTGAGGAAGCTTCTGGGATGAGAAGCGAAACGTCTTCAAAGGAAAAAACAAGAGGGAAAAAAAGGACCTTTGGGGAGAACGATGACCTGGAGGATGGAGAACCTCAACAGATGTTTAAACTGCCATGTTTGAAGGCTGAAATGTTTGCATGCATGACCCTGGCAGTCCTGCTTATGACCGGCACGCTTGCTTAACGACCGCAGCAAAAACTGTTGCAAAATCAGGTCGTTATGATGACACTCTACCGTCTTTGTAGGGTCACTGATGGTTCGCTCCCAAATGAGGGCGAGTTGAATTTCTCACTATTTTGAAAACGTTTCCCATCCTGAGACCCTGAATTTAACCGGAGGAGCTTCAGGGAAGAGAAGGCCCATCCTTTGCCCACCCAGCCCACCTACTCCGTATCAAAACTCTCCCCCTAGAGGCCTTCCTTCTTTGGGGGGTCTCCCTGAAAATAACCAGATAGAGTGTGAATGATGCAGAAAATATGGAACAGATGAGACCCCCGTAGCAGCCCACGAGCAAAGGCACCGGGGAGCTGTAATGCACAAGGCCCAGCGGTCATAAATCTGGGCTCCTGTCTAAGAGGCAGGCTCTGGAGACCCCGCCATCTGGAGGGAGGCAGGCGGGCCTGGGTTTCTCAGGATGAAGCTGTGGTGGGCAG
>CM077936.1:3541703-3576703 GCA_039797435.1 Crotalus adamanteus
GTGCTCAGGCCAACCAGACAAAACCCAGGAACGGACACGTGAAAGTGTGCAATCTGTACCTGTTTCAGCGGTAACATCCCTGGCACTAAGAGGGAGCTCGGGCAAGGCTTGGATTGATAGAATGTTGACAGCTGGCGCAGGGTCAGCTTCTACTACTGGCAGAGGCAATCTACTGAGGCCATCAGCATGGCCCATTTCTTTCCCAGGCTTGTGGAGTAAAGAAAAATCATATGCAGACAAAAAAATAGACCACCTAAGCATTCTAGGGGAAATGATTTGGGGAGTCTGCTTACGTGTGGTAAACAGTCCCAGCAGAGGCTTATGGTCAGTGAAGACCGTGAAATGTCTGCCATATAGAAAATCATGGAATTTTTTAATTCCAGCAACAACAGCCAGAGCCTCCCTGTCTATCTGAGCGTAGTTGCGCTCAGCAGAAGACAATGTTCTGGAGTAATATGCAACAGGAACCTGAGTTCCATCAGACCTGAGGTGGCTCAGGACAGCTCCTACCCCGTAAGGGGACGCATCACAAGCGATGCACACAGGAAGGGACTCGTTGAAATGTGCAAGTACACTGTTAGAAGTGAGCAAAGCCTTGACTTTGTTAAAACAACCCTCATGCGTTTGTGACCACTGCCACACTGCTTGTTTGTCTAGTAGCCTGTGAAGAGGCTCAGCTACACTAGCTTTATGTGGAAGGAAGGAATTGTAGAAATTCAGGAGGCCTAGGAAGGCCTGAAGTTCGGCCTTGGACTTTGGCCTAGGTGCTTCTAAAATAGCAGTTAATTTGGATTCAGCAGGGTGAATCCCAGCAGCATCAATTTTGAACCCCAGAAATTCAGTAGAAGGCACCCCAATCTTGCATTTGTCTTTTTTGAGCTTGATGCCTGATTTCCTGAATCTTAACAGAACAGCCCTGAGCCTTTCAGCTAGAATGTGTGTGGAGTCTCCTGCAATCAAGACATCATCAAAGTAGGGGCAAACCCCTGGTATACCTCGTAGTGTGTTTTCCATTACGCTTTGGAAAATCCCAGGAGCGACATTCACTCCAAACTGTAGCCTTTTTACCTTGAAGGCCCCTCTGTGGGTCACAATAGTCTGAGCTGGAGCAGCATCATCATCAACAGGCAGCTGTTGATATGCTTGAGCTAGGTCAAGCTTTGCAAAAAACGCGCCCCCCCTTGAGGGAGGCCAGGATGTGACTGACCACAGGAACAGGATAGGCATGTTGCTGCAATGCCTTATTAAGAGTGCATTTGTAATCAGCACAAATGCGAATGTCCCCATTTGCCTTTAGAGGCGTGACAATGGGGGTCTCCCAAGGACTGGAATCAACAGGTTCTAGAATTCCCTGTTGGATTAGTTTGTCTAGTTCAGTGTCAATTTTACTCTTTAAAGCAAAAGGGACCCTTCTTGCTTTAATTCTAATGGGAGTGACAGTGTGGTCTAGCTTTAAGGACACAGGGGGTCCTTTGAATGTGCCCAGCTGGGGGCTGAAAACATCTGCAAATTCTTTGCAGACTTCCTGTAGGTCGAGTGTTTGTAAACTGTTGAGTCCTGTGACGTATATCCCCAGGGCCTCAAACCAATCGAGTCCTATGAGACTCGTTCGTTCACCCCCTACTACTAATAAGTCTAGTGGACCTTCAAAACTCTTGTATTGCACGTTAAGGGTGGCCTCCCCCTTGAATTTTGAAAATCTGTTAACACAATGTCAGAAGGCCTTAACTTGACCTGAGTTCCACTACCGGAACAAATCTTCCTAAATGTATGCAAGGAGATGATTGAAAGGGCAGACCCTGTGTCTAGTTCCATAGTTAATGGAACCCCTTGTAGCTTCACCTTGAGTGACAGCTTTTTCTTAATGGGCTTGTGTGTGCCTGTCCTAAGGATGCTTCTTCGCGAAGCGCAAAACCCTACCCTATTCTGGCTGGGGACCCTGGTACCTTTCAGGCGCAGTTCTTCCTGAGGTTGTACCTTTCGTCGGCCCAGACACACAGCTGCAATGTGTCCTTGTTTGCCGCATGCCCGGCAGGTAGCGGAGCGGAACTTGCAGTCGGTTCTCCTGTGGCGACCTCCACAGCCGATGCACTTGAGTGGAGCTGAAGAGCTTCCCTTCTGATTTCCTTCCTTCGTGGGGTCGAGACGGTCAACTTCCTCGTCCGGATCCTCCTCGGAGTTCCCCTGGACGTCTTCCTGGTGCACGGATGCAACCTCTGGACTGTTTCTGATCGGCCGCATGTTCTTGACGGCGCCGCTTGCTGCTTCTTCTGCGGTGACTTCTCTTAAGGCATCTTGGAAGGACAATTCTTCTTTAGCGAAAAGTCTCTGTTGTAGATCTCGATGCCTTAACCCGCACACGAATCGGTCCCTCAGTCGTTCTTCGAGGTCCTTGAACTCGCAGTGCTTGGCGGCCTTCCTTAATGCGGCGATGTATTCTTTGGCCGACTCACCGGATCGTTGATCCCTCTGCTCGAAGGTGTGGCGCCATGCGATGACGGACATCTTGGGCTGGAAGTGCTCCTTCAGTAGCTTCTTCAGATCTGCGTAGCTGACAGACTCTACTGGAACAGGTGCTGCAAGGTTTTCTGCGATTTCGAAGGCGTCTTGACCGCAAACACAAAGCAGGGTGGCAGCCTTCAAGCTCTCTTCCCTCACTTGGTTTGCCTTGAAGTAGTTCTCCACCCTGGCTACGTAGGACTCCCACCGCTCTGGATGTGAGACGTCGAACTCCGAAAGCCTTCCAACCTTTGCCATCTTCAGGAGACGGGTCTATCAGCCAGCCTACCCCCGAATGCGCACTGGATTGGTGAGTAGCTGCCGAGTCGACACCGTTCCGCCGCTCAGGACTCACTTGGGTAAGCTTACACTTCTTCCTTTCCAGGCGATGTAAGGCATCCCACCTTCGTCGCCAGAGTTGAGTCCTTCGCTGAAATGTAAGACACGAGAAGCAGTTGTAGTTCTCAGTTTTCTTTATTCTGCGTTCAGCTTACAAGTAGATGGCTTCTGCATCTCCCAAAACCTCCCAGCTTCTTATATAGACATTTCCTGGGTCAATGCGATACTTTTCCTGCGCCAGCACCCGCGCATGCGCACGGCGCTGGCGACAGCCTGTCTGGTCCCGGGCAGCTTTGCACCTGCCCGGGACCGCCTGCAAACGCCCCGAGCCGTTTGCAAGGCTCGGGACATAACACTACCCAAAATTGTTCCAGATATTCTGAGCAACATACTAAAACAGGACACATACAACTGAGGTTTTCCTACCAGAATAAATATTGTTAAGAAGTTCACCGGCACAACAAAATAAAATAGGAACCCTTCTGTAATTCCATGTTTCTTCTACTATCAAAGTTTTATCTTCCAACAGAAGGACCTCAGAAATATGGCAAGATGTGTTTTTAGTAGATTGATGATGTCACTAAGTTATGTCTAAGTTGCTGTTGCTAATTGTGGTCCCTACAATATCAAAAAATATGTTGATGAACAATTGAAGGAACTAGGTACGTCAATGAAGAGAAGGTTTAGGGCTGACATAATAATGATGATGATAATGATAATAATAATAATAACAACAACAATAACAGAGTTGGAAGGGACCTTGGAGGTCATCTAGTCCAACCCCCTGCTCAGACAGGAAACCCTATACCATTTCAGACAAATAGCTGTCCAGTCTCTTCTTAAAAGCTTCCAGTGTTGGAGCATTCACAACTTCTGGTGGCAAGTTGTTCCACTGATTAATTGTTCTTACTGATGGGAAATTCCTTCTTAATTCTAGGTTCGTTCTCTCCTTGATTAGTTTCCATCGGTGGCTTCTTGTCCTGCAAGGTTGATAAGATAGTGATGATCCAAGGCCTGAAGATTAAAACATACAAAAAATGGCTGCAGGACTTGGGTTTGGCTAGTGACTCTAAAGAAAAGAAGAAATAGGGGAGACATGATAGCAGTATTCCAGTATCTGAGGGGCTGCCACAAAGAAGAGGACATCAAACTATTCTAAAAAAGCACCAGAGGGCAGGACAAAAAACTGGTTGGAAACTGACCAAAAAGAGAGAAGCAACCTGGAATTAAGGAGAAACTTCCTGACAGTGAGGACAATTAACCAGTGGAAATGGGCGCTCCATCACTGGAGGTTTTTAAGAAGAGACTAGACACTTGTCTGGGATGGTATATAGGTTCCCCTGCTTGAGCAGGGGGCTGGACTAGAAGACCTCCAAGGTCCCTTCCAGCTCTATTCTATTCAGTACTTGAGGGACTGTCCCAAAGAAGACACCCTCACACTGCTTTTTGTTCTGAAACAGGCACCAAATGTTGGTCTTCAGCCTGTTGTTGAAGATGTTTAGCTTCTGTGGAGTCTCAGTGAGGAACCTCATGACCTTTCCGAGAACTGCCAAGACTTTATGAAGACAGTCCAAGAATCTCAGAGTGATGAAATTAAGGAGAAGATTCATAAATCCACCGCAGACTTTATGTCAAGAGCAAACGGGCTCATTGAATAATATTACTCCATCTCATAACAATGAATGAACACCATCACGATGGACCACCACCATGGTCTCATCACACATTAAATAAATAATAACCATGATGGTTAGTCGATCCAAAAGGATGAGTCTCTTCATCCAACTAATTCTTGCTTGGAAGCTTCCCATCTTCATGTTGGCTTGGTCCCACCATGTTTAGCTTGGAAAGCTGAGCAGAACTTTGAAGAACCTTGGCTTCTGAGTTCTGATTCTTGAAGGAGACCTTGGCCACGCAAGCTACTGTCCCAAAGACAACCTTGTGGTGGTTTGGAAAGGAATATCCTTCCTAGGGTTGGGGAATATTTTCACATCCAATTTTTGTTGGTCCTGGATCTTGTAGAACAGGAGATCTGCCAGAAAGGACTGTTTAATGAGGTTCACCACAGCCAAATAGAATCGTTCCAGCTTTCTTGACCAATTCCAGATTGTCAGAAGGGGTGACTTGTCCCTAGAGAAGGTCCAGGTCACCAGTCAAAATTATGGGGTGGGATCAAAAGGTCCGGAAGCTAGATTTGGCTCCATATTTAGAGCTATCAACCAAGTTCAGAGAGCATCAACAACTCCATAATTTAATCCTAAGTTACAAATATTGTCTTCTATAGAGAAATATATCTTATCTTCTTCCTGTCTGGAATCTGAGAGGTGGGGAAAGCCCCAAGGGCTGAAAATGGATCTTCTTGGTCAAGAGACATGGCATCAAGGAGGAGGTGAGGACACCTCTCAGCAGAGTTTCCTACAGATATGGATCAGCAAAGGTGGACAAGTCTCTCTCATCTGGAACATCTATTGGGTGGTTCTTCTATCTAGTCTGAAATGATATTAATTAACCCATTAGAACAGTGTTTCTCCACCTTGCCAACTTGTGGACTTCAACCCCCAGAATCCCCCAGCCAAATGATTAAAATGATAAAATTAAATTTAAAAAAACGATACAGTAAAAACAATATAGTAAAATAAAAATGTTGAAATAAAATAAATAAAAAACTAAAATGCTAAAACATAAAAATAAAACGAAAGGTTAAAATAAAACGTTAAAGTTAGCTAAAGTAAAATGCTAAAATAGAATGATAATGTAAAAATGAAATAAAATACTAAGATAAAACGGTAGTTTAAAATAAAATAAAATGCTAAAATTAACTAAAACAAAATGTTAAAATTAACTAAAATGAAATGCTAAGATAAAATTATAAAATTATTAAATAAAATATTTGTTTTGTTTTGTTTGGGAAATTTGGGGGACTTACAAGTGGTGAAGCATAGTAAAAAAATAAAACAATAGGGCAGTAAGAAAAAACAATAAAATAAAAAAACTGAAATGCTAAAATTAATAAAATAATCAAATGATAATAAAAATAATAATGAAATAAAATGGGGGACTTACAAGCAGTGAAACATAGTAAAAAAATAAAACAATAGGGCAGTAAGAAAAAAACAATAAAATAAAAAAACTAAAATGCTAAAATTAATAAAATAATCAAATGATAATAAAAATAATAATGAAATAAAAATATAAAATAAAATAAAATAACATAAAAAAATAAAATAAAATAACATAAAATAAAATAAAATATAAAATAATATAAAATATAAAATGAAATGAAAAAGAGCCTCCATCCTTTTCCTTCTGGTCTTATGATGAGGGCAGTTTAAAAACTAACTGCTTGCTCTCACCCTCAAAACACACACAACTTTCTGACACACACACACACACACAAACACACAAACACACACACACACACACACACACACACACATCCCTCCATCTCTCCATCCAGAGCTTCTCTGTGACCCTCTTTGGCCACGATCTTCCCATTTCTCAAAAGAAGCAGATGTCCTCCATGAGTAGACGACCTAGCAGGCAACATCTTTCAACAGTTTATTAACCCTCATTAGCAGGAGTGTTTACGTTGGGAGAGCCTTTCACAAAACGGGTGCCAAATTGCGAATTGCCGGGCTAAGGCAGTTGTCGGGTTGCCGTTAAGGGCTGTGTGGGTTGGAAGGAAGTGAACTCTACTGAACACTGGGTTGGGAGTCTGAGGACCATCAACGGCCTTCTCTGCTAGCAGAAGGACTTCTACTCTTGCCTCAGGTCTTCTACACAAAGCAGAACTTGGAGAAGGAAACCCAGATCAAAGCAGGGGAGTTGGAACAAAAAACGGAACAAGAATGTGGCATCCATCATCCTTGTGAGCTGGAATCTAATCCCGTTTTGAACCATCCATCCAGACCTTAAGATCAACAGAAGAGAGGGTTTATAGATCAGGAATGAAGTCCTGGGTGCTCTCTGAGCTTGGTGGCTTTCTTGCAGACGTTTCAGGACCCAACTAGGTAACATCATCAGTGCCAGAAAGGGGAGAGGAGGAGGAGGAGGAGGAGGACTATGGGGTCCTTGGTGCTCTCTGAGCTTGGTGGCTTTCTTGCAGACATTTCAAGACCCAACTAGATAACGTCATCAGTGCCAGAAAGGGGAGGGGTTTGTGGAGAGGAGGAGGAGGAGGAGGAGGAAGAAGAAGAAGACTGTGGGGGTATTATTACTCAGAAGAAAGAAAACACAATGTGCACAAATTGTGACGAGCCCACCGGATTATAATTCTAATTTTAAAATTTATTTATTTATTTATATCCAGCCTTTATTATTATTTTTTTAAACAATTCAAGGCAGTGAACATATCTAATTCTCCTTCTTCCTCCTGTTTCCCTACAACAATCCTGTGGAGTGGGTTGGGCTGAGAGAGAGGGACTGGCCCAAATTCACCCAGCTGGCTTTCATTCATAAAGTGGGACTAGAATTCACCCACTCCTGGTGATTGGTCCAAAGACACCCAGTTGGATTTCATGTCTAAGACTGGACTAGAACTCACCGTCTCCTGGTGATTGGCCCAAAGTCATTCAGCTGGATTTCATGTCTAAGGTGGGACTAGAACTCCCCGTCTCCTGGTGATTGGCCCAAAGTCACCCAGCTGGATTTCATGTCTAAGACTGGACTAGAACTCACCGACTCCTGGAGATTGGCCCAAAGTCACGCAGCTGGATTTCATGTCTAAGACTGGACTAGAACTCACCAACTCCTGGTGATTGACCCAAAGTCACCCAGCTGGATTTCATGGCTAAGGTGGGACTAGAACTCACCGTCTCCTGGTGATTGGCCCAAAGTCACCCAGCTGGATTTCATGTCTAAGACTGGACTAGAACTCACCGACTCCTGGTGATTGGCCCAAAGTCACCCAGCTGGATTTCATGTCTAAGACTGGACTAGAACTCACCAACTCCTGGTGATTGACCCAAAGTCACCCAGCTGGATTTCATGGCTAAGGTGGGACTAGAACTCACCGTCTCCTGGTGATTGGCCCAAAGTCACCCAGCTGGATTTCATGTCTAAGACTGGACTAGAACTCACCGTCTCCTGGTGATTGGCCCAAAGTCACCCAGCTGGATTTCATGTCTAAGACTGGACTAGAACTCACCGACTCCTGGTGATTGGCCCAAAGTCACCCAGCTGGATTTCATGTCTAAGACTGGACTAGAACTCACCGACTCCTGGTGATTGGCCCCAGGTCATCCAGCTGGATTTCATGGCTAAGGTGGGACTAGAACTCACCGTCTCCTGGTGATTGGCCCAAAGTCACCCAGCTGGATTTCATGTCTAAGACTGGACTAGAACTCACCGTCTCCTGGTGATTGGCCCAAAGTCACCCAGCTGGATTTCATGGCTAAGGTGGGACTAGAACTCACCGACTCCTGGTGATTGGCCCAAAGTCACCCACCTGGTTTTCATTCCTAAGGTGCAATTAGAATTCACCGTCTCCGGTTTTCTAGGCCAGCACCTTAACCACTAGATCAAACTGCTTCTCATTGTTATAATACATAATGTGACCATAGTCATTGTTATTATAGGAGGGCTTCCCTCCCCCAGATTAAAATATTCTTTATTCTTGATATTAAAAAGAGGCAGAACATTATATTTCCCCAAAGGAGATATAGAGGAAAAAAATCTTAACAAAGGCAGAAAGCCTCCATTTTATTTCCAGCATCTTAGTCTCCATTTTATTTCCTGTGTCTTATTCCCACCTTGGAACTGGGCCTGATTTTCTTCCAACATTATAATAATGCCCCTTTTAGCCAATGAATTGCATTTCCCAGGTTGCGTTTCCCAGCCAGACAGTTGCATTAACTACAAATGCTGGCTTGTTCTCATGCAGCTGCAAGAAGAGGGATTCTGACCAGCAATTTAGGTTTCTGAGATGTTGCACCCCGCAAGTAAGATGGATGTTTCAGGAGCCAAGTTTTCCTCTGAGTGTTTTGTGCAGTCCACAAACAGCTGCTTTAAACCACCTTTCGTGATTTATAAATCAATCCGGAGATCCGCACCCTTCAGCGCTTCCATGACAATGTGGTTTTAATCAGGGCTGTGGGGTTTAGTGTTGGGTGTGTTTGAATAAAGATATAGATTTATATGTGTATATATGTATATAAAGTCTGGGGCTTGTTTGAATAAAGATATATATAATATATATATAATGTATAAAGTCTGGGGCTTTGCTAACCCTTCCCAATATTTAAGAGCCGAATATGCTGGACTCTCTCATTCATACTCTTATAAATGAATACAGGGAGCTGTTCACTTACAACCGTTTGTTTAGTGACTGTTGAAAGTTATAATAGCTTTAATAACCGTAACCATTTTGCACACTTATGACTGTTGCAGCACCCCCGTGGTCACATGATCAAATTCAGATGCTTAGCAAACGGCTCCTATTTATGACGGTCACAGTGTCCCTTTGCTCGTCAGAGGATCGCAAAAGGGAATCATGTGACCCTGGGATACTGCGACCGTCATAAATGCGAGTCGGTTGCCAACGGTCCAAATTTAAAGTGCATTGCATCAATGGTCGTAAGCCGAGGATTACTTGCAATGGGACTGCATTCTCAAGCGATGTGGCCTCTGCAAGGGACAGAAATTACTCCTGCGAGTCACAAACCTAGGTAGACAAAGCTGAATCGTGGTTTAATGGAATAAATCAGGTTCCAACCCTTTGTATGACCTCTGAGATGAGAATCCTCATGTTTGCTTTGGAAACTGTGGATTGGTCAAAGGGTTGAGTTTGAAAACGAGTGTATTAGTTGGCCTGTCATTCATCCCTCGCTCTGATCCATGGCTGGCTTGACCACACTGTCTTCAGTTCATCCCTTCCCCCCCCCCTCACACAATGCGCAATTCAGGGATGTTTAACTTAAGGATGAATAAATGCAATCTCCAAATTCCAAAAGCTAACAGAACTCCTCACAGGGATTGTTTTGATGAGGATCTAAACTTCAGCTGTCCTGTCTAGGACCTGCAAAAATCTTTTGGCTTTGTTGTTTCAGAAAGGAAGGAAGGAAAGAAAGAAAAGGAAGGGAGGGAGGGAAAGAGGGAGGGATGGAGGAAGGAAGGAAGGAAGGAAGGAAGGGAAGGAGGGAGGGAGGAAGGAAGGAAAGAAGGAAGGAAGGAAAGAAGGGAGGACAAAAGATAATAAAAAAGGAAGGTAAGAAAAAAGAAAGAAAGAAAAAAGAAAGAAACAAAGGAGAGGGAGGGAGGGAGGAAAAGAAGAAAGAAGGAAAAGAAACAGGAAAGAAAGAAAGGAAGGAAGGAAGGAAGGAAGGAAGGAAGGAAGGAAGGGGAGGAGGAGGAAGAGAGGGAGGGAAGGAAGGAAGAAGAAAGAGAAAGGAAAGAACGAAGAAAAATGAAAGAAAAAGGAAGGAAGGAGATGGGAGGGAGCAAGGCAAGAAACTAAAAAAAGAAAGGAAGGAAGGAAAGGGGAGGAGGAGCGGGAGGGAGGGAGGGAAAGAAGGAGGGAAGGAAGAAAAATGAAAGAAAAAGAAAGAAGGGGAAGGAGGAGGGAAGGAAGAGAAAGAAAAAGAAAAGAGAAAGAAAGAAAGAAAGAAAGAAAGAAAGAAAGAAAGAAAGAAAGAAAGAAAGAAAGAAAGAAAGAAAGAGAAAGAGAGGGAGGGAGGGAGGGAAGGTCTCTTAGGTCTTGAAGTCATTTCATGACCAAACTAGGTAACACAATCAGTCCTTGAAGGAAGTGACAGTTGATCCCTATTTATATACCTGTCTCTTCTAACAGTCATAATGTTCCTATCCACCCGACCCAACAGAGGAGCAAGGATGCAGGAGATGCTGTGGGGTCTCGTCTCTCAAGGAGGTCCATCTGGTGGGACCCGGAAGAAGGGCCTTCTCCGTGGTGGCTCCTTGCCTGTTGTCTGAAGGACCCTCATTTCCCAATCACATCCATCAGACTCACCAGAGCAGGGAGGCAGGAGATGTTTTATGAATCCCCTCTCTTAATGACTCAGTTGGGATTATAAATTGAGGATTAGCTATAGAGCACTATTTGGTGGCAGCAATGAGTGTCAGTGACTTTTCCATTACTTCATACGTCCTTCTGGAGGCAATGCTTTCAAAACCTGCAGAAGGCTTGAGATGGATATTGAAAAAGATGATCCAACATCTCCTCTTCTTCTCTGAAGCCCACCCAAATGTCCAACTGGAACTGATTTTTGGGGATGATACGAATTTGCTGATGAAGATAAAAGGACCATCTTCAGAGCAGAAAATTAATTTTCTCTGAACTTCATATTCTGAAAAAGAAAATCCAACACAGCTAATAAGGATAATTATAGAAAAACTGATACGTGAATATTGAATATTCCTGTCCCATTTGCAGTGTTGAAATCTATGCTCCTTTGACAAACCTCAGTGGTAGGACTTCCAAAGTGATACGTCCAAGCTCCTCATGACCAGCTATAAAAGATTTCATCAAGAAGACATGATGATGGTTAGCAACTTCAATGATTTGTGTGTAAGAGTGTTTCCATGCATATCAGCGGACATATGGTGTATCAACGTCAACAGCTACAAATCAGGAAGCCTATGTATTCCACCCAGGATGAAGAGCAGAGAGGATAAACATCTAAAAAGATCTACTACAGTGGTTCTCAACCTTTTTAATGCCACGACCCCCAACTGATCATAAGTCGAGGACTACTCAGCCGGTCATAAGTCGAGGACTGCTCAACTGGTTGCAGCACTGTTTGCAGACTGGGACTTTTGGCGGGCTCAGCAGGGCAGAGACAGCCTGGACAATTCCTATTGGCTTTTGAAAGCCAATAGAATTAGACTCTATTCAAGAGAGCCTATTCTATTGGCTTTCAAAAGCCAATAGAATAAAAGGGAGTAGCACAGCTAAGGAAAAGGGGGGGAAAATGGCGGACTGCGTTGTTTGGTGATCCCCGTGAAATGGTCGTTCGACCCCAAATAGGGTCCCGACCCACAGGTGGAGAACCACTGATCTACTAGATGCTGCTAAGAAATCCATAACTATGTATTAGAGTACTGATCTCAGCTGCTGATATTCTCCCAAAAATTGTAGCTCTAGATACATCTTTCTGAGGACACAAGTATCCGAGTCTTCCATCTAATATGTAGACCTCTCAACCAGCTTTGAGGTTCTTCTGCTCAGATCATGCCAACCTTCCTTCTTAAAGGTCTTGGGTCAACTCTGAGCAAATTCCAGCTAGGGTTCTTCAACCCGTTTTTGATTTCTGAACAAAAGAAATGTTCCTCAAGATTTTTCCTTCCCTCAGTTTGACGCCTGTCCTCCTGGTGTCCTTTCTGTGTTTGCTGAGTTCACAAATGAGACAGCCAAAACTTTTGCATGGTTCACCAGGCAAGCTGCGCAAGCATTTCCTACGAATTTCCCATCATCGGAGGAGACAAAATTGAACTTGGATAAGGGATGTTTGACTCTTCATTCAGGTAGCCAAAAATAAGGGCTCGTGGTGAGAAAAATCTAAAAAAAAAATGCAGATGAGATGATTGTGGTCTTCAACACACAAAGAAGGAAGGTGGCTAACAGGATCCAGAAACAACATTTTATAGTAGCCAGTTGGCGATACAACCTCTGATAATCACATGGGGAATGACGTGGTCCTCTCTGGAAGATTTCAGTCCTGGATCCAGAAAGGTGTTCTAGATCAGGGGTACCCAACTAGACTGGTATCGGGCCACAGCATGCCAGCAACCGGGCCGCACAAACAAGCAAAGCGCCATCCGTGGGATGCAGGCAGCACACAAACCACACACTCTGCGGTCTGTGGAAAAACCTCTCTCCACAGAACTGGTCCCTGGTGCCCAAAAGATTGGGGGACCCCTATTCTAGATCAATCTTGCGAAACAATTTTGAGGGGAGATTCCAGGTTAATTGGATTTAAATTTGAATATGTCTTCATTAACTTCGACGGAAAGCTGAAGTTAATGAAGGAGAGAAGCAACTTGGAACTAAGGAGAAACTTCCTGACAGTTAGAACAATTAACCAGTGGAACCACCTGCCTCCAGAAGCGGTGAATGCTCCAACGATGGAAGTTTTTAAGAAGAGACTGGACAGCCACTTGTCCGAAATGGTGTAGGGTTTCCTGCCTGAGCAGGAGGACTAGATGACCTCCAAGGTCCCTTCCAACTTTATCATCATCATCATCATCATCATCATCATCATCATCATTATTAGATGCTGGAAAAGCAGGAAACACTAGATCTTCTCCATCCCAGATCTTTGTTTCTACCCTAAAAACAAATCCATTTCCCTTAAATTAAATTTGCCTTTCTTCAACTTTCATCTGAGAAAAAGAGGAGCTTCAAGTGGAAAATTAATTTTGAGGAGGAGAAGTTGCAATGTCCATAACTATCTCACCCATCCTGAAACATTCTGGCTGGGGATTATGGGAGTTGATGTCTCACACATCTAGGTGAAAATTTTTTTTTTAGTTTCTCCAGGTTTGGGACCAGTGAAGATACTTGGTTCTCCACTGTTAGGGTTGCTGTTCTCTGGCTGTTAGGTCTGCTCCTCATAAAAAGGCGGAACGGACCTTGAAGGACATCTAGAACAACCCATCAACTTCTTTTCGAAGATCCAAGCTCATGAGAAGCTGCCACCATTTCATTTTGACATCCCCCTTAAACCTCCTTCTTTATAGTTTCAACCAACTCGTTCTGGGCCTTCTCTTTGAGAGTCTTCTGGAGAAGACCATGATTTAAAAGGAGGTCAACCTCAAAGACTCAGTTCTTTAGAAGCTTCCCCAAAGTCCTGCTCAGAGCAAGACAGATGTTCCTTTCATCTTGACATTTTTATGAGTTCTGGAGAAGTTGTCAGGCCACCTTGACCCGTTGACCATTTTAATTTGATGATTGTCTTGGCTCTGGAGAAGATTCAGTCCCATCAGAAAACATCAGGGTCGTATGAAAACAGGGGAGACATCTTGGCTCTTCCTTTTCATTTCAAAATCTTCTGCTTTCTGTATCCTTTCTGGATTGTTAAGTAGTCAAGTGGGGCGTCCATGGAAACACGTGCTCCAAACTAGGCTGGAGATCAAAGCAGCACCCTCTGCTAGTCTCCGTTTTTATGTTTGGGTGATTTTCTTCAAAATCTCTTCGCCCATTTCCAAAGCCCCCTGTTTTTCATCCGTGTCTGCCTTTGCAGCCTTCCTGATTTTGTGGCAGGATAAATTAATCGGAGTCCAAATTCAACAGCAACTCCAACGTTCAATGTCGCAACACCGGCGGGTCTGGATGACTGTGCGTTTTCCAGCATTGTGTCAAACGCACCTTTCCAGAGGGGGCTGACCCCTGGCCAATAGCACGTGTATACTGTGGATAGTCCTCGACTTGCAACAATTCATTTAGTGACTGTTCGAAGTGACAACAGCACTGAAGAAAGGGACTTATGATTCGTTTTATTTATTTATTTATTTATGAGACTTATATACCGCTTTAAGTGCAAGCACTCTCTAAGCGGTGTACACCAGTAAGCAATGTATATATATATATATATTTACATTGCCCCCAACAATCTGGGTCCTCATTTTACCTACCTCGGAAGGATGGAAGGCTGAGTCAACCTTGAGCCGGTGAGATTTGAACCGCTGACCTGCTGAACACAGTTAGCTAAAGTGGCCTGCAGTACTGCACTCTAACTGCTGCGCCACCTCGGTGCTGCAAGTTTTCACACTTGCAGCACCCCCCCCCCCGTGGATCACGTGATCAAAATTCGGATGCTTGGCAACTGACTCATACTTATGACAGTTGCAGTGCCCCGGGGTCATGTGATAACCTTCATCATTATCATCTCTCTCTCTCTCTCTATGTGTGTGTGTATGTGTGTATGTGTGTGTGTTTGTGTGTCTGTCTTTATCTATTTCTTATTAATTTCTCTATCAATCTATCAATCTATCTAATCTATCATTATCTATTTGCTATGTGTCAATCTATCAATCTCTCTTTACCAATCTATTTATCTATTTCTATCAATGTATCTATCTAATCTGTCCTCTATCTATTATCTATCTATCAATCTATCAATCTCCCGATCAGTCTATCCATCTATCCATCTATCTGTCTATTTATCCATTGGTCCATCCATCCATCAATCCGTCCATCCATCCATCCATCCATCCATCCATCCATCCATCCATCCATCCATCCATCCATCCATCCATCTATCTATCTATCTATCTATCTATCTATCTATCTATCTATCTATCTACCTATCTATCTATCTATCTATTTATCTATCTATCTATCTATCCTGTATCTATTATCTATCTATCAATCTATCAGTCTCCCTATCAGTCTATCCATCTATCCATCTATCTGTCTATCTATCCATTGATCCATCCATCCATCAATTCGTCCATCCATCCATCCATCCATCCATCCATCCATCCATCCATCCATCCATCTATCTATCTATCTATCTATCTGATCTGTATCTATTATCTATCTATCAATCTATCAGTCTCCCTATCAGTCTATCCATCTATCTGTCTATCTATCCATTGGTCCATCGATCCATCGATCGATCCATCCATCCATCTACCCACCCACCCACCCACCCACCCACCCACCTACCTACCTACCTATCTATCTATCTATCTATCTATCCATCTATCTGTCTCTATCCATTGGTCCATCCATCCATCAATTCGTCCATCCATCCATCCATCCATCCATCCATCCATCCATCCATCTATCTATCTATCTATCTATCTATCTATCTATCTGATCTATATCTATTATCTATCTATCAATCTATCAGTCTCCCTATCAGTCTATCCATCTATCTGTCTATCTATCCATTGGTCCATCGATCCATCGATCCATCCATCCATCCATCCATCCATCCATCCATCCATCCATCCATCCACCCACCCACCTTTCTATCTATCTATCTATCTATCTATCTATCTATCTATCTATCTATCTATCTATCTATCTATCTATCTATCTATCTATCTATCTATCTCCCCTCTCTCATTTCTCATATATCTATCTACTCTGTCTCTCTCTCTATCATCCTTCCCTCTCTTACTCTCTCTCTCTCTGCCTCTCTCTCCATCTATCTATCAATCCATCTATTTTCTCTCTCTGTCTCTCTCTCTCTCTCTCTCAATTGTATAATTTCCCTTTGTCTTTTTCACCCCGCATGCAGGCTTGTTAAAGGCTGGGTCATTTCAATAAACCGAAAAAAGTGCCTTTTTTGCTCTCTCGGCAAATTCTTCCTGGGGTTTTGGTCAGGTTTTGAGACGCACATCTGGGTGAACGAACTGCAGGCTTTTTGGGCGAAAGGCTATTTTTAAAAATCATCCCGAGGGGTTTTTGCAGCAGCTGAACCATTTCTTGGCCAGAGTCTGGCAGAAATCATGTGTGCAGATTTATCACTCCTGCAGTTCGTTTGCAGACGGTGTCGATTTTTTACTTTGCACTGCTCTGAGCAGCTACTGTTTGCGGAGTTCGTATCTGAGTAGCTTTTTTTAATCGTAGCTTGCTGGTTTTATATCTCTTTTAAAAGCTGTTATGGTGAAGACTTCCGTCCTTCAAAGCGGCACTGAAATAGTCCATAAAAATACAATTTCAATTTATGACCACAATTGAACCCAAAGCCGTTAAGTGAGTTTTGCCCCATTTTATGACCTTACTTGCATCCGTTGCTAAGAGAATCACTGCCGTTGTTCAGTGAGTCACAGGTTGTTAAGTGAATCTGGCTTCCCCATGGATTTTACTTGTCGAAAGGTCGCAAAAGAGGATCACATAAACCCAGGACGCTGTGACCGTCATAACTATGAATCACTTGCCAAGTGTTTGAGTTTTGATCACGTGGCTACAGGGATGCAGCAACGATCATAAGTGTGAAAAATGGTCATAAGTCACTTTTTTCAGTGCCGTTGTAATTTCAAACGGTCACTAAGTGAACCGTTGTAAGTTGAGGACTATTTGTACGTAAAAGAAAATGAATTTCTTTTAAACGTTACAACATGTAAGCTTTGCACGTGAATTTGACTTACAACTATTTGTTTAGCGAGCACTGGGGATTATCACGGTGCTAAAAATGTAATTTATGGCAGATCCTCGATTTACGACCACTACAGCATTCCCAGGATCACATGTTTAAAATCTGGATGTTTGGCAACTGGCGTGTACTTAAGATGGTTTCAGCTTTGGGGTTTAATGATCGCCATTTGCGGGTTTTCCAAGTGGGTTTCCAACAAGCAAAATCAGTGGGGATAGGATTAGTCCTCGATTTTACGACCTTTTCAATATGGCTGTTAAGCAAATCAGTTGTTAAGTGAATTATGAAGTCATTAAGTGAGTGCAACTTCATTGTCTTTGCTTGTTGGAAACCAGCCGGGAAGGTGATCCTAGGACTTAAATACATGATGGTTGCCAAGCACCCACATTTTGATCACGTGACCCTGGGATTACTACGACAGTCATAAGTGTGACGACTGGTCATCAGCCACTTTTTTTTCCAGTTCCTTTGTAACTTTGAACAGCCATAAGCCAAGGACTATTTGTATGCTCTAGGTTTTTCCCCAAGTCTGACGGAGTGAATTTAGCTCCTTAGATAAGTGAGGAATTCTCTATTCCCCCCCCCCCCTTGGCCAGGGAGGGATTTTAAATCTGCATTTTTAAAATGTTATTATGGCGTTTGTAAAACTGACACTATTGTTTGACCCTGTTTCCTGTCTTGAAGCAACAGTGGTGTGTTTGGTTGAGGGTCTTCCAGAAATAGAGAAGGGTCAGAAAAACAATTAATCATACAGCTAAAGCAGGGGTCTTCAAACTTGGCCCTTTTATGACTTGTGGACTTCCACTCCCAGAATTCCTCAGCCAGCAAAGCAAAGGGCCAAATCTGAAGACCCCTGAGCTACAGTCTGCATCCACACCTCCACCCAACCCCCACATACACAAACACACCACGTCCTGTGGTAAGTGGAGGACGTTGTTTGGGTAAAACTGGTGGTCCAGCTGAGCAAAGGGGCAGAATGGTTGGTTTCACCATCTGTGTTTCTCTGTTTCTGAAGACTGACAGTGTCCTTCTTCAATTGGAGAGACCTGTAGGGGGGTAAATAGAAGGAAGAATAATAAGTATGGAAGGGAGTCTATTCCAGCAGGAGTCCTTATTCAATTCAGGACAAATGGCTGCCCAGTCTCTTCTTGAAAACGACAAGTAATGGACCACCCACGACTTCTGGAGGCAACTTCTGTTCTACTGATTAATTGTTCTAACTCTCAGGAAGTTTCTCCTGAGTTCTAGGTTGCTTCTCTTCTTCATTAGTTTCCATCTGTTGCTTCTTGTCCTGCCTTCAGGGGCTTTGGAAAATAGCTTGACTCCCTCTTCTTTGGGGCAGCCCCTGAGATATTGGAACACTGCCATCATGTCCCCCCTCGTCCTTCTCTTCGTTAAACTACTAGACCAGTGGTTCTCAACCTGTGGGTCAGGACTCCATTTGGGGTCGAACGACCATTTCACGTGGGTCGCCAAACAACGCAGTCCGCCATTTTTTCCCCCTTTTCCTTAGCTGTGCTACTCCCTTTTATTCTATTGGCTTTGGAAAGCCAATAAAATAGACTCTCTTGAATAGAGTCTAATTCTATTGGCTTTCCAAAGCCAATAGGAATTGTCCAGGCTATCTCTGCCCTGCTGAGCCCGCCAAAAGTCCCATTCTGCAAACGGTGCTGCACCAGTTGAGTAGTCCTCGACTTACGACCAGTTGAGTAGTCCTCGACTTACAACTGGTTGGGGGTCGTGGCAGACCCAATTCCAGCAACTGTTCCTTATATATTTTAGCCTCCAGTCCCCTAATCATCTTTGTAGCTCTTCTCTGTACTCTTTCCAGAGTCACAATGTCTTTTTTACACCGTGGTGACCAAAACTGGATGCAGTATTCCAAGTGTGGCCTTACCAAGGGATTGTAAAGTGGTACTAACACTTCACATGATCTTGATCATATGCTCTTGGCTCCATGAATTTCTGGGAGATCTCCTGTTCCAGATTCTCTACCCCAAAGCCCCTCAAAATTCTGGATTGACTTCGATTGACCATTTCTAGAAATGAAAAACCCTCATTAGCCTTGAAGGTCGTTGAGATCCTTCAAAGATAGTAGACCATGCCATTCTACTTGTGAGAAAGATCTGGTGTCCTGGTAGGTTATAGATAAAACTTGACCGACAAATGCTTGATTTCATCATTTTCTTTGACATGGTTCTTAAATGAATCAGTGCAGCTGTTAAATGGATCACATGGTGGTTAAGTGAATCGGTCTTCCTCAATCTTCCTTCCTTCCTTCCTTCCTTCCTTCCTTCCTTCCTTCCTCCCTCCCTCCCTCCCTCCCTCCCTCTCTTCCTTCTTTCCTTCTTTCCTTTCCTTCTTTCCTTCCTTCCTCCCTCTCTCCCTCCTTCCTTTCTTTTCTTTCTTTCTTTTGCTCCCTCCCTCCCTCCCTCCCTCCTTTCCTTTCTCTGTTCTCAAGAACGCCATGAGTAGAAAGAGACACAATTGGCCGTCTAACTTAACCTCTTTCATTATCTTTCTCACCCTCTCTTTCCCTCTCTAACAAAATTTTAGAATTCTAGGATTGGAAGGGTTTCTGGAGATCATCTAGTTCAACCCTCTGCCTAGAAAAATAAATCTCAGGCCATCCAATACAAATGGCTGGAAAACTTTTTCCACTGCTTAATAGCTTCTTATTTCAGATTTGCATAGCAAATAACTTTAAGGCAATGTTTCTCAACTTTTCGCCACTTGAAGATGGGTGGACTTCAACTCCCAGAATCCCCCAGCCAGCCATGCTTTAAGAGGGGAGGACTTCCCCTCCCAGAATCCCCCAGCTAGCCGGGCTTTAAGAACGAAACTCCTTAATTCCTGATGATTTGAAGGCCACCCTGATCCCTTTCTTGGACTAAAAGTGGAGGAGTTTATTACTAAATATGCAATTCTCCAGATCTCTTGACATTTTGGATTCCAGATGTCTGTCTAAGTTTATAAATCAACTTATCAAGCGGCACAAATTCTATTATCACAGTTATTGCATTCTGTTTGCCCAGGTCTGTCTTTAACCCTGGAGGCTCTTTGAAACTAATAGCTTTTCATATATAGCCAGTTCTCGACTTACAACAATTCATTTAGTGACCATTTGAAGTTGCAACCGAACTGAAAATGTGACTTAGGGCCATTTTTCATGCTTATGACCGTTGCAGCGTCCCAGGGCCACGTGATCAAAATTCGGACGCTTGGCAACTGACTCATACTTACGACGGTCACAGTGTCCCGGGGTCATGTGATCCCCTTTTGCGACCTTCTGACAAGCAAAGTCAATGGGGGGAGCCAAGTTCACTTAACAACCGTGTTACCAACTTAACAACTGTAATGATTCACTTTGGCAAGGATGGTCGTAAAGTGGGGCAAAATTCACTGAACAACTGTCTCACTTAGCAACATAAATTTTGGGCTCAATTGCAATCATATGTTGAAAGAATATCTATATTCATTTGTTCTTCCCAACTTGTGGGTCACACAAGTCTTAGCGTTATATGTGAACATTCGTGAATGCATTGAGCTATAATACGGATCAGGAAATTTGCATAAAATGTGGGTTGTTTTTTTTTTTAAAAAAAAGAATGGGTCATTTTTTTCGAACCATTAAAAACAATCTTAGATTTGAGGAATAAGTAGAAGGAACCCTGACTTTTGTGTCTCTGATCCATTGCATTCTCTGCTCCGGCTGATGCTGTGGAGGGATGTTTTCTGTTATATAATAATTCTCCTGTTTCATGTCCTTTGCCAAAACGGGTGGAGAACTGTTTCTGTTTTCCCATGTTTTTACCTTTATTTAATAAAACGGAGGTGGGGGGGGGGGAGGAGAAATAAAACAATGAGGGAAAAAAGAGAAAGAATGCAAATAGATGTATGTATGTATGTATATGTATGTTTGTATGTATGTATGTATGTAATTGTATTTCTTTTCAGAGAGACAGAGAAGGGGATTAGATTATATTAGATTTAGATTAGATAGAAAACAGGCAGAAATGTACATAGAATAGATTTAAATACAATAGGCAGAGAGATATGGATGGATGGATGGATGGATGGATGGATGGATAGATGGATGGATGGAAAAATGATAGATAGATAGATAGATAGATAGATAGATAGATAGATAGATAGATAGATAGATAAAAGATAGATGATAAATTGGTGATAGATAGAGAGAGAGAAATATTAAATATATTAGAGTACATAGATAAGTAGTCAGAAATATAAACAGAATAGATTAAATAAAGTAAATAGGATAGGCAGGAGATAAGATAAATGGAGGGAGGGAGGTACAGATAGATATATTATATTATATTGTATTGTATTGTAGTGTAGTGTAGTATAGTGTATTGTATTGTATTGTATTGTATTGTATTGTAGTATTGTATTGTATTGTATTATTATATTATATTATATTATATTATATTATATTATTATTGGATCAGATGGCAGAAATATACACAGGATTAGATAGGATAGGCAGAAAGTTACTAAGATGTATGGATGGATGCATAGACGGACAGAAAGATACATAATATTTAAAATAGATTAGATCTTAGTTAAATACAACACACTAGCATCTCTTCAAACACTGGGTTACGTCCTATACTTAAAAACAGCACATGCAAAATGGCCCCAAAATGCAAAATCACAGATTTTAATCAGGTGATTAGGCAGATCATTTTTTTTTAAAAAAGAGTCTTGACTATCATCTCATTTTTTATGTCTCCATTTAGCCCACTAGAGCTAATTTTTATTCTCGTCCTCTCGAGATCTGCTGAAATGCAAGGGGGTAATAAACTGTCATTCAGACCCTAGGATTATCCCTCTAATCTGTGAATTATTCCTGGACAATTCATCATTTAAGACTGAAATTATAGCATTCAATCTGGAGATTTTATCCAGCTTTATGTTTTCTCGGAGGAAGTCTTTGCATTTCAGCAGCAGATAAAAACAAATTTACATAGACAGTCCTTGACCCACAATCATTCTTTTAAAGATCATTTGAAGTTATAAGAGCACTGCAAAAGGGATTTATGACTGGTCCTCGCATTTATGGCCGTCGCAGCATCCCCATGGTCACATGATCAAATTTGGAGGCTCAACAATTTCTCATGTATTTACGATGGCCACATCACCCCCACGGCCGTGAGATCACTCTTTGTGACCTTCCCAGCCGGCTTGCAATAAATCAATAAGAGAAGATTCACTTAACAACATGACTCACTTACCAACAAAAATAATTTGCTTAGCAACGGTGGCAAAAAAAGCTTGCAAAACTGGATGAGGCTCATTTAATCATTGCCTTGCTTAGCAACGGACATCTTGATCCCGCCTTGATCAAATGTTGAGGGCTAACTATACAATCTCACAATTTCAAATTTCTTTGCTTACATATATATATATATGTAAGACCTACATATATATATATATATATGTATGTATGTAGGTCTTTGGTTGGGTTTTCTCCCGCGTAAAATTGGAAGTGTCTTGGCGACGTCTTGGCGACGTTTTGACGAAGTCCCATTCGTCATCTTCAGGCTGGTGTTTTCAGCTTCGTGCTTCGAGCAGCACGAAGACCACACATTGCTCCTCGAAGCACGAAGCTGAAAACACCAGCCTGAAGGTGACGAATGGGACTTCGTCGAAACGCCGCCAAGACACTTCCAATTTTACGCGGGAGAAAACCTGAACAACCAAAGACCTACATACAAACACCCGCGAAAACCTCAGAAAACATATATATATATATATATAATTTTTGTAAGACTTTCGTATAATACAGGCAGTCCTCGACTTACAACAGTTCATTTAGTGACAGTCCAAAGTTAAAATAGCACTGAAAAAAAGTAACTTATGACCATTTTTCACACTTAGGATCGTTGCAAAATCCCCGTGATTAAAATCAGACGCTCGGCAACTGATTCACATTTATGACAGCTGCAGTGTCCCCGGGGTTGTGTGATCCGCTTTTGTGACCTTCCGGCAAGGAAAGTCAATGGGGAAGCCAGATTCACTTAACAGCTATGTGACTCACTTAACAACTGCAGTGATTCACTTAACAACAGTAGCAAAAAATGGGGCCAAACTCACTTAATGAATGTCTCAGTTAGCAACAGAAATTTGGGGCACGATTGCGGTCATAAGTCAAGGACTACCTGCAGTGAATTGAGGCAAGGTCTCTTAATGGCCACGTCATTGCCTCAGCACGTCACACAGCGCCTGGCGATGCAGTCCAGATGCGCCTTGATTAAAAGCCTTGCCGAGAGGGCATTGAACGGGGGGGGGGGGGCAACTTTGATCCACAACATTTTTGCAGCTTGTTGCACAACACGAAATGGAAAACAGCTGTTTGGGGAGCAGAAGGGATTGTGTGGGTTGCTGTGTTTATTTACAAGCTGGTGTAAAGCTTTGAGGACCGAGCATGGGAAAATGAAAGAAAGCAACAGGACCAGCCAGCTGGAGCACCAACGGATGTTCCTGGAAACACACAACGAAGGGTAACACATGTGTCTGTACACAGTGGTGCAGAACAGCAGGAGAACAGATGGAGATCCCAGCCGTAGGTGCAGTTCACACTTAACGGGATATCAAGACGGGGAATAAAGGTCCACAACATTTAGATCAATTGTTTCTGAGATACAAAACCTGGAAGGAACGTGGCATCATAGTGGACAGTCATGTAGAGGGGGTGGGGAAGATGAAAAATATGGCAGGAGACCCAGTTGGGTGCTGGTCTAGAAACTGGGAGATGGTGAGTTCTAGTCCCGCCTTGGGCACGAAACCTGGCTTGGGGGAGTTTGGGCCAATCACCAGGAGATGGTGAGTTCTAGTTCCAAAGTTACCCAGTTGGCTTTCATACCTAAGGTAGGACTAGAATTCACTGTCTCCTGGTGACAGGCCCAAAGTCACCCAGATAGCTTTCGTGCCTAAGGCGGAACTAGAACTCACTGCCTCCTGGTTATGGGCCCAAAGTCATCCAGCCAGCATTCAAGCCTAAGGTAGGACTAGAACTCCGCATCTCCTGGTGATTGGCCCAAAGTCACCCAGATAGCTTTCATGCCTAAGGCGAGACTAGAACTCCCAGTCTCCTGGTGATTGGTCCAAAGTCACCCAGCTGGCTTTTATGCCTAAGGCGGGACTAGAACTCCCCATCTCCTGGTGATTGGTCCAAAGTCACCCAGCTGGCTTTCATGCCTAAGGCGAGACTAGAACTCACCATCTCCTGGTGATTGGTCCAAAGTCACCCAGCCAGCTTTCATGCCTAAGGCGGGACTAGAACTCCCCATCTCCTGGTGATTGGTCCAAAGTCACCCAGCCAGCTTTCATGCCTAAGGTGGGACTAGAACTCACCATCTCCTAGTGATTGGCCCAAAGTCACCCAGGCAGCTTTCATGGCTAAGGCAGGACTAGAATTCACCGTCTCCTGGTAATTGGCCCAAAGTCATCCAGCCAGTTTTCATACATAAGGCAGGACTAGAATTCACCGTCTCCTGGTGACGGGCCCGAAGTCACCCACTTGGCTTTTATATCTAAGGCAGAACTAGAACTCACCTTCTGTTGGTGATGGGCCCAAAGTCACCAAAGAGCTTTCATGCTTAAGGCGGAACTAGAACTCACCGTCTCCTGGTGACAGGCCCAAAGTCACTCAGCTGCCTTTCATGCCTAACGTGTCACTAGAATTCACCATCTCCTAATTTCTAGTAGGATGTCTTCAACCACTATACCAAATTGCTCTGTAATAGTAAATATTACACCATGAGGATCCCCGTCTTGCACTACCTTCTTTTCTCTCTCCTTTAATCCTTCCCTCCCCTCTTTTCTCCTTCCAGCCTATCTCAGAGGCAGCGTCAAACCCCGTTCCCCCCCCCCCCCCAGAGCATCTGCTCTTTGCTCGTGTGACACATTCGGAGCGGTGTGCCCTGAGCAAATTCAGACAGCATCCCTGGCTGAGCATCACAGCAGAAGTAATTGCCTCCATCTGTAGCTCTGGCTTTTATTAGCAGATCCTGTGGGCAATAGCGGAGGACAGCGTGTGCTCCAGCGGGATCTGCTTTGAAGAACGGCTATGTTCAGACGATGCGAGAATCACCACGACACACGAGAAGGCCAGACCCTGCTGACAGACACCCCCATCGCGGCTGCTCTGCTGATCACGTGGCATTCCCTTGATCTGTGACAGGGGTCCTCCACCTTGGCGCTTCAAGAGGGGAGGACTCCAACTCCCAGAATCCCCCAGCCGATATGCTTTAAGAGGGGTGGGCTTCAGCTCCCAGAATCCCCCAGCCGGCATGCTTGAAGAGGGGTGGACTCAAACTCCCAGAATCCCCCAGCCGGCATGCTTTAAGAGGGCTGGACTTCAACTCCCAGAATCTCCCAGCCAGCATGCTTTAAGAGGGTTGGACTCCAACTCCCAGAATCCCCCAGCCAGCATGCTTGAAGAGGGTTGGACTTCAGCTCCCAGAATCCTCCAGCCGGCATGCTTGAAGAGGGAAGGACTTCAACTCATGGTCATGGGATCAAATAACTGCCTCATAGTTATGACGGTCGCAGTGTCTTCGGGTGACATGATCCCCTTTTGCAACCTTCAGACAAGCAAAGTTAATGGGGAGAAGCCAGAATCACTTAACAATTATGGGACTAACTTAAGAATTGGAGTGATTCGCTTAACAACGCTGGCAAGGAAGGTTGTAAAATGGGGCAAAACTCACTTACCAAGTGTCTCACTTATCAATGGAAAATTTGGGCTCAATTATAGTCGTAAGTCAAGGACTACATTTATGTCGAACTAACTTATGTATCAAGTTGTATTAACTGTCTCTCTGAAAATCCAAATAATTTTTGGGAGGAGAGTGGGCTTGTGAAATTAGTATATAAACTCTTCTTGCTAGAGAAAATTGTTGGTGAGGGGAGGAATTTTCCCATTACTGTTGGGTGTTATTGAAAATTGAGGTATAATCCCCCTACCCCAAATTAGAAAGTCTGCATTTCATTCCAGGAGATCTGGCCAAAATAGGCTCCCCTTTAACTAATCAGTTACATTCCAGAGAGAGAGAGAGAGAGAGAGAGGAAGAGAATGAGAGAAAGAGGGAGAGAGAGAATAAGAGAGAGAAAAAGAGAGAGAGAATGATAAATAGAGTGATTGAGAGAGAGAAAGAGAGAAAGAGAAAGAAAGAAAAAAGAGGGAGAACGAGAAAAAGAGAAATGAGAGAGGTTGAAAAAATGAGACAGAAGAGGAAAGAATGAGAAAATAAGAGAATGAGAAAGAGAATGAGAGAACGAAAGAGAGAGGATGGAGAGAGAAGATGAGAGAAAAAATGTAAAAGAGAGACAGAATGTGAGAAAATGAGTGAATAAGGAGAGAGAATGAGAAAGAGAATGAGAGAATGAGGGAGAGAGAGAAGAAGAGAATGGGAGGGAGAGAGAATGGGGAGAGAGTAAGGGAGAATGAAGCAATGAGAAAGAAAGACAATGAGAGAGAACATGAGTAAATAAGAATGGAGAGAATAGAGAGAGAGAAGGAGAGAGAGAATGGGAGAGAGAGAGGAGAGAATGAGAGAGAATGAGAGAAAGAGAGAGAAGATAGAGAATGAGAGAGAGAGAAAGATGGCGAATGGGAGAGAGAGGAGAGAAGGAGAGAGAGAACAAGAAAGAGAAAATGGGGGGAGAGAGAAGGAGATAGAGAATGGGAGAGAGGAGAGAAATGGCAGAGAGAGAAGATAGAGAAGGAGAGAGAGAAGGAGAGAATGGGAGAGAGAGGAGAGAGAGAATGGGAGAGAGACAGAATGGGGAGAGAAGATAGAGAATGGGAGAGAGGAGAGAGAGAATGGGGGAGAGAGAAGGAGATAGAAAATGAGAGAGAGAGAGAAAGAGAGAGAGAAAGAGATAGAGAATGAGAGAGAGAGAGAATGAAAGAGAGAGAGAATGGGAGGAGAGAGAAGGAGATAGAGAATGGGAGAGAGGAGAGAGAATGGCAGAGAGAGAAGATAGAGAAGGAGAGAGAGAATGGGAGAGAGAGGAGAGAGAATGGGAGAGAGAGAGAGAATGGTGAGAGAAGATAGAGAATGGAAGAGAGAGAAGGAGAGACAATGAGAGAGAGAGAAAAAGAGAGAGAGAAAGAGATAGAGAATGAGAGAGAGAGAGAATGGGGGAGAGAGAGGAGAGAAAGAATGGGGAGAGGAGAGAGAGAATGGGAGAGAGAGAAGGAGATAGACAATGAGAGAGAGAGAAAGAGAGAGAAAGAGATAGAGAATGAGAGAGAGAGAATGAGAGAGAGAGAGAGAATGAGAGAGAGAGAGAGAGAATGAGAGAGAGAGAGAATGAGAGAGAGAGAGAATGAGAGAGAGAGAGAGAGAATGAGAGAGAGAGAGAGAATGAGAGAGAGAGAATGGGGTGGAGAGAGAAGGAGAGAGACAATGGGAGAGAGAGAAGGAGATAGACAATGAGAGAGAGAGAGAAAGAGAGAGAAAGAGATAGAGAATGAGAGAGAAAGAGAGAGAAAGAGATAGAGAATGAGAGAGAGAGAATGAGAGAGAGAGAGAGAGAATGAGAGAGAGAGAGAGAATGGGAGGAGAGAGAAGGAGATAGAGAATGGGAGAGAGGAGAGAGAATGGCAGAGAGAGAAGATAGAGAAGGAGAGAGAGAATGGGAGAGAGAGGAGAGAGAATGGGAGAGAGAGAGAGAATGGTGAGAGAAGATAGAGAATGGAAGAGAGGAGAGAGAGAATGGGAGAGAGAGAAGGAGAGACAATGAGAGAGAGAGAAAAAGAGAGAGAGAAAGAGATAGAGAATGAGAGAGAGAGAGAATGGGGGAGAGAGAGGAGAGAAAGAATGGGGAGAGGAGAGAGAGAATGGGAGAGAGAGAAGGAGATAGACAATGAGACAGAGAGAAAGAGAGAGAAAGAGATAGAGAATGAGAGAGAGAGAATGAGAGAGAGAGAGAATGAGAGAGAGAGAGAGAATGAGAGAGAGAGAGAGAGAATGAGAGAGAGAGAGAATGAGAGAGAGAGAGAGAATGAGAGAGAGAGAGAATGAGAGAGAGAGAGAGAATGAGAGAGAGAGAATGGGGTGGAGAGAGAAGGAGAGAGACAATGGGAGAGAGAGAAGGAGATAGACAATGAGAGAGAGAGAAAGAGAGAGAAAGAGATAGAGAATGAGAGAGAAAGAGAGAGAAAGAGATAGAGAATGAGAGAGAGAGAATGAGAGAGAGAGAGAGAGAATGAGAGAGAGAGAGAGAATGAGAGAGAGAGAATGGGGTGGAGAGAGAAGGAGAGAGACAATGGGAGGGAGAGAGAGAGAGAGAGAGAGAGATCCACTATGCTCACAAACATACAACACAAAATTCATACCAGCCCCCTCTGTGCTTCTGTATAAAAGCTCAGCAAATTTTGCCATTGTTTGTTTATTTCCAAATTAAAAGCAATAACCTTGATACCTTATAATTTCGAACGGTCGCTAAACGAAAGGTTGTAAGTCAAGGAGTACCTGCAACGTGGTAGGTGCCAAAATGGGATGGAGAAACACACCCTGAAATTTGCATACACAGGCCTGGAAGGTTATGGGTAAATTATTGTACTGTAATCACGCGAACAGCGGATTCTTCCATTTTAATTTTAAAAATTTTAATCAATTCTTTAATGTTAACTTTAATTTCCTGGATCAATCTGTATTCTTTCTTTCTTCTCCCCCCCCCCTCCCATTCTGTGCAGATCTTTAGAAAATACATTGTGGAGGGGGGGGCAAAATAGAAAGAGAGCAAGGTTTGCAAACTGGCGACAAATTATTGTGCATTAAGGAGGCTTTGGTGCATTTAAAAATAAGGCTCCCTAATTGGTTGCTGGTGGAAGAACAGCTGTTCCTTATTTAATTCAGGGCTGCCAGATTCTCTTTTTTTCCCCTTTCAACAACATGATTTATCTTTGAGGGATCCCCCCAGAGCAGAAAATAATCTATTTTGCAGATACTGGGAGCTGGAAGGACAGGATCTGCTAAAGATTTCCCAAGAAGGTGACTTCTGGATCAGTTAGACTCCAAGATCCATCATCCCTTGGAGAGCAGGCTTGCTGGAGCTGTAGTCTGAGATATAAATAAAAAGTATGAGCCCGATGTATTGACTTATTTGTTCGTTTATTTAATTTGTATCCCGCATTTATTTATTTTCTTTTACAAGTCACTCTAGGGGTGAACATATCTGAAACATCTTCCTCCTATTTCCCTCATAACGACAACCCCACGAGGTAGGCTGGGCCGAGAGAGAGGACTGACTCAAAGTTATCCTGGTCATGGCTAAGGCAGGACTAGAACTCACCATCTCCTGGTGATTGGCCCAAACTAACCCAGCCGGCTTCCCTGCCTAAGGCGGGATTAGAACTCCCTGTCTCCTGGTGATTGGCCCAAACTAACTGAGCCGGCTTTCATGCCTAAGGCAGGACTAAAACTCCCTGTCTCCTGGTGATTGGCCCAAACTATCCCAGCCAGCTTTCATGCCTAAGGCGGGACTAGAACTCCCCGTCTCCTGGTGATTGGCCCAAACTATCCCAGCCAGCTTTCATGCCTAAGGCGGGACTAGAACTCCATGTCTCCTGGTGATTGGCCCAAAGTCACCTAACTGGCTTTAGTGCCTAAGGTGGAACTAGAATTCACCCTCTCCTGGTTTCTAGCTTGGTGCCTTAACCAGTAAATCAAATTGGCTCTGTAACCTATATGTCCTTTAAATCGGAAGGAGAGCTTGTTCCAATATACAGGTAATCCTTGACTTATGACCACAACTGGGAACAGGATTTCTGTTGCTAAGGGAGGCAGTTGTTAAGTGAGTCGCACATTGGTGAAGGAAACCTGGAAGAATAAAGAGAAAGAGGGAGGGAGGAAGGAGGGAAGATGGAAGGAAGGAAGGAAAGAAGGAAAAGGAAAGAGGGAAGGTGGAAGGAAGGAAGGGAGGGAAGATGGAAGGGGGAAGGAAGGAAGGAGAGAGGGAAGATGGAAGGGGGAGAGAGAAGATGGAAGGGAAGGAGGAAGGAAGGGAGGAAGGGAGGGTCGGAGGAAGGAAGGAAGGAGAGAGGGAAGATGGAAGGGAGGAAGGAAGGAAGGAAGGAGAGAGGGAAGAAGGAAGGGAGGGAGGGAGGAAGGAAGGAGAGAGGGAAGAAGGAAGGGAGGGAGGGAGGAAGGAAGGAGAGAGGGAAGATGGAAGGGAGGAAGGAAGGAAGGAAGGAGAGAGGGAAGAAGGAAGGGAGGGAGGGAGGAAGGAAGGAGAGAGGGAAGATGGAAGGGAGGAAGGAAGGAAGGAAGGAGAGAGGGAAGAAGGAAGGGAGGGAGGGAGGAAGGGAGGGAGGAGTGAGAGGGAAGATGGAAGGGGGGAGGGAGGGAGGAAGGAAGGAAAGAGGAAGGTGGAAGGAAGGAGGGAGGGAGGGAAGAAGGAAGAAAGGAAGGAAGGAAGGAAGGAAGGAAGGAAGGAAGGAAGGAAGGAAGGAAGGAAGGAAGGAAGGAAGGAAGGAAGGAAGGAAGATGGTCAGAAAGAGATTCAACCTAGAACTAAGGAGGAATTTCCTAACAGTGAGAATAATTAACCAATGAAACACCTTGCTTTCCCAAGTTGTGGGTCCTCCATCACTGGAGATTTAAAAAACCCAAAAGATTGACAACTGTTTGTCCAGGATAGGATAAGAATTTCTAGCTTGGGTAGAGGGTTGGACTAGATGACCTCACAGGTCCTTCCCAGCCCTGGGGTTCTATGTTGATGTCTAGGATCAGTTTTAACCTAGATTGTTTCTGGTTTTCCACCTCCCTCCCCATGCCATCTTACGGAAACAACCTCAAATTCTAGACACATTTCATAGCTCCAATTCAGCCAGCAATTGTGATCTTCGTCTCCGTTAAAAAAAATTAATTCTTTTATTTTAAAAAAACAAATAAAGGAAACCTTTCCTATTTTTTTCCCCCCCGAAGGCTGAACTTTTTCAATAGGTGATGACCCAGCATTAATCTGAGGGACAAATCCCACCGGGACTGGGTGGAGGTTATTCCATTTTTCAAGTCTTTCTGCTGCTTTAATGTTCTCACTTTGCAGTGGTGGAATTCTTGAAGCCTTTCCATCTTTTTTATTTTTAATTTTTTCCACCCACCTTAGAAAAAAAGCCAGAGAAAAAATGCAGCAGTTCGGGGGGGGGGGAGGAAATTGTTGGATTTACACCACATTCAGAGCTAAAAGATGGTTGACTAATTTGTGGCTTGGAACACACGGATTTTATATCTTCATTAGTATCCCGCCTTTATTATTATTATTTTTTTACAAATAACTCAACGTGGCGAACGTATCCAAAACATCTTCCTCCCCTATTTTCCTCGAAACGACAACCCTGAGAGGTAGGCTAGACTGAGAGACAGCTCAACCAGCTGGCTTCCACCCAAGGCGGTTCTAGAACTCCCTGTCCCCCAGTGACTGGCCTGAAACAGCCGCCCCCAAGCTCTCTGGCTTGGTGGCCTGGCGGGGGGGAGGGGGGGGAGAGGATGGTTCTGTGTGAGTGGCAGGTGCATGTGTGAGTGTGCGCAATTCCTTTTGTGCAAGCAGCAGGCACGTGCGCCTGTCGCTCACACAAACGCAGCTGCCTGCACATGTATGCCCACCAGCCACTGGCAGGGCTCAGCTCCAAACAGTTGCAGACCCCTGGCCCAAAAGAAGGGAGGGAGGAAAATAAGGGAGGAAGGAAGGGAGGGAGGGAGGGAGGAAGGAAGTAAGAAATGAAGGAAAGGAGGGAGAAAGGAAGGGAGGGAGAGAGAGAGGGAAGGAGGGAGGGAGGGAGGGAGGGAGGAAGGAAGGAAGGAAGGAAGCAAGGAAGGAAGGAAGGAAGGAAGGAAGAAGGGGAGGGAGGAAGAAAGGAGGGTGGGAAAGAGTTAGGGAGGGAGAGAAGCAGGGAGGAAGGAAGGAAGGGAGGGAGGGAGGGAGGGAGAGGAAGGAAGGGAGGGAGGGGGAAGAAGGAAGGGAGAGAGGGAGGAAGATGAGGGAGAGAGGAAAGAAGGAAGGGAGGGAGGGAGGGAGGAAGATGAGGGAAGGAGGAAGAAAGGAAGGGAGGGAGGGAGGGAGAGAGGGTGGGAGGGAGGGAGGAAGGAAGGAAGAAGGGAGGGAGGGGAAGGAAGGGAGGGAGGGAGAGGAAGGAAGGAAGGAAGGAAGGAAGGAAGGGAGGGAGGGAAGGAGGGAGGGAGCGAGGGAGAGAGGAAGGAGGGAGGAAGATGAGGGAGGGAGGAAGAAAGGGAGGGAGGGAGAGAGGGAGGGAGGGAGGGAGGGAGGAAGGAAGAAGGGAGGGAGGGAGAGGGAGGGAGGGAGAGGAAGGAAGGAAGGGAGGAAGGAAGGGAGGGAGGGAAGGAGGGAGGGAGCGAGGGAGAGAGGAAGGAAGGGAGGGAGGGAGGGAGGGAGAGGAAGGAAGGGAGGGAGGGGGAAGAAGGAAGGGAGAGAGGGAGGAAGATGAGGGAGAGAGGAAAGAAGGAAGGGAG
Organism: Crotalus adamanteus; assembly: GCA_039797435.1. Taxonomy (NCBI): domain Eukaryota; kingdom Metazoa; phylum Chordata; class Lepidosauria; order Squamata; family Viperidae; genus Crotalus; species Crotalus adamanteus. Next base: position 3,574,108 of record CM077936.1, read on the forward strand.
GGAGGGAGGGAGGAAGATGAGGGAGGGAGGAAGAAAGGAAGGGAGGGAGGGAGGGAGAGAGGGTGGGAGGGAGGGAGGAAGGAAGGAAGAAGGGAGGGAGGGAAGGAAGGGAGGGAGGGAGAGGAAGGAAGGAAGGAAGGAAGGGAGGGAGGGAGCGAGGGAGAGAGGAAGGGAGGGAGGAAGATGAGGGAGGGAGGAAGAAAGGGAGGGAGGGAGAGAGGGAGGGAGGGAGGGAGGAAGGAAGGAAGAAGGGAGGGAGGGGAGAGGGAGGGAGAGGAAGGAAGGAAGGGAGGAAGGAAGGGAGGGAGGGAAGGAGGGAGGGAGCGAGGGAGAGAGGAAGGAAGGGAGGGAGGAGGGAGAGAGGAAGGAAGGAAGGGAGGGAGGGAGGAAGGAAGGAAGGGAGGAAGATGCGGGAGGAAGGAAGGAACGGAGGGAGGGAGGGAGAGAGGAAGGAAGGAAGGAAGGAAGGGAGGGAGGAAGGAAGGAAGGAAGGAAGGGAGGAAGATGAGGGAGGGAGGAAGGAAGGAAGGAAGGGAGGGAGGGAGGGAGGGAGGAGGGAAGGAGGGAGGGAGGGAGGAAGGAAGGAAGGAAGGAAGAAAGGAAATTCCAGTTTGTCTGGACCCAAAAGAGAATTTTCCCTTTCCATTGTATAAATGGCCGATTCCCTCTGTGAAGCCCTTGCAGAGCGCTATGAAACGGTATATAAGTCTAAGTCAGTGGTTCTCAATCTGTGGGTTGGGACCCCATTTGGAGTCGAAAGACCATTTCACGGGGGTCGCCAAACGCAGTCTGCCATTCCCCCCCCCTTTTCCTTAGCTGTCCTACTCCCTTTTATTCTATTGGCTTTTGAAAGCCAATAAAATAGACTCTCTTGAATAGAGTCTAATTCTATTGGCTTTCAAAAGCTAATAGGAATTGTCCAGGCTGCCTCTGCCCTGCTGAGCCCGCCAAAAGTCCCATTCTGCAAACGGTGCTGCAAGTTGTCTGCAGGGAAGGCGAGCTGTCTGGAAGCTTCCACCCCTCCCTGCTGAGCAACTACTAAAAATGGAAGTAAAGAGGGCCAGGGGTGGGAGGTGGGAGGCCAGCGGGCTCAGGGAGGGCTGCTGGCATGCATAAGGCCCGGCGGGTGCCTTACCTCCCTTGGGCTGGGCCAGCTGGTGGCCCAGCCGGTGGTCGCCCTGCGCCGTCTCTGCCCTTGCCAGCTACGCCTCAGCCGGCGCAGGGGGCGGCACCACGCATGCGCGGCTCTCCCGGACAGGGAAAGTCCTCGACTTACGACCGGTTGGGGGTCGCGGCATTAAAAAGGTTGAGAACCACTGGTCTAAGAGCTGTTGCTAAATGGAGATCCCCCTCCAACTCAGATGGGGAATACAAGCAGTCCTCCACTTACAACGGTTCGTTTAGTGACCATTCACTTACAGCAGCACTGAAAAGAGTCACTTAGGACAAACCCAAATTCAGACGTTTGGCAACTAACTCTATTTACGACGGTCGTGATCCCCTTTAGTGACCATCTGATTAGCAAAATCAATGGGGAAGCCAGATTCACTTAACAACCATGTGACTCACTTAACAACTGCAGTGATTCACTTAACCACTGTGGCAAGGAAGGTCGTAAAACGGGGCAAAACTCACTTAACAGATGTCTCGCTTAGCAACGGAAATTTTGGGCTCAACTGTGGTTGTAAGCTGAGGACTACCTACTCCTTATGGCCCGTAATAGAAACCCTTTGTTCTTTTTATCATCTTAATGTAAATATTTTTATTAAACACAACAAAGAACTGTGTTTCACCAGTGCTTCATTCTTCTTTTCTCTTTCTTCTCTAAAAAAAATGTCTCACAACACAGCGCATCCAAAATGATATTCATCACACCTGCCGCAATCCAGAAGCAACGGCAGCCTCCATTTTTAGGGAAGCCTTTGCAGGCCAGCTACAACTTTTGTGGAAAATTTTGTCTCTTGTTTTCTCAGATCTCCAGGGCTTCACCAGGCTGGAAAATTTGCAGTGAGCGGAACAGAGGAAATGAACAATGCAATGTAGGGATGACCAAAATGATCTCAAATTTATAAGGTCAATGGCCAAGATGTTGTCCACAGACCACAGCTGGAGATCCCAGATGTCTCCTCATGTGGCCGCAACAGTGACCGTGTGGGAAGCTTTAAACTTTCCTTCCAGATCAAGTCACCAAGCCCTGGATAGATTTTTTTTCCGTGAGCAGGTAAAGGACCAACGAAGCAGAATCGTGAGAAGAGGACAACAAAGCCATAAGGATAATGTTTTTCTTTAACCTGTGTCTAAAATAGGTTTGGAACAAGGAGTACGTCCGAACAACAGGACAACTTTGAGAGCGGCATGCAATGAAATTTCATTTTAATGTATGCCGATTAGTGTACATTCAAAGTGACAATATAGTTATTATTCTATTCTATTCTATTCTATTCTATTCTATTCTATTCTATTCTATTCTATTCTATTCCATTCCATTCCATTCCATTCCATTCCATTCTATTCTATTCTATTCTATTCTATTCTTTTGTTTCCATTCCGTATATTCTATTCTATTCCTATTCTATTCTATTCTATTCTATTCTAT
>CM077936.1:3579203-3594314 GCA_039797435.1 Crotalus adamanteus
TCCATTCCATTCCATTCCATTCTATTCTATTCTATTCTATTCTATTCTATTCTATTCTATTCTATTCTATTCTATGATCTGGCTATTCTATTCTATTCTATTCTATTCTATTCTATTCTATTCTATTCTATTCTATTCTATTCTATTCTATGATCTGGCTATTCCATTCCATTCCATTCTATTCTATTCTATTCTATTCTATTCTATTCTATTCTATTCTATTCTATTCTATTCTATTCTATTCTATTCTATTCTATTCTATTCTATTCTATGATCTGGCTATTCCATTCCATTCCATTCTATTCTATTCTATTCTATTCCATTCCATTCCATTCCATTCTATTCTATTCTATTCTATTCTATTCTATTCTATTCTATTCCATTCCATTCCATTCTATTCTATTCTATTCTATTCTATTCTATTCCATTCCATTCCATTCTATTCTATTCTATTCTATTCCATTCTATTCTATTCTATTCTATTCTATGATCTGGCTATTCCATTCCATTCCATTCTATTCTATTGTAATTGCCCCCAGTAGAATTCCTCTATCTCAGAGATATCCAATTTTGGTGATTTTAAGACTTGTGGATTTCAATTCCCAGAATTCTTTACTTTCTTATCCATCTATCCATCCATCCATCCATCCAACCAATCATCCATCCATCCATCTATTCAAACATTCATTTATCCATCTGGCCATCCATCCATCCAATCATTCATTCATCTATCTATCCACCCATCCACACATCCATCCAATCATCCATCCATCCAATCATTCATCTATCCATCCATCCACCCATCCATCCATCCATTCAATCATCCATCCATCCATCCATGTCACTTGGATGGTGAGTAGCAAGACTCAAAGGGTACTAAGCAAAACTGAGGTTGATGTTGGTCTAATCACCCAACTGATGTAAGGTGTTTGGCTATGTACCATTAAAATGGTGTCAACTTTTAGTGTGTCTGTGTGTGCTTGTGTGTAGAGAGAGAGGGAGGAATAAATGGATGGATGGATGGATGGACAGACAGACAGATAGATATGGATGGATGGATGGGATGGATGGATGGATGGATGGAATTCTGGAAGTTGAAGTCCTCGCATCTTAAATTTGCTTCACTTGAGAAACAATAGTTTAGAAACTAATACTCTAGCTTTCCAAAATGAAAAGTTCCTGGAGGACAAGCTGTAGTCTGCCAGTCAGAGTTGTCCTTCCTTCCTTCCTTCCTTCCTTCCTTCCTTCCTTCCTTCCTTCCTTCCTTCCTTCCTTTTTTCTATTTTCCTCCTTCCCTCTTCTTTCTTTTTATTTCTTCTTTTTCCTTCCTTCCTTCTCCCCTCCTCTCCTCCTCTCCCCTCCTCTCCCCTTCCCTCCCTTCTCTCATCTCCTCTACTTTGCTCTCCCCTCTTCTCCCCTTCCTCCCTCCTTCCCTTTCCCTCTCTTCCTTCTTTCCTCCCTCCCTCTACTTCCTCCTTCCTTTCTTTTGTCTTTCTTTTCTTCTCTTTCTTTTTTCTTTTACCTCCTCCTTCCCTCCCTTCTCCTTATTCCTCCATTTCTCCTTTACTCCTTCGTCCAGACTGGACGTAAATCGCCAGTGAGTCACTGCCCTGACTCCAAGCCAGCCCCAACCCCCGAGACGAATTCCCTCCACCACCCCCCACATCCCCCCCCCCCCGACCTCTGGCTCCATCCATCTTCATTACCAGCAGACATTCCTTGCTCTTAGACCCTGCGCCAAGTGCACAGCACACACCATCACAATGCCCTTTTTCTGTGGTTCGGTCACATTTCCACCCTGTTTCCATCCCGTCGGCAAAGCATTGTGGTGTGGTTTCCGCTAGGAGCAGGAGGACCATCCTCACTGACCACGGACATTTTTTCCCCTCTTCCACTGTGGGGTGTGCACGCTCCCCACCTTGCCATCGTGGTCATCCCAGACAACCTCAAGAAACCGTCTTCCAAGATAGAGCCACGGGAAACTGGATTTTGAGGTGGAGCAGAAACGGCAGAGCAATTTAATTAATTGCTTTTGTTGGAGAACCCAAGGAACGCATGAGCTCACTGGCGGACGATGGGTGTGTGTTACTCCCTCTATAATAACTGACAATGCGCATACTTCAGAGGGGCGGAGGGGGGGGGAGATCTCTGTCCGGTCGCCCACAGATGCGGCCCAACCACGTTTGGCCTAGGGTCAAGAGGGAAACCCAGACTGTGGGAAGGAAAGACAAGGGTTGTTTTCTTGGGAGGGGGGCAAATAGGATTTGAATAAAGAAGAGACTGGGGCACCTTTGCCTGGAATGGTGGAGGGTTTCCTGCCTGGGCAGGGGATTGGACTAGACCAGGGCTTTTCAACCTTTTCACCCATTGTGCCACTTTTAGGATATGGCAATATCCGAGTACCACCAGTCGCCTAGCAAGGGGTCAAAAACTTGATGACCAAAAAGGAAAAAAGTGATAAAGTACAACTGTTGACTTACAACAGTTCGCTTAGTGACTGTTCAAAGTTGCAATGGTACTGAAAAATGTGCCCCCCAAGCCACAGCCAAGCAAGACACCTGCCTGCCCGCCCGGCGGCACTCTTCCTCCTGTCCGAGGTTTTCACTGTTGTGAGCATTTCTGTTGAGAATTGGCAGCGGGGGTGGGGTGGGGGGTGTTTGGTTTTTATTCCCCCCCCCATCTGCTGGGTGGTTGCAGCAGGTTTTGGTCACTTCACATGACCCTGGGACACTGTGACCATCATAAATATCGGTTGCCAAGCATCAGAATGTAAATCATAAGACCCTGGAGAGGCTGCAACATTCAGGCTGATCCTGGCGCTTCTTCTGGGCTCAGCAGAAGCGCCAGGATCAGTGCTGCTTTCCAGCTGATTGGTGCTTCTTCTGGGCTCAGCAGAAGCACCAGCATGAGTGCCGAGCTCCAGCTGGAGCCTGGTGCTGATCCTGGTGCTTCCGCTGAGCCCTGACAACCCTGCAGCTCCAGCCGTCTCTCGCTCAGGCTTGTGCGGTGCTGCCACCGGTTCAGCCCATTCCCCTCCCCCGCTACCCCTTTTCTAGGATGGTCGTGTACCACCTGCCAAGTGCCCATGTACCACAGGTGGTACCCGTACCACTGGTTGAAAAGCCCTGGACTAGAGGACCTCCAAGGGCCCTTCTGTTGTTCTGTGGTGGGTGCTCCATCACTGGAGGTCCTCAAGAAGAGGTTAAGTCATTTGTCTGAAATGGAACAGGGCCTCCTGCTGGAACAGAGGGCTGGACTAGAAGACCTTCAAGGTCCCTTTCAGCTCTGCTATTCTGCTATTAGGAGGAGGAGGAGGAGGAGGAGGGTCTCCTGCTGGAGCAGGGGGCTGGACTAGAAGACCTCCAAGGTCCCTTCCAAGTGTTTTATTCTGTTATTCTGTTAAAGCCAACGAACAACTGATTTGCAGCTAGGCCTTGACTTAATGCCATTCATTTAGTGACCAAATTTATAATAGAACTGGAAAAAGTGACTTAGGAATGTTTTTCACACTTACGACCATTGCAGCATCCCCACGGCCATGTGATCAAAGTTTGGACGCTTGGCAATTGACTCATATTTATGACGCTTGCAGTGTCTCCGGGTAAGCTGATCCCCTTTGGCGACCTTCTGACAAGCAGGAAGCCAGATTCACTTAACAACTGGGTGACTCACTTAACAACTGCAGGGATTTGCTTATCCACTGCAGCAAGAAAGATCATAAAATAGGACAAATCTCACTTTTATAGAATAAAATAGAGCTGGAAGGGACCTTGGAGGTTTTCTAGTCCAGCCCCCCCCCCCGCTCAACCTATGCCAGACAAGTGGCAGTCCAGCCTCTTCTTAAAGACCTCCAGTGATGGAGCCCCCACAACTTCTGGTGGCAAGCAGTTCCACTGGTTAATTTCTGTCCCTGTTAGGAAGTTTCTCCTTAATTCCAGGTTGCTTCCCTCCTTGATTAGTTTCCAATAACTGTCTTGCTTAACAGTGGAAATTTGGCAATCAGTTGTGGTCGTAATTCGAGGACTACCTGTAACATCACTCAGGGCAGAGTTCAACCTGGCTAAAAAGAGGATTTCTGAAAATCTTCCCCCCACCCAGTAAAAAAATTTTCCTGTTCCATCTGCCCATCAATCTGTCTTAAACCAATGATCAAAGTGCCACCATCAGCAGATTAATATTTTATAATAAATGTAGTCCTCAAGTTAATGACCATCTTTGACCTGCACAGTGACGGTCATAAGGTGTGACGGTCGGAAAGTGGGTCGCCAAGCATTCAGACCTGATTTTGTATTTTTTTTGCATGGTCATTAAGCAAACACCACAGTCATTAAACAGACTTGTTCACCACAAGGCGGTTTCTGGCAAAAATGTTATCAATTGTGTTAACGTGACTATGGGACGTCACCACAAATGGCCATGGATGTGGCGTGGTTGACGACAACCTGAAATGTGGTTATGTGTCATGAAGGGAGCTGGATTCAAATCTTGCTTCCAACATCATTTATTCTGCAAGCTGCCGAGAATTGCTGCAAATTTAATAAATCCATGGGGCGTCGTAAGGTGAGGACTATGTGTCCTGTCTTGGAGCGACTGGAAAGGCCTGTGGTGTCCAATATAGGTAAGTCCTCGACCTACGACCACGACTGAGCCCAAAGTTTTGATCGCTAAGCAAGACAGTTGCTAAGTGAGTTTTGCCTCACTTTGCAACCTTCCTTGCCACGGTTGTTAAGTGAATCACTGCAGTTGTTAAGTTAGTAACATCGTAGTTAAGTGAATCTGGCTTCCCTTACTGACTTTGCTTGTCAGAAGGTCACAAAAGGGGATCACGTGACCCCAGGACACCGCGACCGTCATAAATGTGAGTCAGTTGCCAAGCGCCTCAATTTTGTTCACATGACCACGGGGAGGCTGAGATGGTCATAAGTCCGAAAAACGGACATAAGTCACTTTTTCAGTGCCGTTGTAATTTCAAATCGTCACTAAACGAATGCTTGTAACTTGAGGATTATCTATAGGTCCCCAAATGACCTGGATAACTTGCCAAATTATGGTTAACTCAGAGATGTTCTTCCCCATCTGTTTTTTTTTTTAAATAGCCTGGACCAGCATTTGACCTGGATGGTACAAGATCTCCTGCTCCTGCAGGGCGGGTTGGACTAGATGACCTCCAAGGTCCCTTCCAGCTTTATGATTTTATATTCTATTCTTGTCCACTAAAAAGAGACACTTTCCAATCATCCAGTCCATTGCTACAACTGCCCGGCAAATGTGTGAAGCCGAGAGTGATCAGATTTTTCCATCTTCCTACCCACCCCCGTTCAGCAAAAAAACCCCAACACAACATGTTTGTGTGTGTGCTTGTCGGAAATAGAACGGCAGTGATGTCACACGACTTAATCCCAAAGCGTTGCAGCTAAGCCTCTATCAAAACAAGTGTGCAAACTTTTAGGCGGCGAGGAAAGCAGTGTGCGACACAGCACAATCTCCGGGGGATTAGCTCCTCGGGGTTAACAAGCACAAGACTTAACCTTGTCACAACATGGTGACTTTGTTCCATCTCGGCCATGTGCACAAAGACACCCCCCCACACACACACACACTTCAAACTGCAGCGTTTTTGAGCAAGATTGAAAGCCACTTGTCTGAAATGGTATAAAGTTTCCTGCCTGAGCAGGGGGTTGGGCTAGATGACCTCCAAGGTCCCTTCCAACACTGTTTATTATTATTATTATTATTATTATTATTATTATTATTATTATTATTATTATTATTATTATTATTATTATCACTGCTATTATTATCACTGCTATTATTATCACTGCTATTATTATGATTATTGTTATTGTTATCATTATTGTTGTTGTTATTATTACTATTAAATGCTGTTTTGAAAAATATCCTGGATTTCTCAGATATTTTACAGATAGTCCTCGGCTTACAAGATTCGCTTAGTCACTTCAAATTTACAACATCACTGAAAAAAGGGACTTATGACCATTGCAGCATTCCCATGATCAAAATTCAGAAGTCGGCAACTGACTCATATTTATGACGGTCCTGGGGTCATGTGATCCCCTTTTGTGACCTTCTGACAAACAAAGTCAATAATAATAATAATAATAACAACAACAACAACAACAACAATAATAAAATTGGAAGGGACCTTGGAGGTCATCTAGTCCAACCCCCTGCTCAGCCAGGAAACCGTACACCATTTCAGACAAATGGCTGTCCAGTCTCTTCTTAAAGACTTCCAGTGTTGGAGCAGGGGAAGTCCGATTCATTTAATGACCACGTAACTACCTTAATAATGATTCAAATTAACAATGGTGGAGAGAAACGGCGTAAAATGGGGCCAAACCCGCTTAGCAAGTTTCTTTGTTTAGAAACATAAATTTTAGGCCCGATTTTGGTCATAAATCAAGGATTACCTGTACATGCTTAGCTAACACAGGTATTCCTTGACTTACGACCAGTTGCTTAGTGAATCCTGTGCAAATGGGGGGGAAATGTAAGGGGTTGTGAATAATACAATTCGATAATCCGAATTACGGGTGTCTTTCTGAAACTTTATATGGAGATCTCTTCAAGTTAAAGAAGGGATCACGAGGCTGAGTTATGCTCCCAAAATGTTCTACTTGAGTATGTTTAAGGAATTTGGATTGTGGGAAATTCCTACACCTTTTGAGGTATTGGAAAAAGCAATCCTAGATATTTAAGGGCTAAATTTAAGATACGTGGAATTTATCCCATTTTGGACTGGCACTTTTTCTTTCTTTCCTTTAATAAAAAAATAATAATAAAAATGACAACGTGTTTCTCTCTAGAACACATTTCATGATATTTTACAAAAACAGCCTTTTTTTCTGATTTGAAACGTTCATGCAGATCGTCCACAACTGGGACCCCCAATTTCCGTTGCTAAACAAATAAATTATTAAGCGAGTCATGCCTCATTTTATGACCAATTTTGCCGTGATTGTTCAACGAATCCCTGCAGTTGTTAAGTGAGTAATATGGTTGTTAAGTGAATCCCTGCAGTTGTTAAATAGATTACATAGTTGTTAAGTGAATCTGGATCAGGACACTGCAACCCTTGCCAACAAATATAGAAAAAAATAAATATATATTTAATATATATATATTTAAAATGTACACTAATGTTATGGATGTACTTTCATGGAGGAGATTCCCAAAAAAAATTACATCCATAAAATTGACGTGTCTCATTTCCCATTAAAATACAGGTAGTTCATTTAGTGACTGTTCTAAGTTACAATGGCAATGAAAAAAGTGACTGTTTTTCACACTTACGACCATTGCAACATTCCCCTTCATGGTCACATGATCAAAATCCAGATGCTGAGCAATTGACTCAATTTATGACTGTGGCGGTCCCTCGGGGTCACGTGATCCCCTTTTGAGACCTTCTCACGAGCAAAGTCAATGGGGAAGCCAGATTCACTTAACGACCGTGTCGCTAACTAAACCAGGGCTTTTCAACCAGTGGTACGGGTACCACCTGTGGTACATTGGCACCTGGCAGGTGGTACACGACCATCCTAGAAAAGGGGTAGCGGGGGAGGGGAATGGGCTGAACCGGTGGCAGCACCGCACAAGCCTGAGCGAGAGACGGCTGGAGCTGCAGGGCTGTCAGGGCTCAGCAGAAGCGCCAGGATCAGTGCCGCTTTCCAGCTGATCGGAGCTTCTTCGGGGCTGTCAGGGCTCAGTGGAAGCCCCAGGATCAGCACCAGCTCCAGTTGGAGCTCCGCACTGATCCTGGGGCTTCTGCTGAGCCCAGAAGAAGCGCCAATCAGCTGGACTGTTGCAGCCTCTCCAGGGTCTTGTGATTTACATTCTGATGCTTGGCAACTGATTCATATTTATGACAGTCACAGTGTCCCAGGGTCATGTGAAGTGACCCAAACCTGCTGCAACTACCCAGCAGACGGGGCAATAAAAACCAAACAGCCCCCCACCCCACCCCCACTGTCAATCCTCAACAGAAATGCTCACAACAGTGAAAACCTCGGAAAGGAGGAAGAGCGCCACTGGGTGGGCAGGCAGGTGTTTTGCTCGGCTGTGACTTGGGGGGCATTTTTTTCAGTGCCATTGTAATTTTGAACAGTCACTCAAACTTTTTAATGCCGCGACCCCCAACTGGTCGTAAGTCTAGGACTACTCAACCGGTCGTAAATTGAGGACTACTCAACTGGTGCAGCACCGTTTGCAGAATGGGCCTTTTGGCGGGCTCAGCAGGGCAGAGACAGCCTGGACAATTCCTATTGGCTTTTGAAAACCAATAGAATTAGACTCTATTCAAGAGAGTCTCTTCTACTGGCTTTCAAAAGCCAATAGAATAAAAGGGAGTAGCACAGCTAAGGAAAAGGGGGAAAAATAGCGGACTGCGTTGTTTGGCGACCCCCGTGAAAGGGTCGTTCGACCCCAAATGGGGTCCCGACCCACAGGTTGAGAACCACTGCACTAAGCGAACTGTTGTAAGTCGAGGACTACCTGTACTTTATCACTTTTTTCCTTTTGGGGGGATCATCAAGTTTTTGACACCTTGCTAGGCGACTGGTAGTACTCAGATGTTGCCATATCCTAAAAGTGGTACAATGAATGAAAAGGTTGAAAAGCCCTGCACTAAACAACTGCAGGGATTCACTTAACAACCGTGTTGCTAAGTTACCAGCCGCAGCAACTCACTTAGTAACTGAGGAAAAGAAAGGTCGTGAAAGGGTGCAAAACTCGCTTCACAAATGTCTCCCTTAACGACGGAAATGTTGGGCTCAGCCGTGGTCGTAATTCGAGGACTACCTGTGTTTGACTGGTCTCATTCCCCATTAAAATGAATATGACATTATTTGCAGAAATATAAACAGGAGCAGAACTAATGAAAACAATATCCTGCTCTTACAGTTCAAGCCCCGCCCCCTGATGTACAGGTACTATGACATCACAAACACACACACACACACACACACACACACACACAACAAAGGGGCGGAGTTTGCATTGCAACTGCAGGACAGGGGGTCCTCCTCTTAGAATCATTTGCTTAGCAAGCATTCCAGGTTACAAAGGCATTGAAAAAAGGGACTTTTGCCCAGTCCTCGCACTTATGACCATTGCAGCATCCCCCACATGATCAATATTCAGGCACTTGACAACTGGCCTTGGATCACTATTTCAGACCTTCCCAGTTGGCTTCCAGCAAGCAAAGCCAATGGGTGGCGCTCGGATTCACTTAACGACTACGTGGTTCACTTAACCACTGCAATATGATTTGCTTAACAAACATGGCGGGAAAGGTCATAAACAACTGCTTTGTTTAGAAATTGGTCCCGGTGGTGGTCGTAACCCAAGGACTGCCTCTCCGCTGTTCTCGTACTTGGAAAGAAAGTTGATCCTGCAGAGATCCTTCAGGCATTTTGTGAGCAGAAAACTACGCAACGACACAACTCGCCCTTCAGCCCTGTCTCCGTGTGTGCAGCTGTTGTCTGGGGTCTTTGTCACCGCCGCCAGAAATGACAACGCTGAGTTTCTCCTGAGCCTTTAATCTTCCTTGATCCCTGAAGATCTCCCCAAAGGATCTGTAGATCATGCTGTTCCCTCTTCTCTGGCCACCGCAGCCTAGGCAGAAGGACACTTGAATAAAAGGACCGATTTTCTCAAGGTCATCTTTTGAGCTTTAAAAGAGGGGAAAAAATGAGCAACTAAACTCTGTTCAGTGAATTTTGCTCTGTTTTATGACCTTCCTCGCCATGGTTGTTAAATGAATCACTGCAATTGTTAAGTGAATCACATGGTCGCTAAGTGTGATTCCCCCTTGACTTTGCTGCTCAGAAAGTCACAAAAGGGGATCACGTGACACCCCCGGGGTGCTGCGATCATCATAAATACAAATCGGTTGCCAAGCGTCTGAATTTTGGATCACATGACGACAGGGGATGCTGCAACAGTCGTAAGTGTGAAAAACGGTCTTTTTTCAGCTGTCACTAAACGAACTGCGATACGTTGAGGACTATATGTATTCTTTATGCACTCCAAATGCATGATTTTTGCCTCTCAAACTTGGTTGTCTCCAACCAGGGTTTCTATGCAGGTAGTCCTCAATTTACAATCATGATTAGGATCAGAACTTCCATTGCTAAGCAGGGCGGTTGTTAAGTGAGACTGGCTCAGTTTTACAACTATTTTTAGCCATGCTTATTAAACAAATCACTGCAGTTATGTGAATCACACGGTCATTAAATGAATCCAGCTTCCTCCTAGACTTTGCTTGTCCGAGGATAGCATAAATACTTCATCAAATAAATAGATACATAGAAACATACGGTTGGAAGGAACCTTGGAGATCATCTAGTCTAACCCCCTACATACGGCAGGAGTCCTTCTATCCTCCCAGACAAATTAATGTCCAATCATTTCTTGAAATCCTCCAGCAATGGAGCACCCATCTTTTCCTAATTACGTCCACCCGACCTACCAAATCAGAGAGGGAGAATATGTTGAGGTTCTCCTCTCTTAAGGTGGTCCACCTGGTGGGATCTTCTCCAGGGTGGCTTCCTCCCTCTTATTTGAAGGACCATCTTTTCCCAGGTACATCCACCTGACCCTCCAGACCTGGGAGGCAGGAGATGTTATGGGTCCCCTCCCTTAAGGAGGTCCCTCTGGTGGGTCCAAAGACTTTCTCCATGATGGCTCCCTTCCTGTGGAACATCAGATAAGATAGGCTTGACTTCATTAACCATCTCCTGCAGATAATCCTTCTTGTCTCCACATTTTCTCTTCCTTTGTGTCTACCTTCAACCTCCCATCAAGTTGACCTTCAGATGTCCTGATGTCCTGCTCCAGAAGATACATAGATACATAGAATCCTATAGCTGGAGGGAAACTTGGAGATCTTCAACTCTCTGCCCAAGCCAGGAATCCTTATACCATCCTGGAGAAATGAATACCCAATCTTTTCTTCAACATCTCCAGTGATGGAACACTCATCTTGATTACATCCACCTGACCCACCAGATCAGAGAGGGAGAGTGTGTCCTGTGTTTCTTAAGGAGGTCCACCTGGTGGGACAAAGAAGAAGGGCCTTTTCCATACTGGCTCCCTCCCTGTGGAACACCATCCCTGTGGAGCTAAGATAGACTTCTTGACTTCCATCTCCTGCTTGCCTCCACATCGTCCCTTCCTTCGTGTCCACCTTCCATCTCCAACCAAGTTAACTTTCTCCAGATCTTCCTCTTTTTTCAGGTTCTTGAACTGTTAAGGATAAGGGGAGAGGTCCCCATGGAAACCTCTGTCCATAACCAATGTGTCCAGGATGCACCTCAAGGTAAGCACCTGTCCCAGGGCAAGTGGGCGGGGCTTCTTCTGCACAAGGTGGAGCCCTCCTACGACCCATCTGCCATTTTGGACCGCCGATTCCTCCCCGTGGTTTGGGGTTGGGATGAAAACGACGGGGAACCGAGTCCCAAATCTGGAAGTTGGTTTTGGACGTAAGATGACTTTGTAATTTGCTTCCCGATGGCTCCATTTTTTTTCTCTCTCTCTCTCTCTCCGTCTTTTTTTCCCAGGGGCGAATACTTTGGGTTGAAAACCAGGCGCGCACACGCTCTCACGCCTAGATCTAATTTTTCACTGTCTGTAATCATGGCTGACCGCAAGGCTTATTTTAAACCAGCTGAATATTCTCCTCGCTTCGGTGTTTTTCTGCAGCCGATTTGACGTTGTTTGAAAAACCAGATCAAAAGACCGGGAATTTTCGCCTGGGGCTTCCCAGCCGCTCTGCTCCGTCGGTTTTTTTCTGCTTTGCGCCGCTTTAGCAGAAAAAAAATTGATTTTCCATGCTCGGCAGCTCCTCCAAGGGCCTGGTTCTCTTGACAGGTTGTCCTTGACTTACAACAGTTTGTTTAGCAACCGTTTGAAGTGACGATCACAGTGAGAGAAGGGACGTACGACCAATCCTCGCACTTACGAGTGTGGCAGCGTTCGCACGGACAGGGGATCAAAATGCAGGCGCTTGGAAAAGGGTGTTTATTTCCAAGAGGGACCTTGGGGTGAGTTGGGCGGTCACTAAATTTTAAAGAGAGAGAGATGATATATATATAGAGAGAGTGATAGATGATAGAAAGATGATAATGGTTGATAGATGATAGATTGAAAGATAGATAGATAGATGGATAGAGAGAGAGAGAGATGATAGATAGATGATAATGATTGATAGATGATAGATATAGATAGATGATAGATGATAGATTTAGATAGATGATAGATAGATGATAAATAGATAATATAATTATTAGATAGATAATATAATTATAAGATAGAGATAGATAGATAGATAGATATGGAAAAATGATAGAGATGATAGTTACATGATTGATAGATGATAGATTAGATAGATTGATAGATGATAGAGATAGATAGATAGATAGATAAATAGATAGATAGATAGATAGATAATGACACTGTATAGATAGAGAGAGATGGAGAGATGATAGACAGATGATAGATACATGATGGATAGATGATATACTGTACATAGATAGATAGAACAGTTGCAGCATCCCAAGGTCACATGATCACCATTTGTGACCTTCCCAGTCAGATTCTGACAAGCAAAGTCAAAAGAGAAGCTGGATTCACTTAACGATTGTGTGACTCACTTAACAACTGCAGTGATTCACAAGCCTGGCAAAAAAGATCATAAAATCAGGTGCAACTCACTTAACAACCCTCTTACTTAGCAATGAAAATTCCACAGTTCCCCCCCCCCTCCTCCTCTTTCCTGCAAACCCCTCTCCCTTCTAGCACTGATGATGTTACCTAGTTGGGTCATGAAATGTCTGCAAGAAAACCATCAAATTCAGAGAGCACCAAGGACCCCAAAGCCTTCCTCTTCTTCATCTTCCTCTCCTCCTCCTCCTCCTCCTCCCTTCTAGGATTGATGATGTTACCTAGTTGGGTCATGAAACGTCTGCAAGAAAACCACTCACAATTCAACCAGAGCCACAGAGATTCTTTTCTATCGGAACCACTGAATTGCACACTAGGAAGGGACCCCCCCAAAGGTCATCTAGTCCAACCCTCCCGGCTTAGCTTCTGTGACAAGGAAGGGTGTTCACCAACTTCTTGGTGGCATCAAAAGAAGGCTTCGTGTGAAGTCCCGGGTCACCCACTGCAATGACCCAGGCTGAATTCCCACATCACGTTGAACTCCATCCAGCTAGATTAGCATAGCTTAACTAGTGGAGACACCACCGCTTGTTTATGGACCCACCAATCTTAGCCAAAGGAAATATTTATCCATACCTTCTTGAAGGTTGACAGGACCATTTTTAAGGGGCCTAAAGATGAAATATTGGCATTTTTAAGGCTCTACGGATGGTGGTCTACGGAGAACAA
This sequence comes from Crotalus adamanteus, assembly GCA_039797435.1. Lineage (NCBI taxonomy): Eukaryota > Metazoa > Chordata > Lepidosauria > Squamata > Viperidae > Crotalus > Crotalus adamanteus. The sequence continues at coordinate 3,592,617 of CM077936.1, forward strand.
GAGTCTCAGTTAGCAACATCAATAATAAAGGCAGATGTGCAAAGCAGCTACAGGACCTGTTGCCAAAAAGGCAGGTAGTGAGGGGGTGGGGGAGAAGGAAGACATATTTTCAAACTCAGCCATATGTAATCTCTGGATAGACTATAAATCAAGCCAGGAAAGGCAGCTTGTCAGAGCTAAGCTCCAGTGAATTTCATCTTTGGCCTTTACAGTCAAAACATCACACAAAAATCATCCCTGAGAGAATATACTGTAGGTCAGAACAGAAACAGGTAAAGCTTCTGAGGCCGCCATTTTGACTTTTTTGACTTTTACAACTCTGCATTCTTGAGGGCATGCAACGAAAGAGGTCACCATGAAACATCTGGAAGAGAAGTTAGTAAACGATGGAGATCGAACCAACGTTATAAACCGGAGATAAATTTGCCGAGGCTAAGTTGAAGGACTTTTGAGTCTTCAAGGAAGGTTTTGCCGGTGGCCAGTCTCCAAATCTCCAAGCAAGGATGGAAACTGCGGTCCAGAACATCTGGGAAACATCAGCCCGGCAATGGTTCTTCTCAAGGGCTCAACCCCCTGGTAGAACATTTGACAGAGCTGGGAGATTTTTCTGGAAAGAAGATGGATGTGTTTGCTTATTATTTATGTAGATGTTAGGCCTGGTCAATCCCAAGTAGGGTTCTCGGTGGACCAAGCAGATGTCCCCCGGCTTCTGCAGATGTTCTGCAGAAGGTTTGATGGCTCTCGAAGCCCCATTCTTGGCCAAATGCAAGGAAGGAACAAAACGGTGGGACTTGTGAAGGCTTCTCATTCACCCAGTGTCTTGGTTTGGGTGGGGGGTGTTTGCGCGTGTGTGTGTGTGTGTGTGTGTGTGTGTGTGTATGTGTCTGAATGGGAGTGACAACTCCTGACCCATGATATGGTCTGCAAGAGGAGTGGAGAAAGAAAGAAAGGAAGGAAGGAAGGAAGGAAGGAAGGAAGGAAGGAAGGAAGGAAGGAAGGAAGGAAGGAGAAAGGAGGGGAGACAGGGAGGAGTGAAAGAAAGAAAAGAAAGAAAGAAAGAAAGAAAGAAAGAAAGAAAGGAGGGAGGGAGGGAAAGAGGAAGGAAGGAAAAGAAAGAAAGAAAGAAAGAAAGAAAGAAAGAAAGAAAGAAAGAAAGAGAAAGAAGGGGAGACAGGGAGGAGTGAAAGAAAGAAAGAAAAGAAAGAAAGAAAAAGAAAGAAAGAAAGAAAGAAAGAAGAGAGGGAGGGAGGGGAGGGAGGGAGGGAGAGGAGGGAGGGAGGGAGGGAGAGAGGGAGGAAGGGAGGGAGGGAGAGAGGGAGGAAGGAAGGAAGGAAGGAAGGAAGGAAGGAAGGAAGGAAGGAAGGAAGGAATCTTGTCAATTCCATAACTGACATTATTTTCTACTTGGAATGTAGGACATATTGTGGTTTGTTTGGGATGGCCACCTTCCTTCCTTCCTTCCTTCCTTCCTTCCTTCCTTCCTTCCTTCCTTCCTTCTTTCCTTCCTCCCTCCCTCCCTCCCTTGGTGTCTAGTTGTGAATTTCAGTTTTCCTGCAATTTTTTTTTTAATGCAAGATGTGCCTTCCACAGACTTACTTGCTTTTTTTTTTTTTAAGTTAGGAATTTGGAAAATGCATTTGCAGGGGAGGGGAGGGGATGGGATCTGACAGATCAAACAAAAGTCTTTTCCAGCAGAAA
>CM077936.1:3594414-3726536 GCA_039797435.1 Crotalus adamanteus
CTCATTTCTTTACAGGTTACAAAAAAAATGGCATTTCTTTCCCAGTTCTAGCAAAAACCCGATCCCCCACCCCATCCCATCCATTCCTAAGCCTTTCCTTGTTTAAACCCTTATTTGCAAAAAAAAAAGGGGGGGGGGCCTTATATAGAAGATCAGAGGCCAGACAGCAAGAGGGGGGAGGGAAAAAAATTCCAGCCAATTCTTGCAATTTTTCCCTCTGTTTTCATCCAGACCCGCTCTCCCTGGATCCTTCCAGGGAGGAAAAAATAAATAAATAGAAATGAACAGGGGTGTGAGGGAGAAAGAGGGTAAAATAACTTTCCCATGAAAATATTTTATTTTCTTAAAGGACAGGATACACCTGCAAGGCTTTAAACCAAGAAATTTAGCCTCCCCCCCCCCCCAAAAAAGTTAATTGATGGTTTAATGGATCCCTCTGCTGACAATGGTGGGAATTACAATATGATTTTTCACACCCTTCCCCCAAACTCCAATCACAGTTTTTAGCAAGTGACAAAACTTGTGCAGGGATTTTTTAGATAGTGTTTGTCAAATTTGGCAACTTTAAGAGGGGGTTGGGGAATTCTGGGAGTTGAAGGCACCCCTCTTAAAGTTGCCAAGTTTGAAAAAAAAAAACAAAACATTGTTTTAGAGCAGTGGTTCTCAACCTGTGGGTCGCGACCCCCATTTGGGGTCGAACGACCATTTCACGGGGGTCGCCAAACAACGCAGTCTGCCATTTTTTCCCCCTTTTCCTTAGCTGTGCTCCTCCCTTTTATTCTATTGGCTTTTGAAAGCCAATAGAATAGACTCTCTTGAATAGAGTCTAATTCTATTGGCTTTCAAAAGCCAATAGGAATGGTCCAGGCTGTCTCTGCTCTGCTGAGCCCGCCAAAAGTCCCATTCTGCAAACAACGATGCTGCACCCGTTGAGTAGTCCTCGACTTACGACCGGTTGAGTAGTCCTCGACTTACGACCGGTTGGGGGTCGCGGCATTAAAAAGATTGAGAACCACTGTTTTAGATGCTTGAAATATCATCCAGTTTGGAAAAGATTGTTTTAGACCCTTGAAACATCGTCCAATTTAATTAGAAGAGAGTTTTCTTGGATGGAGGGAAATCCTATCTAGGAAAAAAAAAAATCAGAATATAGATGTTGCCGACAGGATAAGAGGAGGGAAAGGTCCCCACCCATTTATGATTTCCAGAAAGGAAATAGGAGTAACTGACCGGGCACAGATCAGAAGAGGAGGCAAAACCCAATTTCCAAATCAGCCCAGCTAGATTTCAAATGGGGTTGGGTGGATGGAAGGGATTTGCTCAGGAAAGGAAAGAAAAGGAAAGACTGTTTATCTTTTCAGCTGACTTTGATTTCCTTCCCAGTGGATGCTAAAATATATACCAGAAATGCTATTTTAGCCTGGAGAGCAATGAAGAAACCTATACATTTGCAACTCCTGAAGCATCTGTGGAAATGCAGAGCCTAGCCAGAGGTCTCAGCTACAGCCTAAACGCATTACCAGTTGGATGGCAGCCTGTGGGGGGAGAAGGGTAACCTCCAGGAGAGACCACAGACCCACACCCCTGTCTTTGCAAAACGTCACTCATCTTTAAACAAGTAGCTTGCAGACATCTGAAAACAGATATTCTAGATAAAATTATTTGCAGGTCTTTGATCTCAGTTTCTTTGTTACACACCCACATACACACTCATACCAAAGAGAGCCTTCACCATTATCCCTTCCAGCTGGTTGCATTCTTTGCACCTCTGCAGTTTCAATTCCTTCCTTGCACACCCACACATTAATACTACTACCAAATTCCTTTCAGCTGCATTCATTACTGACACCTCTTCAATCTCATTTACCTCCTTGCACACCCGTGCACACCCACCACCCACATCAAAGAGAGACTTCTGCATTACTCCATCCAGCTGGTTTCCTTATCTGCACCTTCTGTGGTCTCAGTTCCTCCCTTTGCACACCCATGCACACACCTATACGTCACCATTATAAGGCTATCATATTGCCTCCAGCTGTGTTCACCTCTGGGGGTCTCAGTTTCTTCCTTGCACACCCACGTGTAACACACTAAAGAGAGCCTTCACCATTATCCTTTCCAGCTGGCTCCATTCTTTGCACCTCTGCAATTCTTTCCTCGCACACCCACAGTAAAGAGAGCTCGCCATTAACAATACCGAATTCCTTTCAGCTGCATTCATTCTTTGCACCTCTTTTATTTCAGTTTCCTTCTTACACACCTGTGCACACCCGTGCATCAGTCACCGCCTTTCCCATCAGTTACCTCTTCTCCAACTAGTTGCAAAACCGCAGCTTCTGGAGTGCCAAGTAAAGAAATTTGCTATCAAAACTTCTCTAAAGATGCACAAGGAATATGAAGACATTTCCAATATTTGCCTCCCTCCCCCCCCCCGTGAAATCAGCAAGCTCACTCCTAAACGGATGGAAAGTTTAAAATGCAACAGACTTTTTTGCACACTCATTTCAGAATAACAGAATTGGAAGGGACCTCAGAGGTCATCTAGTCCAGCCCCCTGCTCAAGCAGGAAATCCTACACCATTTCAGACAAATGGCTGTCCAGTCTCTTCTTGAAAACCTCCCCAGGATGCATCAAATTTAGCTTTGTTATTCCAATGCTATCCACTTGCCAATCTGGAATGTCTCTTATCATTGAGACAAGACACAACGGTTTGGTCTGGACTTCACAAACTATCATGCACAGCCACCCCACGTGACACAGCTAGAAAACTAAAGGAGAGATGGCCAAGTTTTTATCTACTGAAAAGTTAAATCATATTTGAAGAGTGGGTCAATCTGTCTGGGGAATTCTGGGAGTTGACGTCCACACCTCTTAAAGGTGCAAAACATTTCTTTAAGGTTGAATTAATATTAAATTCTTTTCGAATCTAATCAAATAGTTTACTACTATCCTGGGTCTTTTTATAAGATCATTATATTAACCAACATCATTCGAGATTTGTTCAAGGGGTCAGAATCAAACTGGGACACTGTTTCTCATTTATGTCACTGTTTCTTCAATAAATTAGTTCGAAGATGCATGAAACAGCCCAGTCAAGAGGAGTTAATCCCACATTTGATGTTACACCCTGAATTTCTTTTACAGCAAAGTAACGAGAGAACAATATTCTGTTTTTCTTTGAATCAGCAGGAAATAACTCAGGCTGAATAATGAACTGCATTAAAGAATTTCCAAGAAGCATTTAATGTCAATTAGATTAATTATTCATACTCATGTCTCACCCATGTCTCCCATCAGTTTAGCTCCATGTGTCCAAAAAGAATTTTAAAAAATCTCAGATATGAATAGATTTAAAACACCAATTTCTCTTTCAAATGGAATCAGAAAGAACTTTAAAATAGTCCTGCCAACCTGCCTGGGTTTTATTTTTAAACTGCTGCTTCTAAACTAGGAATTGTCATCCTGGATATCTAACCAGGTTAGAGAAGGATACGGTCACAGAATATAAAATAGCAATTTTTGAAGGTTTTAAAAGGCAGAACAAGACTATCCCCATCTCCTTGAAATGTCTTAGCCAGCCTTATGGTCTTAAGCCAAACACTCTTTTTTAAAATCTGATCCATTGATAGTCATTCTATTAATCTACCAATTCTATTAATAATTCTCTTCCTTTCCTGCTTCCCCCATAAGTCCCTCACCCCCATTTCAAAAATCGGGCCACCGCCCACCTGTTCCCAGTCCCCAAGTTTGATCACAAGTGACTCAAAACACATCCCACGGCAGGGTGGATGCGATGGGCTTTGTAGTCCCACAAGGCCAGCCGACACCCCCGTGAAAGGGGCGGGGGGGAGGGGAGAGAGGGAATAAGAAAGTTTGCCAAAGTTAGTGCTGAAAGTGACGCGGAGGTGCGACCGACCTTCGCGCTTTAAGCACCCAGCGCTGGCCGACTCGCGTGCCACTTGTTTGCGCTCCGGAGGGAGCAGACGAAGCCAGACGAGGGGGATCCTCCACATAGGAGCGAGACAAGAGGTGTAAGGACCCCTGCCCTGGGCAGGGGGGTGCACTAGAAGACCTCTAAGGTCGCTTCCAGCTCTGTGGTTCTAAATGCTTAGCGCAAGGGAGCCCACCTACCCTGCGCGCCACAGACAGAGGAGGAAGGTGAGGCTGCGCGCGTGGAAGGCAAACTGGGGACAGGGCGCCGGCTGGCAATGGGGCAGCGCAAGTCGCCCCCCTCGCCCGTGGAGCTCCGGGGAGAAGCAGCCCCCATGGAAGTGAATGGAGAGTCTCAGTCACAGTTACCCCCAAAGGTGCTTTTTCAGGGCTTTCCAGTTGCCGCGTGAAAAAGCACCTTTGGGCCACTGGGGAACGCGCTTCCTGAGAGAGACGAGGAGACGCGCAGCCTCTCGTCCCGCGCAGCGCGATCCCGAAGAAGAGCAAGGGGAAACAAGAGCTGCCCCCCCGCGCAAGGCAATTTATCCTCCGGCGCAGTGCAGCGTGGGGCGCTCACCCGAAGTAGGCGGCGGAAAGGTCCGGGGCGCAGGAGAGCAGAACTAGGATCGCGCAGCAGGAGAAGAGTAGCCCTCGTCTCCGGGGGTGTCCATCCAGCATTTTGCTGAGGCTCTGGTGCTGAGCATCGCGTTCCTCCCGCCGAACCGGATCGGCGGCGGGCGACCGGGACGCCCCCTTTATAGGCAGCAGACGAGGGAGGGAGGGGGACGAGTCCAGCTGGGGGGGCGGGCTCGGGGAAGGGCCGCCCCCCGGGGGAGGCCCTGGAGGAGGGGGGAGCGGCGCAAGAGGGGAGGGGGCAAAGGAAAGAAGGAGGGGATCGGAAAGGGAAAGGGAGAACGGGAAACTGTATGGAGAAGAAGGAAGGAAGGAAGGAGCAGAGAGGGAAAGGAAGGAGAATAAGCACATAAGAGAAGGAAAAGTGGATGGAAAAGAAAGAGGGAAGAAAGAAAGGAAAGGGGAGGAAGAGGAGGAGAAGTAAGGAAGAAGGAGAAGGGGAAAGGGGACAGTGAATGAAAAAAGAGGGAGGGAAGGAAGGAAAGAGGAGAGGATGAAAAGAAGAAATAGAATAGAAGGAGAGACTAAGGGAAAGAAGCAGAAAATGGATGAAAGGGAAAGTGAATGGAAAAGGAGGTGAAAGGGGGGAAAAGGAGGAGAGAGGGAGGGAAGGAAGGATAAAAGAATAGAGAAGATGGAAGAAGAGAGGGAGAAAGGAAGATCGGGGGGAGGAAAAAAGGAATGTGGTAAAAAAGAGAAAGAAAGACAGAAAGGAAGAAGAGGAAGAAGAGATCTGACTGAATGGATCCAATTTTGCACCCAGAACTGTTAGGGATACTTCTCCATTTTTTGGTGGGGGGACCCCAAGAGCGTCAACCCAACTGGGGGGGGCTTCCCAACCTCCCTTCTAGCTGATGGTACGCTCCAAAATCGCATCCTTGTGGCTTATTCCTCCAAACCACAGCTCAATCTCCTTTTAAACAGATGCAAAGATTCTGTCATATATCGAATCCAGACCCCTTCTAGTGACCAGACCCCTGGATCCTGGGGGTGCCAAGGGGACCCCATCAGCATCATCACCCCGATATCTAAGGCAAACCCCAGCCAGACTTTTCCCCTTCAGATCTCTAGGCTGCAAAGTGGTTTGCCAGTCTGTTCTCTGGAAGAGTGTTTGATTTTCCATCCTAGAATCTCCGAGTGGCCTCCCATCCAAGTACTAATGCAAATTGCTTTGCTTTTAGGACAGTGCTGTTCAGCCTTGGCAACTGTGAGGACTTTGGCTCCCAGAATCCCACAGTCAGCATATGTTGACTTCGGTTCCCAAAAATTCCAGTCAGCACGTATGGACTTCAACTCCCAGAATTCCACAGTTGCCATCTGTGAACTTCAACACCCAGAATTCCAGTTGGCACACATGGACTTCAATTCCCAGAATCCCACCGTTGACGTATATGGTTTTCAATTCCCACAATTCCACAGTCTGCCTTACCAAGCAGTCGAAGTTACAATGGCATTCAAAAGTGACTTATGACTGATCCTCACACTTATGACTGTTGCAGCATCCCCCATAGTCAGTGATCAAAATTCAGGCATTCAGCAACTGGCTAATATTTACTATTTGTGACCTTCCCCGCTGGCTTCGACAAGCAATGGCGAAATCCAGATTCATTTAACGACCATGTGGTTCACTTAACAACCTCAGCAATTCGTTTAACAACCATTGCTGTAAAATCGGTGGAACTCACTTAACCAGCCAGAGAAATCCTGTCCCTGATTGTGGTCGTAAATTGGGGACTCCCCTATAATGACTGGAGGGTTTGGGGGGAGGGTTTAGCTGATCCTGCATCATTCAGTTTGAAAGTACGAATCTGCTTTCCCTTTAAAATGATTTTGTCAATGATTAACCAACTTGGGCTGAGCCTGTCACTCTTTTCAATTCATCCAACCAGGTTTAACCAACCAGCTTCAGCCGGTTCCCTGGGCGTGAACTGAATCTGATCAAACCAAACCTGGGCACTGTCCAGTTGGACAGTCTGGCGAGAACTGGATGCCTTCATTGTCCACTGAGGATCGTAACCTCGTCCCTAACAAACCAGCATTGGGAGCATCCTGGCGCTTTCGAAGCGAACAAAACCCACCAGCTAGGGAGAGTCTGTGATTTGCTTTATGTCGTATTCTTGCCTGTGGCACTCCAGGAATCCATTGGCACCCGTCCAAGAGGCACATGCGAATTAGCACCACTTCTCGGGGAAGGGAAGGGAGGTTTTTGAAGCCGGGCGTTACATCATGGTTTCTCAAACTGGGCGACTTGAAAAAGGGGGGGTGGACTTCAATTCCCAGAATCCCCCAACCACTATGTCTGAACTTCAATTCCCAGAATGACACAGCCAATGTGCGTGGACTTCAGCTCCCAGAATTCCCGAGCCAGCCATTGGGCGTGATCTCCTGGTGGTCTCCCATCCAAACTCTTTATTTTATAGTTTTATTTTATCCGATGGATTTCAGAAGTGTGAACTTCAGCTCCCAGGATTCCCTGGGGAGGTCTCGCATCCATACCTCTGAAATCCAGTCTCTGCAGTGCATGTTTTGCAATCATTAGAAACCTAAAAGTTAAAAAAAATAAAATTAAAAATAATAAACCCAGGTTTAGCACCCCAGATCAGCGGAAGGCTAGATGTCAGTTAAATTTGAAGCACTCCTAAATTACCACTACATTTTGGGAGCCATAGAATCCTAGGACTAGAAGGAGGGGCCCTCCCCTTGAGGTCATCTAGTCCAGCCCCTGCTCAGGGCAGGAAATAGATGTAGAATCACCCTGCAAGGCATCTAGGCAATTTCCAAATGTGATAAACAAATAAAGAAATTCTAGGTTGTTGGTTCTCACCTCAATGTTCTCAAAGTTGTTTGTTTATTTATTCATGATTTATTATTTATGAAATTTATTTCTTAAACTTTATTTCCTGCCCTCTGGTCGGGACCTAATAAGACAGTCCTCAAATTATAACCATTCGTTTAACAATCGTCTGAAGTTATGACCACCGTAAAGAAAGGGACTGATCATCTGTCCTTGCTATTGCAACCGTCACGTGTCCCAAGTCACATGATCAGACTTTGGGTACATGGCAGGTAGAACACATTTACGATGGTCGTAGCATCCTGGGATCACGTCATCCCCATTTACGACCTTCCCAGCCAATTTACGACAAGCCAAGTTAATAGGGGAGGGAGACAAGTCAAATTCACTTAACAACTGCAGTGATTCACTTAACAACCATAACAAAAAAGTCACAAAACCTGTTTCAGTTCAACTAATGTCCACCTTGCTTAGCAACAGAAATGCTGAACTCAATTCTTCTAATTTAAGTGACTCACTTAACAACCACGGGGGGAAAAATTCATAAAAATTTCTGTTGTTAAGTGAGACATTTTAACCGTTTTACCACTTTTCTCACCCCAACTGTTAAGCGAATCCCTCTAGTTGTTAAGTGAGTCACATAGTCGTTAAGTGAATCTGGGTTTCCCTCTTGAGTTTGCTATTCAGAACATCGCAAAAGGGGATCACGTGACACACACACTCCAGGATGCTGCGACCGTCATAAGTATGAGCCAATCCGAATTTTGACCAGGTGACCACAGGAGTGCTGCGACAGTTGGTCATAAGTCCCTTTTTTTTTTAGTCCCGAGGTAACTCCCATCGCTAAACAAACGGTCGTAAAGCAAGGACTAGCTTTATTTCACCTGCCGTTTTCAGGATTGGCAAGAAGATATTAAAATTTGCAAGTCTTTGCAATTTCTCTGGTTGGCAAAGTTTTCTGGCTTTTCAGAGAAATTAGAAAGACTTTCTAAAGCAGACAGGTGTTCTGTAAGGAAGACAAAAGAAACAAGAGAAAAGGTTCTTGAATTTCGCTCGATTTTTATTATCGCCGTTTTGCGTGGGTGTCTTTCTTTTTATTTAATCCCCTTATGTAAGGTGCCGGATCTCAGCGTCGCTCAGACGGGGCTTCTCCGGCTGACCTTTTAAAGAAGCCAAAACTGGACTTCAGAGGAGCAAGATACAGTTAGTCCTCGATTTACGGCCGTTTGTTTAATGATCCAACTTACGACGGCACTGAAAAAACAGGGACTTAGGACTGTTTTTCTCACTGACGACAGTTTCAGCCATTCCTCGTGGTCATGTGATCAAAATTCAGACATGTGACCACTGGCTTCTGTTTATGACGGCCACAGTGTCCCGTGATCCCCTTTTACGACTGTTTCAGCATCCCCATGGTTACATGACTTAGATGCTAAGCAACGGCCCGTTGTTAAGTAAGGTGGTTGAGTTTTGCCCCACTTTATGATCTGCCTTGCCAGAGTCGTTAAGCGAATCACTGAAGTTGATAAGTGAGTAACACAGTCGTTAAGTGTGAGTCCGACTTCCCCATTTTCTTTGCTAGGCAGAAGGTCGCAAAAGGGGATCACGTGACCCCGGGGCACTGCGACCGTCGTAATTATGAGTCAGTTGTAAGTAGAGGACTCTCTGTATTTCGTACCCAGCTTGGTGCTTCCTGCTTTTCAATCTAGAGAGCTGACAAATCGTCATCTGATGTTTTAGGTGTCTGCAGCTCTTTTTAACTAGGTTAGTCAATGATTAACCATTGACTGTTCACCTATTAAACCTAAAAAAATATATATAAAAAAATGAATCCAGCCTTTGAGATGATCCTGATAATAGGATAGTCCTCGACTTACAACAGTTCATTTAGTGACGGTTCGAAGTTACAACAGCACTGAAAAAAGCGACTGATGATCGTTTTTCACACTTAAGATTGCTGCAGCCTACCCCATGGTCAGGTGATCAAAATTCACACACTTGGCAACTGATTTGTACTTATGACAGTTTCAGCATCCCGGGGTCACGTGATCCCCTTTTGCGAACTTCTGAGAAGCAAAGTCAATGGAGGAAGCCCAGATTCACTTAACAACCATGTGACTCGCTTAACAACAGTGGGAAGAAATGGGGGAAAACTCTCTTAAGAAATGTCTCTCTTAACAACAGAAATTTTGGGATCAATGATAGTCGTAAGTCGAGGACTACCTGTATTCTCTGGGCTGGATTCTTTGCTAGCTTGGCTCTTTTTAAAAAGGATAAAACTGTTACTTTATTATTATTATTATTATTATTATTATTATTATTATTATCCTTCTATTTCCTCGTTCTTCAGGCTGCTTGCTCTAGAGGGCTCAGGGTTGTTTTAATCATGGAAAAAAGCAGAATAAAAGAATAGCAGAGTTGGAAGAGGCCTCCGAGGTCATCTAGTCCAACCTCAAGCACAGGTTATTTCTCCTTTTCTCCCAAGTGGCGTTCTTGAGCACATCACGAGCTCCAAAAAGACTTTTTCAACACTGCAAAAAAAAAAAAAAATACAAAGTGGCTTTAGAAAACCAGGGGAACTTGCCCACCATATTATCTTTTCACAGAAGAAGGAGAATGTGAATGTGTGGAGGCTGGAAGATTTCGCTGCCAAAAGGGTGAAATGTCAAGGTTGTGTGGTAAGGGAGGGAGGGAGGGAAGGAGGGAGGAGGAGGAGGAGGAAAAGATGAAGGCAGGAAGGAAGGAAGAAGGGAGAGAAGAAAATAAGAAGGGAACGAGGGAGAGGGGGAAGGAGGGAGGGGAGGAGGAGGAGAAAAAGAGGAAGGAAGGAAGGAAGGAAGAGGAGGAGGAGGAGAGGAAGGAAGGGGGAAGGGAAAGGGATGAGAGAGGAGAGGGAGAGAAGGGGGGGAGGAGAGAGAAACAAAGGGAGGGAGGGAGGGAAGGAAGGAAGGAAGGAAGGAAGGAAGGAAGGAGGCAAGGTTGGGAGGAAGGGGAGAGGGGAGAGGGAGAAAGGGTGAGAGAGGAGAGGGAGGGAAGGAGGGAGGGAGGAAGGAGAGAGTAACAAAGTGAGAGAGAAGGAAGGAAGGAAGGAAGGAAGGAAGGAAGGAAGGAGCAGATAAACAAGAAAGAGGAGGAGAATGAAGAAGGAAAGATGGGTTTTGCAGGAAGGACGAAGGAGATCAAAGGGAAAGTGGCAGGTCACCAATCTCATCCTTCCTCTGCTGTTCCCCCCCCCCATCTCAGCCTGTCACCTTAAAGCAGCCCCCCCACACACACACACACACTGCAGCCACTTCAAGCCCCTCCTTGCAGCCGCTGATGTGTGGCCTCCGCTTGTCTGCACCAGGTAGCAAAGCAGTTGCAAGTCCAAGCAGGGGAAACTCCGAGGGGTAAATCATTTCCAGCCAGGAGGCATTCTGGGAGTCCAGAGGTCAGACCCTAAAACAAACCACCATCTGAACCATCATCAGTTTTGTTAGGAAACAGATCTTTGGAAAGCCTGGGTGCAAAAGTAAGATTTGGCAAACTTTGGGAGCTAGTCGCAGGCTGGACCATTGAAACCATAAGCCACATCTCCTCAGCAGTGCCTGATGGGGAGGGAAGTCACAGCCAAAGCCAAGCAACTCTTGACTGGCCCAGTGATTAAAAAAATATTTCCAAAAAATTGCAGAATTCTGGGCTGGGTGTGTCCTGACTAACAAAGCAAGATTATAAATTCATTTTTAGTTATTTCTACAAAGGAAACATGTGAATCACAAGATTTCCCTTGGCTCCTGAATTCAGCCCTTGTTTATTTTTCAAGATTGCATAATGTATTCAATCGGAGTCTGTGGTTTTCGTAAATGTTTTGTGCCAGCAAAGAATAAACCAGGCTTAACATTAACCGAGTTTAGCAGGGTGCACAAATGAGGTCTGGTTTGGTTGGGCCCGCCCAGAATATTTTTCTGCTTATTTAATCCATCCTAATGCAATTTATTTCCATTGATATACTTATCCCTAGCTGACCTCAGCTGATCTTAAACTAAATCAGATTTAATTAGTACTTGGATGGGACACCACCAGGTAATGCTCCAGGCTACTGGACCAATCTGGAACTTAAAAAAAAAATGTTGGAAGATTAAAAAAAAAAAGAAAAAACGCTTGCATATATACATAGTCAACTTATGACCATAATTGAGCCTAAAATTTATGTTATTAAGTGAGAAATTTTCTAAGTGAGCTTGCTCCATTATACGACTTTTCTCGCCACAATTGTTAAGTGAATCATCGCAGTTCTTAAATGAGTAACATTGTTAGTGACCACGGGGATGTTACAAGGGTCATGAGTGTATAAAACAATCGTAAGTCACTTTTTCAGTGATGTCGTAACTTTGAACAGTCACTGAATGAACTGTTGTAAGCCAAGAAATACCTGTATTCTTATTTAAGTATTTTAAATGTTAACTGTTTTTCTATTTTTTTCCCCCATTTTGTAAACTGCTCAGAGTCACCTTATCGGTGGGATGGGCAGCATATAGGTTTAATGAACAAAAATAAAATAAAATGAATGCAGTTTTCAACAAAAAAAAAATCTATAAAGAAGGATGGATAAAACCACCAGGATTTTACAGTCATGTTTCATGGCCATGTGAATCAGATAAATAAACAAGCCAATTAATAAAATGGTTGTTAAAAGGCTGGGGAGGCTTGCTTAGCCATTTATTTTACAGGTGGCCGTTGACCTATAGCTAATTGAGCTTCAAATCTCCGTCACTAAGAGAGACAGCTGATAAGTGCCCCATTTTGCCCCATTTTACAACCTTTCCTGCCATTGTCATTAAGTGAATCACCATAGTGGTTGAGTTAGTCACATGGTCATTAAGTGAATCCAGCTTTGCCCCATTGACTTTGCTTGTCAGAAGGTTGCAAAAGGGGATCACGTGACCCCGGGATGCTGTGACGGTCATAAATACGAGTCAATTGCCAAGCTGCTTGAATGAGTCAATTGCCAAGCTGCTTGAATTTTGATCACATGATCACAGGGATGCTGCAACGGTTGTTAAGTGTGAAAAAAGGTCCTAAGTCCCTTTTTTCAGTGCCGTTGTAACTTCAAACAGTCACTAAATGCACTGTTGTAAATTGAGGACCTGGTTTTTTAAAATAACATTCAAAGTGACAGCAGCTTTTAACTCCTCTGTGTTCAATTCACGGGTGTTTGTCACCCCCTGGTGGCAATAAAGCATCACTGCAAATAATATATTTTGTATAATGTATTTTTTAAACTTTTTTAAAATCCTCTCAGTATTATCCGATTCTTGAAAACTGCCTGCAGTTTTCTTGACAACATTTTTTTCAAAAGTGGTTTGCCATTGCCTGCTTCCTAGGGCTCAGAGAGAGTGACTGGCCCAAGGTCATCCAGCTGCTTTGTGCCTAAGGCAGAATTAGAACTCACAACCTCCTGTGTTTTTTTTTTTTTAAGGAGAAACTTCCACACAGTGAGAACAATTAGCCAGTGGAACAGCTTGCCTCCAGAAGTCATGGGCGCTCCATCACTGGAGGTTTTTAAGAAGAGCTGGACAGTCACTTGTCTGAGATGGTGTAGGTTCTCTTGCTTGAACAGGGGCTGGACTAGAAGACCTCCAAGGTCCCTTCCAGCTCTATTCTATTCTATAGCAAGCTGTTTTCCATATGGGAATAACTGTATCTGGTTTCTAGTCTGATACACTAAAAACCAGACTTTAGAGACTAAATTGAACCCAAAGTTTTTGCTACTCAGTTAGGTGAATTTTGCCTCATTCTACGACCTTTCTTGCCACAGTCGTTAAGTGAATCAATACACTTGTTAATTTAGTCACACGATCATTAAGCGAATCTGGCTTCACCCATTGACTTTTCTTAGCAGAAGGTCGCAAAAGGGGATCACGTGACCCCGGGACACTGCGACCGTCTTAAATACGGATCAATTGACAAGGGAGCTGATTTCAATCACGTGACTACAAGGGTGCTGCAACGGTCATAACTGTGAAAAACGGTCATAAGTCACTTTTTTCAGTGTCATTATATCTTCAGTCACTAAACGGTGGTTGTAAGTCAAGGACCATATGGATTCCTTCCTCCAAGGTGGCAATGAATCTCCACGAAAGAGCTGGAGAAACAGACAAGGAGAGGAGCTGGGTTTAATGATCACCTGTGCAAGGTATTCTGTGAACCCCTTGTGGTCTCCCATCTGAGCTTTCCTCCAATTCAGCTTGGCTTGGCTTGAGAGCTCAGCTGAGATCAAAAAGACCAAGTCTCCCTTGAGCAGACCCCACTGCCCAGGAGACGGTTCCTTAACCTTAGCAAGAGGGGTGGATTTCAGCTCCCAGAATTCCCCAGCCAGCAAGCTGACAAGGTCCTGTGACCCCCTTTTGCAACCTTTGATAAACTGTGAGACCAAGGGGACGATCCCTTGACCACGAGCCAGCCGTGTGCGGCAGCAGCCCCAAATGCTAACACAATCCTTGGTTGTATAAACAGAGGCGTAGAATCAAAATCACCTGGAGGTTTAAGGGTCACGTGAGTGGTGCAAATGGGTGTGGAGCCTTCCTGGGACTGCTGCAAGGACCATATTGTGGACGGGAGATAGGTGATGATGTGGTATCCCTCCCCCTCTGTGGAGAGAGGGCTGGATGGCCTCTTTGACCCCTTAGACACAAAGTGAGCAACTGGCATATGCAGCACAGTGCAGTGAGCCACATGCATTGGGGAAAGAAAACAACCACTTCACAAACGCCTGGCACAAACATAGGAGAGCAAACCCATCAGGAGAAGAGTCAGCAGTCCATCTGCATTTGAAAGACGAAGGCCGCTCTTTCGAAGACAGCAAAGTCCACATTCTGGACAGGAAGGACCGCTGGTTTGAAAGAGGGGTCAAAGAGGCCATCTAGGTTAAATCTGAACAGCCTCCTCTCAACAGAGGGGGAGGGATACGACATCAGCTATATCCAGTCTACAACACAGTCCTTTCAGTAATTCCAAGAAGGCTCCACACCCATTTGCACCACTCAGGGGACCCTGAGGACACAGATTAAACCTCCAGGTGGCCTCAATGACTCTGTCAAAGAAGGCAAATGACCAGCTGTCTGTAAGGAGTATAAATCCTTCCTTTCCCCTCCATCCAGTCAGAGCTGAAGAATCTTCTGGGATGAGAAGTGAAATGTCTTCAAAGGAAAAACAAGAAAGTCCAGTTGCCTCCTGAGGGAAAAAAAGCATCTTTGGGGACAACGATGACCTGGATGACAGATCTCGGTAGACATGTGACAGCTGTAAATATGAGGATCGCTCGTAAGTCCCTTCCTTCTGGATTATTGTTAACTTCAAACAGTTGCCAAATGAATGGTTTTAAAGGGGCACCTCCATAGACTCTCCCTGTCAAGTAGTGGGTTGGACTAGATGACCCATAAGGTCCCTTCCAATTCTCTTACTCTATGTCTGTCTGTCTCTAATCCAAAACCAGAACGTCAGGAAGAATCGTCGTCTGACGTTTTCAACCACAAGGTGGCAGTGCGGATTCACACATGCCTTTTTCTAGCACTTTTTCGGTGGAACAATTTTGCAAAAATTGTCCTCGACTTAGACACTTCCTTTACTGACCATTCAAAGTTACAATGGCATTGAAAAAAAAGTGACTTACGACCATTTTTCACACTTACGTCCATTGCAGCCTCCCCATGTTCATCTGATCAAAATGTGGACCCTTGGCAACTGACTCATATTTACGACGATCGCAGTGTCCCGGGGTCACGTGATCCACTTGGGCGACCTTGTAACAATGGGGGAAGCCAGATTCGCTTAACGACCACGTGACTAACTTAACAACTGCAGTGATTCTCTTAACAACTGTGGCAGGAAAGGTCGTAAAATTCAATTAACCAGGGTCTCATTCAGCAACATAAATGTTGGGCTCTGTTGTGGCCATAAGTTGAGGATTACCTGTATCTCTGAGAAATCTCATTTCTCACCCCAGGGACAGCACGACCGTCATAAATATGAGCCAGTTGCTCAGCGACCAAATTGATCACGTGACCAGGGGGATGCTGCAACAGTTGTAAGCGTGGAAAAATGGACATAAGTCACTTTTTTCAGTGCTATTATAATTTTGGTTGCTAAATGAATGGTTGTAAGTTGAGAATTACCTGCACCCAATCAAAATTATTTCTAAATATTATCATGAACCCAAATAGTTGGCTTTGCTTAGCATTGGGTTATATTCTGCAAACTCCAGCAAATGAATCCTTCCTTTCTTCCTCTCTCTCTCTCTCTCTCTCTCCCTTACTCCCTTCTTTCCTTCCTTCCTTTCTTCCTTCCTTCCTCCCTCCCTCCTTCCTCCCCCCCTTCCTTCTTTCCCCCTCCCTTCCCTTTCCTTCCTTCCTTCCTTCCTTCTATCCCTCCTCTATTCCTTTCTTTATTTCTTCCTTACTTTCTTTTATTTCCTTTCCCTGTTAATATATTTTTCCTCCCTCCCTCCCTTCTTGCCCTCCCTCCCTTTCCTTTCTTTGTTTCTTCCTCACTTTCCTTTATTTCCTTTACTTGACATAGTATACTTTTCCCTCCCTCCCTTCCTTCTTTCCCTCCATCCCCTTCCTTTCTTTCTTTGTTTTTTCCTCATTCCTTTATTTCCTTTCCTATGTCTCTTAGTATATTTTTCCTTCTTTCCTTCCTTCCTTCCTTCCTTCCTTCCTTCCTTCCTTCCTTCCTTCCTTCCTTCCTTCCATTTATATACCAATCATCTCACTGTTGAACAAGTTAAGAAAACTATATCTTTAAGAGTTTCTGTTGGTGCCTTGGCCTGTAAAATTCAGCCTCCCTCATTTTCTCACTCCTGAGATACCCAAAATAGCAAAGTCTGAACTCAGAACTAAGAAAAAAATGTGATGGAAACAGGTCAACAGTATCCACAGCTGCACTGAAAAGGATGAACCTCAAGAACTATGCGATGGTGGAACAATCTAACTGCAGAGGTTGTGAATTGTCCATCTCTGGAAGACTTAAAAAGAGGCTGAATAAGAATTGACTATTTGAACAAAGCCCGTTCGCTTCTAGCACTGAAGGACCCCACAGTTCAAACCCTGAACAATTCAATAAAAGTATATTTCTATTCCTGCACATTGCAGAGGGAGCGGGGAGAAGATGGAGAAGGAGAAAGAGAAGATACACGGAGGAGGAGGAGGAGGAGGAGGAGGAGGAGGAGGAGGAGGAGGAGGAGGAGAAGCAGAAGAAGAAGAAGAAGAAGAAGAAGAAGAAGAAGAAGAAGAAGAAGAAGAAGAAGAAGAAGAAGAAGAAGAAGAAGAAGAAGAAGAAGAAGAAGAAGAAGAAGAAGAAGAAGAAGAAGAAGAAGAAGAAGAAGAAGAAGAAGAAGAAGAAGAAGAAGAAGGAGAAGAAGAAGAATTTGGAAACAAATGCTCCAAAGAGTAAAAAAGAAAACATGTGGTGCTTCAATACAATACAGCAGGGGTATCAAACTCACAACATCACGTGACGTGTTGTAACATATCGTGACTTTTTTGCCATTGCCAGCAATGGGACGGGCAGGGTTTTGCCATGAACCATCCAGCCCACAGGCCACCAGTTTGATACCCCTGCAATACAATCTCCCCATGCTGACTGGCTGGGGAATTCTGGGAGTTGAAGTCCACACATCCTAAAGTTGTCAAGGTTTGAGAAGCACTGATTTATACAAAGCAGATATGCTTTAACATGATCTAATCCTGAATAATCTGTCCTAATTTGGGGGCCATAAATGTTACGATGAATAGGAATAGGAATAGGAATAGGAACAGAACAGAATAGAATAGAATAGAGGTACGAAAGAATAAAAATAGAATAGAATAGAATAGAATAGAATAGAATAGAATAGAATAGAATAGAATAGGATAGGATAGGATAGGATAGGATAGGATAGGATAGGATAGGATAGGATAGAATAGAATAGAATAGAATAGAATAGAATAGAATAGAATAGAATAGACCTTGGAGTCATCTGGTCCAACAGGCAGGAAACCCTATACCATTTCAGGCAAATGGCTGTCCAGTCTCTTCTTAAAAACTTCCAGTGTTGGAGCACCCACAACTTCTGGTGGCAAGCAGTTCCACTGGTTAATTGTTCTCACTGTCAGGAAATTTCTCCTTAGTTCTAGGTTGCTTCTCTCCTTGATGAGTTTCCACCCATTGCTTCTTTGTTCTGCCTTCAGGTGCTTTGGAGAATAGCTTGACTGCCTCTTCTTTGGGGCAGCCCCTGAGATATTGGAACACTGCTATCATGTCACTTTCTTTTCATTAAACTAGACCTACCCAATTCCAGCAACTGCTCCTTATATGTTTTAGCCTCCAGTCCCCTAATCATCTTTGTTGCTCTTCTCTGTACTCTTTCTAGAGTCTCAGCATCTTTTTTTCATCGTGGTGACCAAAACTGGATGCCGTATTCCAAGTGTGGCCTTACCAAGGCCTTGTAAAGTGGTATTAACACTTCTATCCCTCTGTTAATGCAGCCCAGCACTGTGTTGGCTTTTTTGGCAACTGCAGCACAGTGCTTAAGGCACCAAACCCAGAGGTCATGAGTTCTAATTCTGCCTTAGGCACAAAGATAGCTGGCTGACCTTTTGGTCAGTCTCTTCCTTTCACTCCTAGCAAAGAAGAAATGGCAAACCACTTCTAAAAACTGCAGGGACTTTTCTAGGAAGTCTCCACAAAGAGACACCCCAAAATTGCCTAGGTATTTCAAGTGAAAAGTTAGAAAAAGCTTTTTGCTTTGAACCTGGGGAAACCCCGCCTGGAATAAGAGTGAGGAAGATGGCACATTCCCTTTTTCCTGGCCCTGAAAAAACAGATTTTGACTTTCTTGGAGATTCTTATATCCAATCTTTTAATTAGAAGCCTAAGGGAAGAACTGGCCCCCTCCGTTCACTCTCTCTCTCTCTCTCTCTCTCTCTCTCTCTCTCTCTCTCTCTCTCTCTCTCTCTCTTTCTCAATCTCTCTCTCTCTTTTTCTTTCTGTGTCTTATTCTCTGTCTCTCATTCTTTCTCTCTCATTCTTTCTCTCTCTTCCCCCTCTCTCATTCTCTCCTGTTCCCTGTCTCCCATTCTCTCTCTCTCTCTCATTTTCTCTCTCATTCTTTCTGCCTCTCATTCTCTTTCTCTCTCTCATTCTCTCTTTCAATATATCTTTCTCTCTCTCATTCTTTTTCTCTCTCTCATTCTCTGTCCCCTTCTTTCCCTCTCATTCTCTTTCTCTCATTTTCTCTCTCATTCTTTCTGCCTCTCATTCTATTTCTCTCTCTCTCTCATTCTCTCTTTCAATATATCTTTCTCTCTCTCATTCTTTTTCTCTCTCTCATTCTCTGTCCCCTTCTTTCCCTCTCATTCTCTTTCTCTCATTTTCTCTCTCATTCTTTCTGCCTCTCATTCTATTTCTCTCTCTCTCTCATTCTCTCTTTCAATATATCTTTCTCTCTCTCATTCTCTTTCTCTTTCTCATTCTCTGTCTGTCCCCTTCTTTCTCTCTCATTCTCTTTCTCTCATTTTCTCTCTCATTCTTTCTGTCTCTCATTCTCTTTCTCTCTCTTTCTCTCTCTCATTCTCTCTTTCAGTATATCTTTCTCTCATTCTTTTTCTCTCTCTCATTCTCTGTCCCCTTCTTTCCCTCTCATTCTCTTTCTCTCATTTTCTCTCTCATTCTTTCTGTCTCTCATTCTCTTTCTCTCTCTTTCTCTCTCTCATTCTCTCTTTCAGTATATCTTTCTCTCTCTCATTCTTTTTCTCTCTCTCATTCTCTGTCCCCTTCTTTCCCTCTCATTCTCTTTCTCTCATTTTCTCTCTCATTCTTTCTGCCTCTCATTCTATTTCTCTCTCTCTCTCATTCTCTCTTTCAATATATCTTTCTCTCTCTCATTCTCTTTCTCTCTCTCATTCTCTGTCTGTCCCCTTCTTTCTCTCTCATTCTCTTTCTCTCATTTTCTCTCTCATTCTTTCTGTCTCTCATTCTCTTTCTCTCTCTTTCTCTCTCTCATTCTCTCTTTCAGTATATCTTTCTCTCATTCTTTTTCTCTCTCTCATTCTCTGTCCCCTTCTTTCCCTCTCATTCTCTTTCTCTCATTTTCTCTCTCATTCTTTCTGTCTCTCATTCTCTTTCTCTCTCTTTCTCTCTCTCATTCTCTCTTTCAGTATATCTTTCTCTCTCTCATTCTTTTTCTCTCTCTCATTCTCCGTCCCCTTCTTTCTCTCTCATTCTCTTTCTCTCATTTTCTCTCTCATTCTTTCTGCCGCTCATTCTCTTTCTCTCTCTTTCTCTCATTCTCTCTTTCAGTATATCTTTCTCTCTCTCATTCTTTTTCTCTCTCTCATTCTCCGTCCCCTTCTTTCTCTCTCATTCTCTTTCTCTCTCTTCCATTCTCTCTGTCTCTCATGCTCTCATTCCCCTCCCACCTGCTTGGGGAGACAATATTTGTGGGGGGGGGGGTGAGAGAGGCAGAAATAAGATAAAAAGATGCAACAGGTAAATAAACAATCAGGGACCTGCAGCTGGGTGATCATCCACAGGCAGGCAGGACAAATGCTGAAGGTGTTTCCTTTATCAGTCTTAATTTTGGAATTGCATACCTGGGTTTATTGGGGGGTCATCTGTGCAAGGGAGGGGTCTGACACAGTGGAGCCATTTGCTCAGCCCTGCCTCAATATCAGCCTTTATATCAGGCTCCTGATATCTCCCACCCCAAAAACACCCTGTAATTTGTCTAAAGGTTGAGAAAAGGGGTGCAAAACAAGGGTTTTGCACCCACATGTCCACACCCCAGCTTTTCCCAGAAGGGGGGGGTCTAATGGGGTGACGGAGCAGAAGGGGGAGGTCCTATTGTTCAGTTTAAATTTGGGGGGAATCTGAAGGATCATGTAGATTTGATTGGTAGATACAGGCATTCCTCGACTTACGACCACAATTCAGCCTAAAATTTCTGTTGCTAAGTGAGACAGCTGTTAAGTGAGTTTTGCCCCATTATCTTGCCACAGTTGTTAAGTGAATCACTGTAGTTGTTCATTTAGTCACCCGGTCATTAAGTGAGTCTGGCTTCCCCCATTGACTTTGCTTGTCAAAAGGTCACAAAAGGGAATCACCTGAACCTGGGACACTGTGACCGTCATAAATACAAGTCAGTTGCCAAGCGTTTGAATTTTGATCACATAACCATGTGGATGCTGCAACGGTCATAAGTGTGAAAAAATGGTGAAAAGTCTTTTTTTTTTCCAGTGCTGTTGTAACTTCAAATGGTCACTAAACAAACAAACTGTTGTAAGTTGAGGACTACCTGTATGTAGACAATAGGTAGAAAATATATGGAAATGAAGGACTACCTTGGGTTGAAATATAACCTTCTCAACAATCCGACTTTGTGTAGTACACAAAGCTGTCTACTGTATGTGTGTGTATGACACAGGCCAACACTAACCAGGAAAATTAAGGTGTGCACCTGCAAGACACAGCACCTGGCCGAGCACCACTGTGAGAGTGAGTGATGGGATTGTTGTTGCAATGGTGTTCCCAATTAAGGTGTAATTTCTAAGGTTGTTTGTTTTCTTTTAAGGGGAAACACACACACAGCCATGCACACAAAGAAGGGAGAGAAGGAGAGGAGAATAGAATAGAATAGAATAGAATAGAATAGAATAGAATAGAATAGAATAGAATAGAATAGAAGCTGGAAGGGACCTTGGAGGTCTTCTAGTCCAGCCCCCTGCTCAAGCAGGAGAACCTACACCATCTCAGACAAGTGACTGTCCAGCCTCTTCTTAAAAAGCTCCAGTAATGAAGCACCCATGATTTCTGGAGGCAACTTCTGTTCCACTGGTTAATTGTCCTCACTGTGTAGAAGTTTCTCCTTAATTCCAGTTTCCTTGATCAGTTTCCAACCATTGTTTCTCTTCCTTCTCCCTGGTGTTTTGGGGAATAATGTGACCCCCTCTTCTTTGGGGCAGCCCCCCAAATACTGGAATGCTGCTATCATGTCTCCCCTATTTCTTCTTTTCTTTAGACTAGCCAAGCCCAAGTCCCGCAGCCGTTCTTCGTATGTTTTGGTCTCCAGGCCTTGTATCGTCTTAGTTGCTCTTCTCTGAATTTTTTTTCCAAACTCTCAACATCTTTTTTGTGATATGGTGACCAAAATTAGCTGCAATATTCCGGGTCTGGTCTTACAAGGAAGGAAGGGAGGGAGGGAGGAAGGGAGGGAAAAATAGAGAAGGAAGAAAGAGAAGGGGGAGGAGAGAGGAAGGGAAGGGAAGGGAAAGGAAGGGAGGAAGAAAGGAAGGAATGAAGGAAAAAATAGAGACGGAAGAAAGGGGATGGAAGGGAGGGAGGGAAAAAGAGAGAAGGAAGAAAGAGATGGGAGAGGAGAGAGGAAGGGAAGGGAAGGGAAGGGAAGGGAAAGGAAGGAAGGAAGGAAGGAAGGAAGGAAGGAAGGAAGGAAGGAAGGAAGGAAGGAAGGAAGGAAGGAAGGAAGGAAGGAAGGAAGGAAGGAAGGATGGGAGAGGGTGTCCCTTAGGACTGACACGTGTTAGGTTGGGCACAGTTCTGGCTTGAAGCGAAGCGGTCTCGGGTGCAAAGACGGCGAGAATTCCCCGTTCGCCTTGGGAAGCGCTCGTTCCCGTGCGCTGTGATTCCACAATCCCCCTCCCCCCCCACACACACACAAATACGTGGGTTTGAAATAACGCGTCTCAGCGTCCTCCGAAGCGGGATTCTTCCCCTCTCCAACGCCGCCGATGGGCTTTATAGTCCCGCGCCTCGGAGTAATGGCGCTGCGCAGAGAGGCCGCGGTGTCCACCCGGGTGTAGAACCTCTCTCCCCCTCCACAAGACGTCTCCCCACCGCGGGGGCTCTGCTTTCACACAACCGCCCTTTCTCGTGACAGCCCGCTTCTCCGATGATGAGAAGGCACCCAACGGGAGACCCGGCTGCACTAAAGCGGGTCGTGTGAACGCGATCCATTTCAAAAGGGCGAAAAGAGGGGAAGGGAAGGCTTTCAGAAGGAAACCGAATTGAAGCCGGATCAAATCCGGTGCAAAAAATTAAACCTCTGATTTAGAAATACAGTGAGAATCAAAACTCGCTTGACCCAGCTGCGTGTTTTCCCAGGACAAATGCCGCAGGTTCGCGAGAGACGGTCGCCTGGCTCCGGGGAAGTCCGGACAGGAACCGTGAGGGAAGCAAGTCATGGAGGAACGACCCACGAACCGCGGGGATCGAAAATGCAGGGAGAAAAATGGAAGTCCTTTCTTACAAAGCCTGTGACTGGCGTTCATATAAATACACGCGTGCATGGACACACACGATAAGAAAAAAGAGACCCAGGGAAAATCCCTGGCGTTGGGGAGGGGAATCGATTAAAAAGCCATGGATAAAGATCTACCCCCGCGCGTCTGTGCAAACCTTCAAGGTGCTTTCACACGTGCACGCGCGCGTTCGCAGAGCTCTGGATACACGCTTTGGTGCCTAGGTGCGTAAGTACTCCCGCGAGTGTCTAAAGGCACTCAGGCAGAAACATGCGTGTCTAGGTGCATATTTGCAAGGCTTTGAAGTTACCGCGCTGAACACGAATATACTTTCCCAAATCTTTTTCTTCAACCAAGGGACAGGATGTTGTCCGAATAGGGAAAATATACGGTCCCCATTCTTCCCGACTTTCCCCCTTGAGGCGGGGATGTGGTGGGGGAGGGATAGGTAGCTCTAGACACTCGCATGCCCCTATAGGCATCTAGGCATCAACACGTGTATCGATCTCTGCACACACACGTGTGAAAGCAGATTGAAGATACACCGAAACTTGCGCGTATATACACAGCTTTTTCATTTGTTCCCCCAGACGCCAGTGATTTTAACCGGGTCTTTTTTCTCCACGGATGTGTGTGTGCACGCGTGTATTTGTTTGAACACCGGCCACGAGGTCGTACGAAGCGTCTTCTCTCGAGAACCTCTGTAAGGAAGGATCGTAACCGAGATTCCCCCAATCTCATCGGTCTACATGAACGATCTGTGCGAGGGGATTCTTTGATCATTCCCACCGATCAACACACGCGAGGTCGCGTTCAGACGGCTTTGGTGCCCACCACGGTTGGTGCTGTTTTCTTCAACAGCATCCTAGACCGGAAGGTCGGACTCGATAGAAAACTGGAGGGAGGGTGGGAGGGGATGCTCCCAGTTCTCCCAACTTCGAAGCGCCTGATTCCAAAGGACCTTTCTTCCAATGAAACCGGATTGAATCCGAATTCGCACAGGGAAACGAGCTGACGACTGTTCCCCGCTTTCTAAGAAAACTGCATTTCTTAATATCTGCGTGCGGGTCTCCCCCCTCCCCCACTCCCCACCCCAGTTCTCGTCACAAAAGAGACTCCTCCGGTTCGCCTTGGCTGAAATTGAATCAAGTTGGGCGCTTGCAAAGAAAACTGGCTCAATCCGGATCACAGAGATTAACCGGCGCAGCCACCTCTGACCGATCTCGCTCCGTAGTCACACCAGAGTACAGCAGAGCAATGCTAAACTTCACCGGCTTCACCCCCATCGCTTCTCCCAAGCGGGTAAAGCCCTCTTCCCCCCCCCGGGACCGCATTCACACGACTCGTTCAACCTGCCCCGTGCTGAATTCGCCCAAAGCGCTTTCTCCCCTTTTCTTTCGTTGGGAGCACCTCCAAACGAGCCTGTTTTAAGCAAGTGACGCCTTGGGCATCCGCACCAGCCGCGTCCATCCCCTGCGCTGATTCGGCGTTTCGTGCGAACGCGACAAGCGTGTCAAATTTGGAAGGGGGGGGGAAGAGAAAAGGTCGCGACCGACACCGTCTCACTCCCGGAACGTCTGACATGCATTGAGAACTTCCGGAACGCCTCCTGTTCTGTGGAACTGTAAATAAATTCCCCAGTAGGGGTGGCAAGGTTGTTTTTTAAAAATAAATAAATAAACAAATACACCCTCAAATCTCGATTTTTGCCACCGCTTTCAGTGCACAAGAGTTGGACCTACGGAACCGAAATGGGGTGGCTGGGAGGGTCTGGGGTCTTTAAAAACCAGGCTGCCTTAAAATCACCCCCATTTTTATAGGGGGGGGCAAAACCCCGAGAATTTCATTCGCTCCATCAGTGCGTTATCCACCTTCTCTAAAATGTAATTCTAGTTTTCTCCCCCTTCCTTTTACCTCTCTCTTTCCTTCTCTCCTTTATTTCTCTCCCTCCCTCTCTCTCTCTCTTTGCACCCTGCTCAGTTTCACACACACGCACGCACGCACACACACACGGGATTGTGGGCCAACGTGTCTTTAATTGGGTATTAAAAAGAAGCATCTTCTCGGAAGTAGCTCAGTCGCGCTTCTAGCGTGTGGAACAGAGGCAGCCTCGTTAGTTTGCTCCTCGCTCTGCTGGCTGATTTTCTGAAAACTTATTTTTCTGTTAAATATTTCTTTTTTAGCTTGGCTGCGGCCTGAAATATTCCCTCTTACCACCCCACCTCCGCCGTTAAAAAAAACCCGGGGGGGGGACCGCTCTCCGAAATTAATTCGGGGTGATTTATTTCGGGTTTTTTTGCGTGAAACTTGAAGAGAGACGCCGAGGAACAGTTCACGCAAGAGGGAAACGGAGCTACCTGTTGGGGCTAATTTTATTTTATTTTCAAGGGGTGGCGTAGTTTATTTTATTCTTCCCCGGCTACCTCCTTGTTCTCGCCGCGCGTGGAAGGAGAGAACGTTCCTGTAATTCTTGCGTTATTCTTATTTTTATTATTCTCCTGACTTTTCTCCGACTTGCAACTTTTTTTAAAAAAAGCAACTTTTCCCGGCAAGGAAAAAAAATGTTCTTTTTAGGATATTTGCTGTTTATTGGCGGAATGACTCGTGTTCTTTCGAGTTATCCCATCTGGTGGTAAGTTGGTTGTCTAATTCTTTAATATTTCGGGGAGGGGGGGAAGAGACCCCCTTTTCTGACGAGCCTAGCTTGGCCAGAAAAGGTGCGCTTTGCCGTTTCTTATTTCTAACCCAGCTGTCGGGAACTGGGTGTCACTGGGCACCTAGGGAATTGCGGTTCCTAAGACGCTTTTAAGACCCAGGCAATTTTGCACCTTAGCTTTCCCCATCTCGGTGTTTGTTTTGACTGGATGAGCTCAGTTTTTTTTTTAAAAGACATGAAATAGGGGGGGGGGATCTGAAAAGCTGGGGAAGGGGATGAGCCGCAGAAGAGATCCGTTGATTTTTTTGTTTTTTAAGAAATCCAGTTTTGATGCTCTCCTGAGCGAATTAAATCCAGATACAAGCCGCTTTTAAAAAAATAATAACCGTGATTTTAACTTAATTATAGTAAAAAAAACAAAACAAACCCAAATGATTTAATTTTTTTTAGAAGCAAACCAAAGGAGTAATGCGGCTTTGGGAAGGAAAAGTAAAAATGCCAGAAGCGTAAAAATAGAAAATATTTTCTCCTTAAGAACACGTTTATTTTTATTTTTCTGCGTCGTTTCCCCCCCTCCAATGTTTAGGAGATTAGCTTTGTAAAGGGGGGGGTCTTCTCTCATCTTCACGCCCCCCACCCGGAAAAAAATACGAAAACCCCCTTGGGAAAAAAAAACGCAGGATTTTCTTGCTGTAATGTAGTTCCTGTCGATCTTTTTTCTTTTTTGGCTAAATGGTTGAGAATCGGTAGGCGCCCGGGCTTGTTTTTCTGCCTTCTGGCTTATAACTGCAAATAGATGTGGGGGGGGGGGGCAGGGGGGCAGGAAGCCAAATTTCCCGCAGCTTCGGGTACAGCTTTACGCGACTCGCTGGGAAACGCGGCGCGAAGCTGGCTTCGTCTTGTCTTTTTTACCAGACGCGATTCCGGCTTTCTAAGCTTCGTTCTTGCGAACCGGAGGTGTTTCTTTCGCCCTCGCTCTTGGGGCTTGGAGGGCAAGAGTGGGGGGGGGGGCGGGAAAGGTGAAGGGGTCGTCTCTGCCCCTCTCACCCGTCTTGACCTCAAACCCCTTTTTACAGCTTTGAGGTCGAGCTCCGAGCGCTTTTTCGATCCGGTTCGGTCCGACCTGTCGGGCAGCTTCCTAACCTCGGAAAGCACCCCGAGACTTTCTCCCCCCACCCCCCACCCCGGGGAGGCGTCGGGGCCTTTTGCCGGCCTGGGAAGCCCCCCCCCCGCCCTCAATCTTAAATTGTCGGAAGCGGGGCGCAAATTGCAACGGTCGGAAGCGAATCTTTTGCGATCCAGAAATCGGGGAGGTTCGGCCGATTTGGAGGGGGGGAATTGCGGACACATTGCACCCTTGGGGGGGGGAGACCTCTGTGGTTGGGTCTGAGGTCAGGAGGCAGAGCTCCCCTCCCTCCCTCCCTCCCTCTTTCGCTGCCCGCATCCAGCCTTCGCGGGTCTCTTGAACCCCGCTTCCGAAGACTCGCTCGCCCGGTTCTTTCGCCGAAGGTTGCCGCCTCGCTGCCTTTGCAGGCTGAGCCCCGCGAGGGAGGGGCGGGGAGTGCGGAGAAGAGGGGGGGTTGTGGCAGGCTGTCGGGGCGGGCAAGTTGCAGCAAATCGGTCGGTCGGCGGTAATTATAGACTTCAGAGAGCTCAGATGAGACAAACGAAGCGACCCTCCCCCCCCACCCCGAGCTCTCTTGCCAATCTCAAACACACACACACACACACACACAAACACACACACACACAACACCAGCCGGGCTTTCCTAAGGGTCTGGCTTCCCAAGGTCAGGGGTTGTGAAAATCCGCAAACACGTGTACCCCCACCCCCCAGGTGCTCTTTTAAGAAGCTTACAGACGCAACGAAGCTAGAGAACCAGAGGCAAGTAGCTTGTCTGGGCTGGACCACTTTGGTTTGCGGGGGAGAGGTGGTGGTGAGGGAGGAGGAAGAGAAGGGGGCGGGAGTAGGGAAGAAGAGGGAAAAAAAGGTAAACCCGCGCCTTTTTTTTTTGCACGTGGTCAAATCTCCTCTCGAAGTCAAGGAAAATTTCCAAATTTCATCCCCCACCCCACCCCACCCGAGTCCAAATCCGTGAATGGTACAGTCCAGGCAGAACTCGTCCACTTGATAAGGTCTCCGTATAAAATTCACCTGCTTTCTTTTATCCTTTTAACGACTAGGCCGGCGTTATGTCCATTTCCCCCTCCCCCCCAAATTGTTCTCTTTAAAAGATGTAGACTTCAACTCCCAGAATTCCATCCTGAGAGTTAAAATCTGCACCTGTGAAAGTGCTAATTTTTTTTTAATGTATTAAAATGCAATATATTTAAGGCTGCCTTGCTTACCCAGCGCTTCTCCCTATTCGGATCTATTCAGATTTCACCTCGATCCATCACTGGTTATTTTAAAGGGCTTTTTAATTATTATTTAAGAAAATATATATGCCGCCCAGTTCGCTCTCAGTGACTCCGAGCGGCTCACAATTTTTTTTTTTAAAAAAAAACCTCATGAAAGGTATTCATACGTTATGTTGCAATAAACGCGAGTCGGCTGCAAAATGTGCCCGAAAGGGTGTTCTGGATTCTCTCAGGACGCCCCAGATATGACACACGTGTTTTCAAACACCTTTAAGTATGAGAGACGTAAGAATGATGGGTCAAATGTAGGGGGGGGGAAGACGAGTTGTCTACACGCTGATGAGAATTGTTTTCATGAATGATGCGTGTATGCAATTAAAATATTGCGTTTTTCGAAACAGGGCCACAGAGAAATATATACAGATATATAAAATTATGATTAAAGGAGATTTAAAAGTGTTACATTTCACTTTTGCAGGAACAGAGGTTTTTAAATTCCGTTGTTAAATTTTTACACCTTTAAAAAAGCTTTTTTACCCTGGAAAGGGTCCTCACCAGGCCTTCTTAAAACGAATCGTTGGAGGCTTAATTCGGTTTAAACGCATCCTGCTGGAACCAACATAAGCAAATCGCGGAGCTTTCAAATCGTCTCGGGAGCGCCAGGCGATTAAAAATCTGGCGTTTTTCGCCCCGCTTTTGTAAATTTGCGCAGATTTTGCACGCAAAAGCGTCGAGAAACGCCGGGTTTAAACGACCCTCTTTTTGGAATTCGGTTTCTTTGCAGCTTCTGGGGCAGAAAAAGGGGACCACCAACGGGGATCGGTGTGCAAACACCGGGGTGCAAATATCCAGCGTAAATCGGACTATTGCTAAGGCTCTTTTGTGCAAACCGAGTGTGCAGTTAAATTAATTAAACTTCCTTTCACTCTTTGATCAAAATATCCCCCTCCAAATTTTGCTACGGCGCAGAGATGAACTAACACATCCATGATGCAAAAGTATTATTTGGGGAAATTGCCTGGTTCTGTTTTAAACCCAACGAGGCAGTTTAGTCTAGTGGTTAAGGCACCGGGGCTAGAAAGGGCGGAGACGGTGAGTCCTAGTGTCGCCCTAGGCATGAAAGCCACCTGGGTGACTTTAATCCCCAGGAGGCGGTGAGTTCTAGTCCTGTCTTGGTATCAAAAAGCGACCGGGTGACTTTGGGCCAATCGCTGGGAGACGGTGAGTTCTAGTCCCACTTTAGGCATCAAAGTCGGCTGGGTGAGTTGGGGGCAAATATCAGGAGACGGTGAGTTCTAGTCCTGCCTTGGGGGGGGGGGAACGTTGAGGACCGAGCGGACTGTAGAACCAAATGTGAAGGCTCTTTGATCCTGATTTACAGGTGGCCCGCCTTCCACCCGTCTCCCTGCTGCGTCCTAAAACGAGGTGGCTCGTTTTATGGGTTATTTTGCCCCTTGCGGCCTTTTCCCCTTTCCGTCCGTTTAAGGAGGGATGGGATCATCCTTTATCTTCTCTTTAGTTTCCCAGTCTCTCCCTCCCTCCCTCCTTCTCTCCTTCTCATTCTCTTTCTCATGCTCTGATTCTCCCTCATTCTGTCTTATTCTATCCCTCACTCTCTTTCTTTGTCTCAATCCCTTTCTCTTATTATCATCCTCTCTTTCTCATTTTCTCTCTCATTCTTTCATTCTCTCTCTCTCTCATTCTGTCTCTGCTTCTTTCTCTCCCATTCTCTTATTCTCCTTCTCTTCCTCTTTCTCTCTCATTTCTCTTTCACTCATTCTCTCTTATTCTGTTTTCTCTCTCTTATTCTCATTCATTCTCTCATTCTTATTATCTCTCTCTCATTCTCTCTCTGCTTCTTTCTCATTCTCTTATTCTCCTTCTCTTGCTCTTTCTCTCATTTCTCTTTCTTTCTCTCTCTCTCATTTTTCCTTTTCTCTCTCATTCGCTCTCATTCTGTTTCTCTCTCTTTTTCTCATTCCGTCTCTTATTCTCCATTTCTCTCCCTCTTTCTCATTCTCTCTCTCTCTCATTCTGTCTCTTATTCTCTCTTTCTGTCCCTCATTCTCTCTCTCATTGTCTGTCTCTCATTCTGTATCTTATTATTCTCTCTCTTTGTCTGTCTCTCTCTCTCTCTCATTCTGTCTCTTATTTTCTCTTTCTCCCTCATTGTCTGTCTCATTCTGTCTCTTATTTAATTCTCTCTCTGTCTCTTGTCATCCCTCTCATTCTCTTTCTCTCTCTCATCCTCCCAATATGAAAATCAAGCTTTGGACCCCGCAGGAAGGTGCTGGGTGGGCCCCTAAGAGTGTCCTGGTGGAGGGAAAGGATGGCCCCAGATGCTAGAGGTTGAATCTAACTGGCTGTAAATATACTGAAAACTCACTCCATGACTGGAAAGGCCACATCTCCCATCATCCCCAGCCAGTGGGGAGAGATGATGGGAAAGCCACAGGAAAGCTTTAATTTAAATTTGGAAGCTGTAATTCATGATGAACGTATTGGAGGGGAAATGTCTGTTTTGCCCATCAAAGTGCAAAAATAATTTAGATTTTGCAGTTATTTCCCTTATTGTGTCCTTCCCCCCCCGTCTGTTTTCTTTTCATTTCCTTTTTGTGTTGATACAGAGGCATTCTCAATGCAGATATTAGTAGTTCTTGACTTATAACAGTTCATTTAATGGCAGTTCAAACTTACAACACTGGAAAAAAGAGACCTAGGGCCATTTTTCACACTTAGGACCGTGGCAGCATCCCCGTGGTCACGTGATCACAATTCAGACATTTGGCAACTGACTCGTATTTAGGATGGTCACCCTGTCCCAGGGTCACGTGATCCCCTTTTGTGACCTTCTGACAAGCAAAGTCAATGGGGGGAAGCCGGATTCACTTAATGACTAAGCTAACCACTGCAATAATTCATTTACCAACTGTGGCAGGAAAGTAAAGTGGGGTAAAACTCACTTAACAACTGTCTCACTTAGCAACAGAAATTTTGGTCTCAAATGTGGGTGTAAGTCAAGGACTGCCTGTATTTCTTTCTCATGGGGGCTATTTCATCTTCTGTACATCCTCTTGGGGGGTGTCAAAGATTTGGGGGTCATGTGTTACAAAGGGAAGCTCTTTTGCAATGTTGGGGTAGATCCACGAACTTTCCCCTCCCAGATCTGATCCCAGATCCCATGAGAAAGTTTTTGAATTGACGTGATCTTCCCAGATCCGTTGTTCTACTTAAATTGTAAAGGAGAAGAACTAGCAGCAGTACTAAGAGAGAAAGAATAGAATAATAGTGTTCAAAGGGAACTTGGAGGTCATTTAGTCCAACCCTTTCCTTGAATGGGAGATCTTATAACATCCTGGACAAATGGCTGTCCAATCCCTTCTTAAAAACCTCCAGTGTTGGAGCACCCACAATTTCTGGAGGCAGGTTGTTCCACTGGTTAATTGTTCTAATTGTCAGGAAATTTCTCCTTAGTTCTAGGTTGATTCTCTGCTTGATTAGTGTCCATTTGTTGCTGCTTTTCCAGTTGACCCAGTGTGGAATTCAGAATAACAGAGTTGAGAGGGAATGTAGAGATCTTCTGTCTAATTCTAGTCCAACCCCCTGATCAAGCCGAAGACTTTGACTTAGCCTTCCATCCTTCTGAGATGGCAAAATGAGGACCAGATGGTTGGGGGCAATATGCTGATTTTGTAACCCATTTAGAGAGGGCTATAAAGCACGATGAAGTGGTATATAAGTCTAAGAGTGCTGTTGCTATTTCTGACAAATGGCTGCCCAGTCTCTCCTTAGTTCTCTAAACAAAAGAAGCATTTTTAAGACCGGAACATTCAGATAATATTCAGAAGCAACTTATGCAGACACCTTCCTGATTCATTCATTCAATCAATCAAACAAACAAACAAACAAATAAACAAATAAACAAACAAACTAGAGCCAGAAAGGACCTTGGAGGTCATCTAGTCCGACCCCCTGCGCAAGCAGGAGACCCTTTACCATTTCAAACAAATAATTGTCCAGTCTCTTCTTAAAAACCTCCAGTGATGGAGCACCCACAATTTCTTGAGGCAAGCTGTTCCACTGATTCATTGTCCTCACGGTCAGGAAATTTCTCCGTAGTTCTGGGTTGCTTCTCTCCTTGAAGAGTGTCCATCCATTGCTTCTTCTCCAATTGACCCTATTAGGAATTGACCTCCATCAGACTGCAGATCTGATTCACTTTCTTTGGAGACGCAAAGCAATTCACCAGATCCTTAGAGAAACATTTTAGAGGCTTTGAAAGGATCAGC
Organism: Crotalus adamanteus; assembly: GCA_039797435.1. Lineage (NCBI taxonomy): Eukaryota > Metazoa > Chordata > Lepidosauria > Squamata > Viperidae > Crotalus > Crotalus adamanteus. The sequence continues at coordinate 3,626,351 of CM077936.1, forward strand.
CGAGAGAGATTAGGTTTGGCTTCCCCGGAGTGGCGTGGCTGGTGGAGAGGGGGTCTAGAGGGATGCAGAAAGGAAGTGAGTCTTTAAGGAGGCTTTGAAGACCTCTGGATGTTCTCCCCCAAGCATTGAGAGGAGGATGTGAAAGTGAGGTCATCCGGATAAGCTGTAATATATGTGGCTGTGCCCTACCTGGGTAGCTCCTTGTGATTTGTGGCCTTTGACGACAGGTTAATGGTATTTCTGTATTTATTTCTGTAGTTGCTACCTGGATTCATAGCCATATAAATGGGAGGGAGGGAGGGAGAAAGGAAGGAGGGAAGGAAGGAAGGAAGGAAAGAAAGAAAGAAAGAAAGAAAAAGAGGGAGGAAGGAAAGCAAAAGAGAGGAAAGAGAAAAAGGGAGCAAAAATAAGGAAGGAAAAGGGAAAGAAAAGGGAGGAAGGAAGAGAAGATAAAATGAGAACAAAGAAGGAAGGAAGGGAAGGAGGAAGAAAGGAAAAAACAGAAGGAGGAGAAAGGGAAGGAAAAGGAAGGAAGGAGGAAGGGAAGGAAGAAAGAAGGGAGGAAGCAGAAAGGAAAAAGAAGGGAAGGAGGAAAAAAGAGAATGAGAAAGAAAGGGGAAAGAAGGGAGAGAGGGTGGAAGGAATAAAGGAAGGAGAAAAAGAAAGGAGAAAGGGAACATGGAAGAGAGGAAGGAAAGAAGAGAAGGAAGGAAGGAAGGATTTTGATGATGACCGTGGGGAAGCTGCAATGGTCACAAGTGTGAGGACCACTCTAAGTGGTCCTTTTTTCAGTGTCGGTTGCTAAACGGATGGTTGTAAGTCAAGGACTACTTATAGCCCCTAATTAAGCAACCCAACTGGACAGTAGGCAGGATGTAAAGTCTCAAGGCCCCTGTGAGAGTGAACATCTCACAATTGTCAAGGAAAGCTTGTCAAGGTGCATTCGGACAGGTGAGGTGAGGATGAACGTAGAGTGACTTTTTCTTGACTCTGTAGAGGGAGGGGTATTTGCATCTCCTGCCGGAGAGGAATGAAAATGAGTTAATAGCTGTCTTATGTTGATGTTGGCAAGGAGACGTGATGGACCACCTTCGTTGCTATTATACAGGCTTAGTTCTAATAAAATCATATTAAGTTGCAGCCAAGAGGGCTCCCTGGCAGAAAACCAGCTTCCCATCCTTGCTGGTATCTTCTGTCAGTTCCCCTCAGATTCCAGAGCTAGGAATGAGCAGGAGGTGCTATCTCACTTGAACAGTCCACCACCGTCAAGGTAAGCTTCGTAGGTCCTTTGTGGAGGCCCACCACAACCATGTCTAGGTAGATATCTATGGAGATTCCCCATCCCCAGGGTCATGGTTGTCCAAAAGTTGCTTTTTCAGGAGGCAACTGAACTTCCTTGTTTTTTCTTTGAGGGCGTTCTGCTTCTCATCCCAGAACTTCTTCAGCTCAGTCCCAGGACAATGTCTATGGAGATTCTCAGTCATCCAGGTTGAAGCTTCTTCAGAGCTGGATGAGAAGTGAAAAGTCTTCCAAGAAAAACAAGAAAGTCCAGTTGCCTCTTGAAAGAGAATTTTTGGGACAACCATGACCTGGATGACTGAGAATCTCCATAGACATTGTCCTGGGACAGAGCTGGCATGAGAAGCAAAACATCTTCAAGGAAAAAACAAGAAAGTCCAGTTGCCCCCGAAAAAGCACCTTTGGGACATGTGAAAGTAGGCATGGAGATGTTAAGTTTGAAGAAATTGGACAACCCTTTGTCGCGTCTTCTGAAGGAGGTAGAATGTGCATGGTGAGCAGGCAACTCTAGTGTTGACTTTTTTGACCAAATTGTGGTGGTCTGTGTGGAAACAAATATTGGGGTGACTCCATGGGTCTCTCTAGACTCCATAACATGTTTATACCTTGAAGTATTCCATGATCATCTTTCATGCACGGCCATCAAGGACACACACAACTTCATATTTGAGGAGCTGTGGTTTTTCTTCAGATAATAAAACACTTTTTCCACTTAGGCATTCTGTGGATGCATCTTAGTGTACAGGTAGTTTCAACTTACAACTATTCATTTAAAAGTTACAACGGCACTGAAAAAAAGTGATGTATGACCATTTTTCACACTTCACAATCATTGCAGTATCCCCTGTGGTCACGTGATCTAAATTCGGACCCTTGGCAACTAGTTGCAGTGTCCTGGGGTCACGTGATCCCCTTTGGTGACCTTCTGACGAGCAAACTCAATGGAGAAGCCAGATTCACTTAACAACCGTGTTACTAATTTTACAACTGCAGTGATTCACTTAACAACTGTGGCAAGAAAAGTAGTAAAATGGGGCAAAACTCACCCAACAAATGTCTCGCTTAGCAACAGAAATTTCAGGCTCAGTTATGGTCGTATCCTGAGGATTACTCATATACTGCAAAGTTGAGATTTGGTTGGAGAAAGATAGATATATCATTGACCTCAGAGATTTAGACGATTAGTGTGAGGGTCCAATTGAGTGAATTGCAACGCTCTTTTTTAGATTTACATATGCAAGTAGATAGTAAGGACAGAAGAATAGTTCTCCAAACAAAAGAAGCATTTTTAAGTCCAGAAGATCCGATAACATTCAGAAGCAACTTAGGCAGACACCTTCCTAATTCAATCAATCAATCAGACTACAGCTGGAAGGTACCTTGGAGGTCTTCTAGTCTAGCCCCCTGCTCAAGCAGGAGACTCTACCATTTCAGACAAGTGGCTGTCCAGTCTCTTCTTAAAAACCTCCTGTGATGGAGCACCCACAACTTCTGGAGGCAAATTGTTCTGTTGATTAATTGTCCCCAACATTAGGAAGTTTCTCCTTAGTTCCAGGTTGCTTCTCTCCTTGATTAATTTCCATCCATTGTTTCTTTTCCTGCCTTCAGGTGCCTTGGAGAATAGGTTGACCCCTCCTCTTCTTTGCGGCAGCCCCTCAGATACTGGAACGCTGCTATCATGTCTCCCCTGTTTCTTTTCTTCAGACTAGCCAAACCCAAGTCCTGCAGCCGTTCTTCCTATCTTATTCTCTTTGGGCCTTTAATCCTCCTAGTTGCAATTCTTTGCAGTTTTCCCCCCAAAGTCTCAACGTCTTATTTGTAATGTGGTGACCAAAACTGGCTCCAGTATTCCAGGGGTGGCCTTACTAAGGTTTTATAAAGGGGTACTAATACTTCACATGATTTTGATTCTATTGTTTATACCACCAAGGACTGTGTTGGCTTTTTTTTTGGCTGCCGTCGCACAGGGCTGCCTCACGTTTAAGGGATCGTCCCCTCAGACTGCAAGGTCCCGCTCTCAGAAAAATACGGGGTGTGTGGAGGTGCAGCATGATTGAACGTGCAAAATTCAATTATTCTAGCTAATCTCAGTTGATTTTAGCTTTCCCGTAGAGTTGATTTCCTTGACTAGTCTGCCTAGTGCCACTTTCTCAACCTAGGCAAGTGGACTTCCAGAATTCTGCAGGCAGCACCCTTTCTCATCCTTCCTCTTTTTTCCTTCCTTCTGATCTTTTCTCTCTCTCTCTCTCTGTCTCTCTCTTCTTCCCACTTTGCCTCCTTCCTTCCTTCCTTCCTTCCTTCCTTCCTTCCTTCCTTCCTCCCTCCCTCCCTCGTTCTTCTGGGAAGGAGAGCGTCCTTAGCTAAGCAGCCTCTGACGTCTGCCCAGATCCCTTCTTCCCTCCTCTGCAAAGTGTCAAGAGAATTTCCACCCAGGCAAGTCCCTTCTTATCCCCAGTTGGGATGGTGGGTTGTGCGAAGGCTTGGCCCAGCTACACAGGTTTTCCTCTTTGAAAATCTCTCCTCCAGCTTTGCTTGCTTGCAGAGCTTTGAACTCGCTCCAGTTCTGCTCTGCAGCTTTCTGGCAATGCCACAGATGTGGAAGCAAACACTCGCAAGCCCAGGTGCAAATGTGCAAACTTTCTTTTTTTTCAAAAGACTACAAGGCCCGTATCTAAAAGGGGGCCCCAGGGATTCAAGGGGGTCACTGGTGGCTATTTCATAAGCCAGAGGCAGCCATGCCTGGGGTTTCATTAAGATGACAGGTCTCCTGCCTCCTTTTCTGGACACCTTGAGGACTCCATTTTTAAGGCTTGGGGACTTCAACTGCCAGAATTCCCCAGCCAGCATGGTCTGGATCAGGGGTCTTCAAACTTGGCCCTTTTATGATTGGTGGACCAACTCCCAGAATTCCTCAGCCAGCAACGTTGGCTGAGGAATCTTGGGAGTTGAAGTCCACCAGTCCTAAAAGGACCAAGTTTGAACACCCCTGGTCTGGATCCAAGCCCGTAGTTTCATCAAAATGGCCGACTGAGGAATTCTGGGAGTTGAAGTCCACCAGTCATCAAAGGGCCAAGTTTGAACACCCCTGGTCTGGATCCAAGCCCGCAGTTTCATCAAAATGGCCGACTGAGGAATTCTGGGAGTTGAAGTCCACCAGTCATCAAAGGGCCAAGTTTGAAGGCCCCTGGTCTGGATCCAAGCCCCCAGTTTCATCAAAATGGCCGACTGAGGAATTCTGGGAGTTGAAGTCCACCAGTCCTAAAAGGGCCAAGTTTGAAGACCCCTGGTCTGGATCCAAGCCCCCAGTTTCATCAAAATGGCCGACTGAGGAATTCTGGGAGTTGAAGTCCACCAGTCATCAAAGGGCCAAGTTTGAACACCCCTGGTCTGGATCCAAGCCCCCAGTTTCATCAAAATGGCCGACTGAGGAATTCTGGGAGTTGAAGTCCACCAGTCCTAAAAGGGCCAAGTTTGAAGACCCCTGGTCTGGATTCAAGCCCGCAGTTTCATCAAAATGGCTGACTGAGGAATTCTGGGAGTTGAAATTCACCCCTCTTAAAGTTGTCAAGATTGAGAAATCTCTCCAAACCTGGCCGCTTTAAAACTTATGGACTTCAGCTCCCAGAATTCCTGCAACTGTCATAAGTACATGCCAGCTGGCAAGCTTCCGAATTTTGTTCAGCTGAGTATGGAGATGACACAACGATCGTAAGCATGACAAAAGTTACATTTTTCAGTACCATCAAAACATCGTAAGTCGAGGAATACCTGTTGTCCTTGATTTACAACCATTCATTTAGTGACCGTTCAAAGTTATGACGGCACTAAAAAAAGTGACTGGTCCTTGCACTTATAACTGCCCTAGATCCTTATGATCATAAGATTAAAATCTGGACAGTTGTGACGATTGCAGCATCCCAAGGTCACATGATTGTTTTTTATGACCTTCCCAGCCAACGTCCAATAAACAAAGTCAATGGGGGAAGCAAGATTTGCTTAACGACCGCATGATTCACTTAACAACAGTAGAAGAAAAAGGCCATCAAATCAGATATGACTCACTTAGCCTTGCTTGGCAAAAGAAATTCTGTTTTCATTTGTTGTCATAAGTTGAGGACTGCCTGTATTTGAAGTTTAGTAGGAGTCATTGGGGCTCCTGAAGAAAAAATACAAATTTTAGGAATTTCAGTTGCAAAGAACAAGTAACCCAGAGAAGGAAAAATACCCAGTCAAGCTCTCCATTGTGAACCCACCTCGTCGTATGTGGTCACAATAGAAGAATGGTTTCACAAGACCGTCTCTGGAAATTTCCAGACTGACCTTGAAAACACCCAGAAACCTGGTTTCTTAGAACAGTGTCTTAAATAATTGGGAAATATTTGTTTCCAAGTGGTCCGATCTATCATGAGATCTTTCAAGGACGACCCCAAGGGAGAAATAGTTGAATTGACAAGATCATGATGAATGGCTAGATAGTTGCTGGAGGCTTTGTCCATCTCCTTCTGACATCCGTATCAACTAGATAGGCATCAAGAATTTGTCCTTTTCTTGGTTATCAACAGAAGTGGTCTCATGAAGATAAGAAGGGATGGCTTCCACCTAGTTCAGTGGTTCTCCACCTGTGGGTCGGGACCCCATTTGGGGTCGAACAACCATTTCACGGGGGTCGCCAAACAACATAGTCCGCCATTTTTTTCCCCCTTTTCCTTAGCTGTGCTGCTCCCTTTTATTCTATTGGCTTTTGAAAGCCAATAGAATAGACTCTCTTGGATAGAGTCTAATTCTATTGGCTTTCAAAAGCCAATAGGAATTGTCCTGGCTGTCTCTGTCCTGCTGAGCCCGCCAAAAGTCCCATTCTGCAAACGGTGCTGCACCCGTTGAGTAGTCCTCGACTTACGACCGGTTGGGGATCGCGGCATTAAAAAGGTTGAGAACCACTGACCTAGTTGCTTTGGGATCTAAGACTCTTGAGCGAGAGGTTAAATTTGGTCCACCCTGCAAGACAAAATCGAGGGTCTTCTTTGGGTCTTGGTGGAAGAACCTCTGGTGAGAAGGTGGTGGACCTCAGCTTCTGAGGTTGCCCAGGAACTTCTGGAAAACATCTCCAGAACGTGAGGAGAGCATCTCTGCTCCCCAGAGTAGCACAGCGAAAAAGACGTCCTCAAAAGTTGTGGTTTAGCTTAGAAAAGAGGCGAGATGGAACCAGCCCTTGACGTTAGTTTAGATGGCTCCTGTTTTGGATTTGATTTTTAGATTCCATAAATGGAAATCTTGATGATTGAGGTCAGTTCTGTAGGCAGTTATCAGAATTCTTCCATCCCTTGTTTCTCCTCCTCCTTGCTCTTTCTTGAGAGTCTTCTTCCATCTCTAATTCTTCCCCCTTTCCTCCTTCCTCGTCTTCCTCTCCTCCATTTGCTTCATCTTTCTCTTGTTAGCCTTCTTCATTCCCTCCTTCCCTTCCCCTACCCTCTTCTTTTTCTCCTTCTCCTTGTCCATCTCCTCCTGTCTTTCTTCTCCTCCTTGTCTCCTCTATCTTTTCCTCTCTTTTCTCCTCCTCTAGGTTCTCCTTCTCTACCTTCCCCTTCTTCTTATTTTTCTCCTTCTCTGTCTTCTCCTTCTCTCTTTTCTCCTCCTTCTCCATATTCTCCTCTTTATCTCCTTCTCTTTCCTCGCTATCTTCTCCTTCTCCTCCTGTATCTTCTTTCACTCTTCTTCTGCTCTATCTCTTTTCTCCTTTTTCCTTCTGCTTTTCCTTCTTCTCCTTTTTCCTTCCTCCTTCCTTCCTTCCTCTTCCCTCCCTCCCTCCCTCCCTCCCTTCCTTCCTTCCTTCCTTCCTTCCTTCCTTCCTTCCTTCCTTCCTTCCTTCCTTCCTTCCTCCCATTCTCTCTCCCTCCCTGCCTCCCTCCTTCCCTTTCTTCAACTTAGTTTCCTAATGAAGCAGCATCCATGTATCAGGAAGGCCTAGTTGACCACAAGCTGCAGGGGACGTCTTTATTTTTGTGTGTTTAGGTGCGTGCATGTGTGTGTGTGTGTGTGTGTGTGTGTGTGTGTTGTGTGTATCTCTCAGCCCAGATCATAGAGGAATTATCATCATCTCTCCCAGGGGCAGCTATTTACGACTCGGCCAGGCTCAGCAAATTGCCCCTTCAATCTTTAACGTTCTTCTGTCCCCCGAGGGAGGCTTTGCAGCCATGAGGTCCGGCTGCTTGGCTGGCTGATCGCTTTCGGAGGTTTTAAAAAACAGGTTTTGGGGATGGGGGGGGTGGGATGTATGGGAGGAGGGTTGGTAAGAAGGTAGAAATAGACCAGGCTCTGCACGCACCAGGCCAGTTCAGGCAAAATTGTATGTTTGTGTGATCAACTTCATTTGCATTCAGCAGTTGGGGAAATGAAGCCATTCTTTTAGCGACCTTTTGAAGTTACAACATCACAGAAAAAAGTGACTTATGACTGTTTTTCACACTTATGACCATTGCAGCCATCCCTGTTGTGATTAAAATTGGACACTTGCCACTGACTCATATTTATGACAGTTGCAGTGTCCCAGGGTCACTCCTGACAAGCAAAGTCAATGGGGGAAGCCAGATTCACTTAACAACCATGCTACTAACTTAAGAACTGCAGTAATTCACTTAACAACTGTGGCAAGAAAGATTGTAAAACGGGGCAAAACTCAATTATTCCAGCATCCCCGTGGCAGGACTGGAACTCGCCATCTCCTGGCAACTAGCCCCACAATCATCCAACTGTCTTTCATGGCTAAAGCAGAACTTGAAATCATGATTTCCCAGTTTCTAAAGCATATTTGATACTCTAACCCAGTGGTTCTCAACCTTTTTAATGCCGCAACCCCTAACCGGTCGTAAGTCGAGGACTACTCAACTGGTGCAGCACCGTTTGCAGAATGGCGGGCTCAGCAGGGCAGAGACAGCCTGGACAATTCCTATTGGCTTTTGAAAGCCAATAGAATTAGACTCTATTCAAGAGAGTCTAGTCTATTGGCTTTCAAAAGCCAATAGAATAAAAGGGAGTAGCACAGCTAAGGAAAAGGGGGAAAAAATGGCGGACTGCGTTGTTTGGCGACCCCCGTGAAATGGCCATTCGACCCCAAATGGGGTCCTGACCCACAGGTTGAGAACCACTGCTCTAACCGCTAAACCAATCTGTTTGTCAAAACTATGGACCTAATATAGAACTTGAACCCAGGACCCTGAGTTTTTCTGAACATCACTGATGGAAATGCCTTATTGTTTGGCTGAAACCTTTTCCCTAAGATGCTAGTTTTCTACATGCAGAAATTTCCCTCCATTTCTCGGCTGTCTTTCTCTATGGTGGAAACTATGTTTGTTCTTGGTTTATTTGTGTAGTCTGTTTGCTGGATTATAGCTCGGGTGCTGTTGTTATCCTCAGATGCTGAAGAAATCAACATTGATCAGGATTTCAGGAACTTAGAATAAATGTATGAGTTGCACTTAACAAAAAATAAATAAATAATGAATATTATTTCACCAACATTAAACATAAAAATAACAGAATAACAGAGTTGGAAGGGACCTTGGAGGTCTTCTAGTCCAACCCCCTACTCAAGCAGGAGGCATATGCCAGGGGTAGGCCACCTTGGCTCTTTTATGACTGGTGGACTTCAACACCCAGAATTCCTGAGCCAGCATGGCTCAGCTTGGAAACCTCTCCCTTTCCCCTCAGCATGGCTGGCTCAGGAATTCTGGGAGTTGAAGTCCACCAGTCATCAAAGAGCCAAGGTGGCCTACCCCTGGTCTAGGCCTAGGCCACTTTATGACTCGTGGACTTCAACTCCCAGAATTCCTGAGCCAGCCTGGCTCAGCTTGGAAACCTCTCCCTTTCCCCTCAGCATGGCTGGCTCAGGAATTCTGGGAGTTGAAGTCCACCAGTCATAAAAGAGCCCAGGATGCCTACTCCTGCCCTATGCCATTATAGATAAGTGGTTGTCCAATCTCTCCTTGAAAACCTCCTGTGATGGAGCACCCACAACAGAATAACACTATAGCACAGTGGTTCTCAACCTGTGGGTCGGGACCCCATTTGGGGTCGAACGACCATTTCACGGGGGTCGCCAAACAACGCAGTCCGCCATTTTTTTCCCCTTTTCCTTAGCTGTCTCCTCCCTTTTATTCTATTGGCTTTTGAAAGCCAATAGAAGAGACTCTCTTGAATAAAGTCTAATTCTATTGGCTTTCAAAAGCCAATAGGAATTGTCCAGGCTGTCTCTGCCCTGCTGAGCCCGCCAGAAGTCCCATTCTGCAAACGGTGCTGCACCAGTTGAGTAGTCCTCGACTTACAACCGATTGGGGGTCGCGGCATTAAAAAGGTTGAGAACCACTGCTGTAGCAGGAAGCAGAATAACAGAAGAGCAGAATAACAGAGTTGGAAGGGTCCTTGGAGGTCATCAACCCCCTGCTCAAGCAGGAGACCCTATGCCATTTCAGACAAATGGCTATCCATTCTTTTCTTAAAAACTTCCAGTGTTGGAGCACTCACAGCTTCTGGAGGCAGGTTGTTCCACTGGTTAATTGTTCTTGCTGTTAGGAAATTTATCCTTATTTCCAAGTTGCTTCTCTCTTTGGTTAGTTTCCATCCGTTGCTTCTCCTGTCTTGCCACCAACTTTCCTTGGCGGGGATTTCAGGAACCCACAAATGCACCCTCCCACCCAACCAACATTTTCAGCTTTTGAATATTTATCTCCCAAGACCGGCCTTCCCAATAGAATTGCAAAAAGGACATTGGTGGTTATACTCAGGCTATAATTTGGTGCTTCAAGTGTAAATATTAACACGCCCTCTGAACTTGTTTACTACAATGCAGCTGTTTTTCTGCTCCCGTATTAGGCTTTTGGAGCACTAGTCAGTGGTCAAGCAGAGTGACCAGGAGTTTGGGCCATGCGTTCCCCTATATGACTTTTCCCTTCTTCAGATCAATAGCTGAGCAGAAAGTGAGAAAGCAGCATATAAATTTAATAAATAGCTAAATATCCCTTCTGTCCGTCTGCCCGTCCGTCTCTCTCTCTCTCTCTCTCTCTCTCTCTCTCTGTGTGTGTGTGTGTGTGTGTGTCTGTCTCTCTCTCTCTCTGTCTCACTGTTAAGGAAGGAATCAGATGAGATGTTGAAATGTTAACCCATAACACACACAATAGGATGATCCACTCTGATTTCACAGATCTGGTTTATGACTAAATCACAAATGGAAACGGCACAATGTTTCTAAATTAGAACCGCAGTTGTCCCCATGCTCCAGTGATTGGAGATGAACCGTGAAGTTTAACCAATCTTAGGAAGGAAACTTTTATCAAATGGAAACTCATCAAAGAGAGAAGCAACCTGGAACTAAGGAAAAACTTCTTGACAGTGAGAACAATTAACCAGTGGAACTACCCGCCTCCAGAAGTGGTGAATGCTCCAACACTGGAAGTTTTTAAGAAGAGACTGGACAGCCATTTGTCCGAAATGGTATAGGGTTTCCTGCCTGAGCAGGGGGTTGGACTAGATGACCTCCAAGGTCCCTTCCAACTCTGTTATTCTATTCTACTCTACTCTACTCTACTCTACTCAGGAGAAATTTCCTGTTACTTAGAACGATTAATCAATGCAATGGCTTGCTTCCAAAAGTTGTGGGTGCTCCATCCCTGGAGGTTTTTGAGAAGAGACTGGACAACCATTTGTCTAAAATGGTACAGGGTTTCCTGTTTGAGCAGGGGGTTGGACTATATGACCTACAAGGTCCCAATGCTACTCAGAGGAGGAGGAGGAGGAGGAGGAGGAGGAAAGTGTCTGAGCAGGGGGTTGGACTAGATGACCTCCAAGGTCCCTTCCAACTCTGTTACTACGTTATTCTGTTAAAATCCCCTTGTGAGATGGAAATAAGTCTTAGCCAGGTGACTCCAACAATCCGGCAAGTTTGTGCAGCAGCTGTTGACAGGTGTCTATGAATTCTGAGATGTTGCCCTGGAGATCTTCAAGCTGCTCTGCTCCTTAGCGAGGTCCACCATGAGTGAAGAAATGTCCTAGTCTGATTCTTGCAAAATCCAGGAGTGAGTTGCAGGATGGGGGGGGGGGGTTAATGTTTTATTGAGGAGGTGGCATTGCGGAAGAAGCCTAGAGGCTGACTTTTCCTCCGGGAACATCTGTCCTCCATCTGCTCCTTCAGATCTTTCAGTCCTCGCTGTGCTTCTTCTAGCCATCTTTTAAGTCCTCGACTTAAAATGTTTCCTTTAGCGACCGTTCAAAGTTACAAAGGACCGTTTTTCACACTTTGCGACCGTTGCAGGTCATGTGATCTAAATTCAGACGCTTGGCAACGGATTCAGATTTATGACAGTTGCAATGGAAGGAAGAATCCTGGATGGGAAGTGTAATAAGTAGCCCGGCCTATAGACTTCTGAATTCCCAAGTATCTAAACCACTCCGACTCCTTCCAAATATTGGGGTTTAACAACCGTGACACAAAAACACAGGCACACACGACTCAACAATTACCCTCTTGAATTTCTTAGCTGGTTTTTCCAAGACTCGCAACCGGTGTCTGCTTTTTCTCCACGCATTCCCCAGCAGTTAACACAGTTCCCAGTTGCAACACCTTTGTGTGTCTCCAGCACCGCCTTGCAGATCGCAGCAAGCAAAAGTCCTCCACTTACAACCGTTCGCTTAGTGACGGTTCAAAATTACAACAGCACTGAAAAAAGCGACTTAGAACCCTTTTTCACCTTTATGACCTTTGCAGCGTTCCCCCCCACGGTCATGTGATCAATACAAATTCAGACCACTCGGCAACTGATTCGTATTTATGACCAATCAGGTCACGTGATCCCCTTTGGCGATCTTCCGGACAAGCAAAGTCAATGTGGGGAAAGCCCAGATTCGCTTAAGAACCGTGTTCCTAACTTATCAACTTGCAGGGGTTCACTTAAGAAAGGTCGCGAAATGGGGCACTTAACCAATGTCTCGCTTAGTGGCAGAAATGCTGGGCTCCCTTGTGGTCATAAGTTGAGGACCACCTGTACAAGTGCAGCGAGTGAATGAGTGTGGGGCACGATCCATCCGAGGCCACCCGATGACAGCGTTGCTTTTCACATCTTCGGTGCACTTTGTTTTATTTTATTTTATTCTTCCTCTCTCTCTTTCTCCATGCCTGCCTGTTCCAGAAAAATAGCTCGGGGTGACGGCCATGCCGAGCACATTCTTGATGAACCGAAAAGGGAAAGAAAGGAAAAAATGATGTCGAGGCAGAGAGGGGAAATGTGCGGCCCCAGGGCACGGTGGAAAGGGAAGAGTTTTTTTTTCCTTTGCACAGGCTTGTTTGAAAATATGCACAGCGCAAAGTGTGCAGCTTGCAAGACTAGACAGTTGTAAATCTTTGCTGCTTTTGGTCAAGCAAACGAGACAGGGTGGAATTGGGAAGGGAGGGGAGGGAAGGTGGTGGGGAGGGGCGCACCCCTGGCCTTTGAACAACTAATCCAACCAGGGTATATTGCTGGAGGGGACCCTGGAGGTCTTCCAGTCTAACCCCCGCTTCAATCCTTCTTGACTCAATCCTCCATCCTCCCAAGGTCGGTAAAATGAGAACCCAGCTTGTTGGGGGCACAATGGTGACTTTGTAAACTGCTTAGAGAGGGCTGTAAAGCACGATGAAGCGGTATATAAGTCTAAGGGCTGCTACTATTTCTGACAAGTGGTTGTCCAGTCTCATCTTGAAGATCTCCAGTGTTGGAGCATTCACTGCTTCTGGAGGCAGGTAGTTCCACTGGTTAATAGTTCTAACTGTCAGGAAATTCCTCCTTAGTTCTAGATTGCTGCTCTCCTTGATTAGTTTCCACCCGTTGCTTCTCGTCCTGCCTTCAGGCGCTTTGGAGAATAGCTTGACTCCCTCTTCTTTGGGGCAGCCCCTGAGATACTGGAACGCTGCTGTCATGACGCCCCTCGTCCTTCTCTTCATTAAAGCCAGTTCCCGGGATCACGGGATCCTCTTCTGAGACCTTCTGAATAGCAAATTCAATGAGGGAAGCCAGATTCACTTAACAACTGTGTGACTAACTTAACAACTGCAGTGATTCACTTAACAACCGGGGCAAGGAAGGTCATAAAAACGAGGCAAAACTCACTGAACAAACGTCTCACTTAGCAACAGAAATTTTGGGCTCAATTGTGGTCGTAAGTTGAAGACTTACCTGCAATGTGTTGAGCAAAACTGGATGCAGTATTCCAGATGTGGTCTTACTAAGGGTTTATAAGGATTTGCCAGAAACCTTCAGTTGTTGGAGCCCCCAAAAGTTGTGGATCCTCAAACTCTGGAGGTTCTTAGGAGGGGGAGGAGGAGGAGGAGGAGGAGGAGGAGGAGGAGGAGGAGGAGGAGGATGACGACGATGACGACTGTTGGGGCCTTGGTGCTCTATGAGCTTGTTGGTTTTCTTGCAGGTGTTTCATGACCCAACTAGGGAACATCATCAGGGCTAGAAGGGAGAGGAGGAGGAGGAGGAGGAGGAGGAGGAGGAGGAGGAGGAGGAGGAGGAGGAGGAGGAGGAGGAGGAGGAGGAGGACTGTTGGGTCCTTGGTGCTCTCTGAGTTTGCTGGTTTTCTTGCTTACATTTCCTGACCCAACTAGGGAACATCATCAGGGCTAGAAGGGAGAGGAGGAGGAGGAGGAGGAGGAGGAGGAGGAGGAGGAGGAGGAGGAGGAGGAGAAGGACTGTTGGGTCCTTGGTGCTCTCTGAGTTTGCTGGTTTTCTTGCTTACATTTCCTGACCCAACTAGGGAACATCATCAGGGCTAGAAGGGATTTGGGGATAGTAGTAGTAGGAGTAGTAGGAGGAGGAGTAATAGGAGGAGGAGGAGGAAGAAGAAAAGGAGGAGGAGAAGGAGGAGGACAACTGTGGGGTCATCAATGCTCTCTGAGCCTGGTGGTTTTCTTCAAGACGTTTCATGACCCAAGTAGGTAACGTCATCAGTGCTACAAGGGAGTGAGCTAGAGAAGAGGAAGAGCGAACCATAGTTTGCCATAATCGAAGTAAAAGCCAGTTTTCCCCCAAAACCGTCATAAGACATGGTCACATGACTGCAGGATGCTTTCTCTTTACGAAGAGCTCAAAGCGGTATCAGAACCTCGAGTCTTAGTTAAGTCCATCAGGACTTCAAACGTTTGCTCAGCGGAACCCGTCGTAAGCCGAAGACTATCTGGAAATGCGTTAGGCAAATCCCCAGCTATCGTGCCGTCTCATTGCAGTTTAACGAGTCAGGTGGACCAAACTAGCTGGATTGGTGAATCCTGGGTTATGGATAGATACGTTAACTGTTACCCAACTATCTATGACTTCATTTAACAAACTGTGTTTAAGTCTAAAGCTCACAATTGGGAAACCTGGCCACTGTAGTTAAGTTGGGCTCTGAATGCAGTAAAGGAATAGTAGTCCTCTACTTATAACCATTCATTTAGTGACCATTTAGTGTAGTGGTTCTCAACCTGTGGGTTGGGACCCCATTTGGGGTCGAACGACCATTTCAGGGGGGTCACCAAACAACGCAGTCCACCATTTTTTTCCCCCTTTTCCTTAGCTGTGCTACTCCCTTTTATTCTATTGGCTTTTGAAAGAGAATAGAATGGACTCTCTTGAATAGAGTCTAATTCTATTGGCTTTCCAAAGCCAATAGGAATGGTCCAGGCTGTCTCTGCCCTGTTGAGCCCGCCAAAAGTCCCATTCTGCAAACGGTGCTGCACCAGTTGAGTAGTCCTCGACTTACGACCGGTTGAGTAGTCCTCGACTTACGACCGGTTGGGGGTCGCAGCATTAAAAAGGTTGAGAACCACTGATTTAGTGAAATTACAATGATAGTGAAAAAAATGTATATGACTCAGACTCATGACTGTTGCAGCCTCCCCCTGGTCACGTGATCAAAATTCAAATGCTTGGCAAGTGATTCGTATTTACGACGGTCGCAGTGTCCTGGGGTCATCTGATCCCCTTTTGCGACCTTCTGACAAGCAAAGTCAATGGGGAAACCAGATTTACTTAACAATTATGTTACTAACTTAACAACTGCATTGATTCACTTAACAATGCTGGCAAGAAAGGTCGCAAAATGGGGCAAAACAACTGTCTTGCTTAGCCATGGAAATTTTGGGCTCAATAGTGGGCGTATGTCGAGGATTACTGTGTACTTCCTGAACTTGGGTTGACTGACCATTGAGTTCTCCTGGATAGGAAGGTCCATAAATGGTCTTTTGAATGCATCAGAGGTTGTGTGGTTGAGTCTCTCCTCGCCTCATCTACCTTTCCTTGTCCTTCCTTCTGCTTCTCCTAACATGCTGCTAGTTCTAATTTCTCCTGGCTGCACCCAACCATTCCTTCTTCCCTGCTCCTGCTTTACTGTTGGCCTGGATTAATTGATTTTGAGCTCAAAGAACTTATATAGACAACCCATCCCTGGTTTCTTTGAGGGTGGTGAACCCCAGAAATGGGAGGCACATCTTCTGGATCAGTAGTCTGCAAACCTGACCCCTTTTAGACATGTGGACTTCAATTCCCAGAATTCCTCAGCCAGCTGAGAAATTTGGGGGGTTGAAGTTCACAAGTCTTAAAGTCGTCAAGTTTGGAGACCCCTTTTCTAGACTTGTGAAAGAGTGTAGAATGCGGAAAAGGAAGTTCTGTGTGAAGTCCACGCAGAACATCTCAGAAGAGATGGTTCCACCTTCACTCAAGGTAGTAGAGTCCATCTTTCATTAATTAGCCTCCCTCTTATTTACTAGGAGGCCTAGTTGGGAAGTTTCATAAGTAGACCATCACTCCCTCAGACCAGACATCCATCTGTCAAACTGAATGTCCTTGTAACTTTGATTGAGGGAGAAAGAAGCTGAGACAGAAGGCAGTGCGGTGGTTTCTTCTTTCAAAAATCAACACACCCTGGGATCTTGGCACACTGGCGTGTGCGACCTAACACTGAACGCTTGACCCACCACCTTCTCTCTCTACAAGTCAAAGCAGGTGTCTTCACACACCATGAAACGAGCAGCTGTTTGCTGGAGGATCAACAACTGGCAGAGAGCCAGAAGCTTTGGAAGAAAATCATTAATTGATGTTGTGCTGACAAGATGTTTTGGGGGGAGTCTGGAGTCTGCAGGCCCTTTAATCTGAGTTCTGAAAGCCTAACATCCCATCCCTCTCTTGCACATGCTTATGGAGGCCTTAGTTGCAGGAGAACATGTTCAATTCCCATCTGATATATCAGATTAAACTTCCTTCTTGCGCATCTGAGTCTACTAAATATTACTTTCCGAAATAGGTAGGTTAGTAGTAGATTAATTGTAGTTTCATAGAGTGTTGGTAGTTCTCTGTTTGGAAGCCCCACTATTAATTGTTCCTCACTCCAACATCATCATGGAGAACTTCTGTTAAGGGGTGAAATTTGTGGAGATCACCATAGTTACATGTAAAATCTTCTCCCCACCCCACCCCAAAGTTGCTAAGGAGAACCTATACCAAGTGATGAAATTTGTGGAGACCACCATAGCTGCAAAGAAAATCTCACTCAGTTGTTATGGAGAATATCTATTAATAATTAAAGGATGGAATGTGTGGAGCACATCATGGTCCTAAGGGAAGTCTTCTCCCACTGAATTAAGAAACAAAAATTATGAAGGCCACCATAATCCATTCATGTCCTCAAAATAGTTTCTCCCATCAAAAATGGTTCAGCTAGGTTAGTGAAGTTAGTTAGATCTTCTGGTTCTCGTAGATCACAAGGAAGACCACCGATTTGGTGGTGCCTGCCCATGACCATCCTCATGTCTTTCAAAGAATCTTTCAAAATGTTTTCCAAATGTTGTTTTTAGCATGACCCATCTGTCATTTAATTCTTAATTTCTGGACCAGTTCCATCTTAATCTTGAGTTATTTGTGGTTTTCTACAAAATGTTCCAGGAAGTATCTTTTTGGGGATGAACATTCCCATGTGTTCAGTCATCCTCAGTTGTCAACCTTCACCATTGCTATCTCAAACATGTCCTGGCAGATGTCTTTTTTTGATAGAGCTCATAATCCACGAAGGAAAGCCTGAGGTTCTTCTCACCTGTGCTGATATTCAAAGAGGAGGATGTGGGTTTTTTTCCCCCTCTCTTGTCTTCCAACAAAGTCTCAAGGCTGGAGAAGGCTTGGTCCTCCAGGTATCTTGGAGGGCCATGGGGCAAGAAGACATGAGCAGGGAAGTCACTTTTTTATAGTAGGATGGTTGCCTACCAACACAAGGATGGGTGAAGGACTCTGCAACTCTGCCACCAGCATGGCCCAGAATCAATTCTTTCTAGATGCAGATCTGAGTTTTCACAGGCATCAAAAGGAAGCTTGGTTTGTCTATGTGTGTGTTGTTGTTGTGCTGTTGCTGGAAACACCGGTCAAACACATTGTCAACGCTGCTAATACCGGATGTTCTTGCTTTGACAACAAATGGAAATGCAGCCATTTTTCTCTACTGCTTTTAGAGTTAGTCGATGCTGGGAGAGGGAATACAGATGAGAGTCCAGCTAGTTATAACAATAAATACTCTACCTGTGGGAACCCAAGGTCATTGGGCCCAGAGTTGATAGAGTTTTGGAGAGCTGGGGAGAAAGCCTTTGCTTCAGGCTAATTGGGGAAAGTGATTTATGACTGTTTATTGGAGGAGGAAATTGTGCTTTGTTACATTGTACCCAGGGGAGGGGAATTTAGTTTTTGGTTTCAACTATATAGTGCCGATACTTTTTTTCTCAAATAAAAGGTAAACAATGCCTCTTTTGAAGGGTTTCTTCTATCGGAACCATGACACGCATCTTTGGGCTTGAATTTAGATGTCTGCTGAGGAATGCTGGGAATTCTGTTCAGAGGAGAGCTGACGATGGCAGGATGGACGTAAAAAGAGGAATGAGGCTGTAGCTGCCATTTTGACTTTTTAAACTCTTATTGGGGGGAGGTGTTCCCCGTAGGAGGGAAGGGCTTTTACTTTTTGAAAGTTGTTTAACATCTCTCAACAATTTCAGGGAGTCTGTAATATCGGAAAGCATTGTGTGTGACAGCTATCTCCCCCCCCCCCAGTCTGTAAACTAGGAGCATGCTAAATATCTGACTATTTCTCCATCTCTTTGTCTGTTTATCTGTCTACCTTTTGTCTCTCTCTCTCTCCCTCTCTTTCTCTCCCTCTCTGTTTTCTCCTTCCTTTTTTCTCCCTCCCTCCCTCTTCTCCTTCCTTCTCCCTCCATCTTCTTTCTTTCTTTCTTTCTTTCCTTCCCCTCCCTCCCTGTCCCCTTCCCTCCCCCCCCTTCTTCCTCCCTCTGACTCCTTCCTTCCTCCCTCCTGCCCTCCCACCCTCCCTGTCTCCTTCCTTCCTTCCTTCCTTCCTTCCTTCCTTCCTTCCATCTCACTCTCTCATTCGCTCACTCATCTTTTTCTCCCCACTTTTAAGATTCAATTGCCTTTAATTTTATCTTTGGGTCTGTCCTTTTGTTTGGAAAAATACTGGGGCTTTATTGAAATTAAGATCCCCTCAATGGGCTGGGAATCCTTCAGGGATGAAAACCCCAGTGGCTCTCTGCTGCTGAGCCAGTCAGGCAAAGCCAAGGCCCAGGAGAGATGGACTGGATGCAAAGCACCATGGGTGCTTTTGATGCAATCTGTTATAGGTGGTCCTCGGTTTACAACCGTTGTTGGGACCAGCCACTTCTGTGGCTAAGCAAGGTGGCTGTTAAGTGGGTCGCACAAAGAGTTAAGGCCACACACCTTAAAGTTGCTTTAATTAGTCAATAGTGAATAAAGAATGGATGGATGGGAGGGAGGGAACAAGGAAGGAAGGGAGGGAAAAAGGAAGGGAGGAAAGAAGGAAGGAAGGAAGGAAGGAAGAAGGAAGGAGAGAGAAAGGGGGAAGGAAAGGAGAATGAGAGGAAGGGAAGGAGGAAGGAAGGGAAAAGGGAGGGAGAGAGAGAGGAAGGAAGGAAGAAGAAAGAAGAGAGAAAAAGGGAAGGAAGGAAGGAGAATGGGGGGAGGGAAGGAGGAAGAAAGGAAGGAAGAGAAAAAGGGAGGGAGGAAGGAAGGAAGGAGAGAAAAGGGAAAGGAAGGAAGGAATGAAGGAGAATGGGAGGGAGGGAATGAGGAAGAAAAGAAGAAAGTAAGGAGAAAAGAGAAATGGGACAAGAAAGGAAGGAAAGGAAAGAAGGAGGGAGGAAGGAAGACAGAAGGAAGGAGAGAGAAAAGAGGAAAGAAGGAAGGGAGGAAAAAGAAAAGAGAGGAAGGGAAGGGATGGATCTCCTCTCAGCCTCACAAGTGGAGAAGACGCTTGAACGTGACCCAAACAAACAAACAAACAAGGGAACACAAAAATTTAGGTTCAGGCACAAAGCCAAACACAAACACACACTCCCCAAGACAACAAGATGAACTGTGCCGTCTGTTTTGGCACGGGATACAACTTGGCAGGGATTTGAGGGGGAAAAAAAAAATCAACCCTAAAAGTAAAAGAAAAGACGAAGCGATGTGCTAAAATCTGGCCAGCCTCGAGGCATTTGAAGCCAGCAGTGTGATTTAAAGTTGATCTTTTAAAGTGTGATTTAAGTTGATCCTTTAAAGTGTTCGCTTTGTTTGCCGTGCATCAGAGAACCTGGTTAGGGCAAGACTTTCATCTAAGACTTTAATGTTGGATGGGACAAGGGGAAAAACTCAAGACGGGCCCAAAATGGCAGGTAGATCGCCTGTGTTAAAACTGACAGCTTTGTAGTTGTGTTTTAAAAAAAAAAGGTGAACATCTGGAGGTGAGTTTTCTCTATTCCACACATCTGGCTGGCTGGAATGGATGTCTGCGTTCAGTATATGTATGTATGTATGTGTGTATGTGTTAATACACATTATTAATATTCTTTAATAAGAATAATAATTATAGTTTTGTAACTTCCTGGTGCTCGTATATTTTATTGTTTAATATATATATATATAAATGGATCAATATCTGGATTTGCCTTTGCCTTTGCTTGCAAACATTTATATTTATGAATATAAGTATATTTTTATTTTTTAAATATTTTTATTTATAAATAAGTATATTAATGAATGTGTGTGTGTGTGTGTGTGTAGGTTTGGCCTTTGCTTGCGAGCATTTATATTTACAAATATATATATATATATATATAAAATATTTATAAATAAATATATTTATGGATTGGTCTTTGTTTGTAAATGTTTATACAGGTTGTCCTCATTGTACTTCCACAATTGAGCCTAACATTTGCCTTGCTAACCGAGGCAGTTGTGAAGAGACTTGCCTCGTTTTATGACTTTTCTTGCTATAGTTGTTAAGTGAATCACAGCAGAAAGACCTATGTAGCTAGGATCTTTGTATAATAACCTTGTTTGGCTAATGGTGGTTAGTGTTTCTATAATGGCTTAATATTTGGTTCACATCCGGTGCTGTGCATTGGGTGATCCCAGAAATGGGTTATTGCTTTCATTCATTCGTTCATTCATTCATTCATTCATTTGTTCACTCGTTCATTCATCCGTTCATTCATTCATTCACTCACCTAATTTATTAACTACAGATAATCCTCAACTTACGATCACAGTTGAGTCCAAAATTTCTGTGGCTTAATGAGACATCTGTTAAGCGAATTTTGCCCCATTTTACCACCTTCCTTGCCATAGTGATTAACTGAGTCACTGCAATTGTTAAGTTAAAAACACGGTCGTTAAGTGAATCTGGCTTTCCCCCCCCCCCTTGACTTTGCTTGTCAGAAGGTTGCAAAAGGGGATCACGTGTCCCTGGGACTCCGCAACCGTCCTAAGCACATGCCAGTTGCCAAGCATAAACAGGGGTGCCGTTTATGTGTGAAAAACGGTGCTAAGTCACTTATTTATTTATTTATTTATTTATTTATTTATTTATTTATTTATTTATTTATGAGACTTATATACCGCTTTAACCGCCTTCAGGAGCTTTGAAGAATAAATTGACCCCCCCTCCCCTTTGTGGCAGTCCCTCAAATATGGGAAGAATGCTATCATCTCACCCCTAGTCCTTCTTATGGTTAAACCAGACATATGCAATTCCTGCAACGTTCTTCATATGTTTTAGCCTCCAGACTCTTGTTTATTTATTTATGAGACTTATATACCACTTTAAGTGCAAGCACTCTCTAAGCGGTGTACACCAGTAAGCAATGTATGTGTATATATATATATATATATATATATATATATATATATATATATATATATATATATATATATATATATGCTGACCTGCTGAGCACAGTCAGCTAAAGTGGCCTGCAGGACTGCGCCACCTTTTCTTCAGTGCTGTTGTAACTTTGAACGGTCACTAAACGAATTCTCAAGGAACTTCTGAGAGACTGCAGATCCCCTGTCTGTTTCATCTCCGGTTGGTTTCTGTTGTGACACTGCACAACCTTGCAGCTCCACAACCTTGCAGCTCGTCTCTGGGAATCTTGAGGGATGATGTCAACTTCCCAAAGACTCCTTGGAATTGCCAATTCATCCTGATTTTATCTCCCACAGTCAGGAATTGCCCCAGGCTAGAAAAAAAAAACACATTATTTCCAGCCACAGGATGCTGATTTTAGCACTGGATTGCCAGTACTTTGATAAATACATCCTTTCTTCAGCCTTTGAAAAATTATCAACCAGCATCTTACTCATTATCTACTCATTGCTTTAGAAG
Source organism: Crotalus adamanteus (assembly GCA_039797435.1). Taxonomy (NCBI): domain Eukaryota; kingdom Metazoa; phylum Chordata; class Lepidosauria; order Squamata; family Viperidae; genus Crotalus; species Crotalus adamanteus. Next base: position 3,648,365 of record CM077936.1, read on the forward strand.
ATGAGATTGAAGGGAAAAAAAAAGATTTATCCATTTTAAGGTGTGTCCATCTTTACTGATGTTCCATTTTATTTATTTATTTCTACTTATTTAACGTTAGCACAAATTTTCGGTTCAACAATGAGCCCAGCGCTGTGCAAAAGCTAAAATAAAACCATCATTATCATCATCAAAATAAAACCGTTTTTTTTTTTTAAAAAAAAAATCCTGTTCTTTATCTCAGTACGGGTAGTCCTCGACATAACAGCCAAAATTTCTGTTGCTAAGCCAGACAGTTGTCAAATGTGTTTTGCCCCATTTTACGACATTACTTGCCACAGTTGTTAAGTGAATCACTGCAGTAGTTAAGTTAGCAACATGGTTGTTAAGTGAATCTGGCTTCCCCTATTGAGTTTGCTTGTCAGAAGATCGCAAAAGGGGATCACGTGATCCCAGGATGCTGCAACCATCATAACTACAAGTCAGTTGCCAAGCACCTGAATTTGCATCATGGGGATTCTGCAAAGGTCGTAAGTGTGACTGTTGTGACTTATGTCGCTAAACCAATGGTTGTAACTTGAGGACTAGCTGAACTGGAGATTGGGCTTGCTCATGGAAGTTTTGCAGTTGTGACTTGGACAAATTTTAGGACTGTAAAATAATAATTTAAAAAAAACGTTTCAAAAAAAAAGTTTGGGGGAATGTTTTCATACTGTTGCTTAAAAAGCTAGGTGACATTGCAGTCACCAGGAAGTGACTTGACTCAGAATTGAGGGGGGGGGGTTGGAACAGAAATGGCTAGATTGTCTCCCCATCCCCCCCCCCCCAGATCCCTCCCTGCCTCATTAAAGGATCTAGGTAGGAAATAAAGTTCCTAGAATTATGATCTCTTTGAGAATCAGATCTGCGGGGTCCTTGGTGCTCTCTGAGCTGGGTGGTTTCCTTGCAGACATTTCATGACCCAACTAGGGAACATCATCAGTGCTAGAAGGGAATGGGTTGGGAGGAGGAAGAGGAGGAAGAGGAGGAGGAGAGCTCTGGTGCTCTCTGACTTGGTTGCTTTCTTGCAGACATTTCATGACCCAACTAGGGAACATCATCAGTGTTTGAAGGGAATGGGTTGGGAGGAGGAGGAAGAGGAAAAGGAGGAAGAGGAGGAGGAGAGCTCTGGTGCTCTCTGACTTGGTTGCTTTCTTGCAGACGTTTCATGACCCAACTAGGGAACATCATCAGTGTTGGAAAGGGATGGGAGGAGGAGGAGGGGGGGACTGTAGAGTCCCTGGTGCGCTCTGAGCTTGGTTTATTTCTTGCAGACATTTGTTATCTAGTTGGGTTATGAAAAGTCTGCAAGAAAACCTCCCAGCTCAGAGAGTCCCAAGGATCCTCACAGGTGTCTTCTTCCTCCTCCTCCTCCTCCTCCTCCTCCTCCTCCTCCTCCTCCTCCTCCTCCTCCTCCTCCTCCTCCTCTCCATACATTCCACTGGTGATGTTCCCTAGCTGGGTCATGAAACGTCTGCAAGCTCAGAGAGCATCAAAAACCACACAGTTCAACCTGAGCTACAAATAAAGCTTTCAAGCTAAATTTTTCAGCCTAAACCAGTGGTTCTCCACCTGTGGGTCGGGACCCCATTTGGGGTTGAATAACCATTTCACGGGGGTCGCCAGACAATGCAGTCCGCCATTTTTTCCCCCCTTTTCCTCAGCTGTGCTACTCCCTTTTATTCTATTGGCTTTTGAAAGCCAATAGAATAGACTCTCTTGAATAGAGTCTCATTCTATTGGCTTTCAAAAGCCAATAGGAATTGTCCAGGCTGTCTCTGCCCTGCTGAGCCCGCCAAAAGTCCATTCTGCAAACGGTGCTGCACCCGTTGAGTAGTCCTCGACTTACGACCGGTTAAGTAGTCCTTGACTTACGACCGGTTGGGGGTCGTGGCATTAAAAAGGTTGAGAACCACTGGCCTAAAACAAGAAAGGTCATCTTTTCGAGTTGAGAGATCAAAAGAACGATAGACATAGAGCTAATTTTATGGAGGGTAATGTTTTATTTCAAGACGAGCAGCCTGTTCCATATCCAGGCCAAAGGAGGAGGGGGGGGAAATCCACAAGGTCACAGACTTCCTGTGCTGTGTCAGTTGCAGATATTTCAACCCCTTATTCTCACTTCTCAGTTCTTCCTTCTGGAAGGGATATTCTGCATAAACTTTTTGTTCAGTTTTATCGTGGCTCCATGTGGATGCAAACGTGGCCCTGTTTTGTCTTGCTTGTTGGGAATGCATTTCCTTTTTGGAGAGGAATAATTGTCATCAGATAAAAAACACAGCTAATCCTCAGCTTAAACCAACAATTGAGCACAATTCTGTCGCTAAGTGAGGCCTTTGATAAAGTGAGTTTTGCCCCATTTTACGGCGTTTCTGAGCAAATCCCTGCACTAGCAACAGGGTCGTTAAATGAATCTACAGTTCCCCCTTATCAGAAGGGATAATTTGACAACTCTAGGACACCGCGACCGTCATAAATAAAAAAGCGTGACTAATTTAATAACGGCAGGGATTCACGTAACAATCAAATGGGGCCAAACCTCCTTAACAAATGTCTCACTTAGCAATGTAGACATTGGGGCTCAACAGTGGTCATAAGTTGAGGTCTGCCTGTAGTTGATAGAGAAAAGTTATGCTAAGAGTCTGTGCAGAAAAACGGAAGACACAGCAGGTTCGACACCACTTAATTGACTTTTGAACTGGAAGTTTTGTGTCTGTGTCTGTGTGTGTGTGTGTTTTATTGTCACCTCCGTTTTGCAAACAGTTTTATTTTTTTAAGGCTTCCGACTGACTGATATTGTTGGGAGTTGTCCTAACAGCTTTCTTCGCTTCCTCATCAATCTCTGATTCACCCCTTTCGAAGGAAGGAAAGGTGGCTTACAAATTCAACATTTTGCGTTACGAAATATAGCCTTTGTTTTCTGACATGGTTCGTTTCTTTTGAGGATGTTGGTTATCCTGGAATTTTGCATCTCTGGGATGCACAGGAAAGTGCCCGTCGTGATTTTCAAAAGACACCAAACCTTAAAACGTGTAATTTTTTTATCCCTTTATTGTTTTGATAAATAAGTCAAGGTAGCAGACATGCCTAATATCCCTAGAGTCAAAAAAATATTTCTTGCCCAATGAAAGATAAATTCAACCTTGATGTCTAAATGGAGGGTCAAACTCAACTCTGCATTTAACATATTATGTCCAGGCAAATAGTTTGGTTTAAAGTAGGGGTCTTCAAACTTGGCCCTTTTATATGACTTGTGGACTTCAACTCCCAGAATTCCTCAGCCAGGCACGCGTGCCTGGCTGAGGGATTCTGGGAGTTGAAGTCCACAAGTCATATAAAAGGGCCAAGTTTGAAGACCCCTGGTTTAAAGCATTGGTCCATCCAATATGAGAAGACAAGGATTGAATATTCCCAACACACGGTGTCATAAATGACTAAGCCCTCTTCTCGGCCTCATCTAATGTGTTAGTGGTCCACAAACAGTCCACTTGCAAAGAGGCCATGTCAACTCCAAAGTTAGTTATTAGGACCCTGAAGAAAATCCTTGTCCACAAGGATGGACAGGAGATCCCCCTAAGTTCTCAACCACTTTGTGCTTTTTCAGGAGGCAAGTGGACTTTCTTGTTTTTCCTTGGAAGATGTGTCGCTTCTCATCCAAGAAGCTTCTTCAGCTCTGACTGGAGGGTGGGGAATGGAAGGATTTATACTCCTTGCAGACCGCTGGTCATTTGCCTTCTTTTAGGGAGTCATTGAGGCCACCTGGAGGTTTATCTGTGTCTGAGTGGTGCAAATTGGTGTGGAGACTTCTTGGAACTGATTGTGTTATAGACTGAAGATAGATGATATTCCTCTATCAATAGGGGGGGGGGAGGAGATATGACATCATCTATATCCAATCCACAACACAGTCCTTTCAGCAGTTTCAAGAAGGTTCCACACTCATTTGCACCACTCAGGTGACCCTGAGGACACAAATTGATTTCCAAGTGGTCTCAACGACTCTCTAAAAGAAGGCAAATGACCGACTGTCTGCAAGGAGTATAAATCCTTCCATTCCCCACCATCTGGTTAGAGCCGAAGAAACTTCTTGGAGCCAGATGATGTTGTCAGGCGTTCCAAGAAGGCTCCACACCCATTTGCACCCATTAGCTGATCCTGAGGACACAGATAAACCTCCCAGTGGCTTCAATGACTCTCTAAAACAGTGGTTCTCCACCTGTGGGTCGGGACCCCATTTGGGGTCGAACGACCATTTCACAGGGGTCGCCAAACAACGCAGTCCACCATATTTTTCCCCTTAGCTGTGCTACTCCCTTTTATTCTATTGGCTTTTGAAAGCCAATAGAATAGACTTCTTGAATAGAGTCTAATTCTATTGGCTTTCAAAAGCCAATAGGAATTGTCCAGGCTGTCTCTGCCCTGCTGAACCCGCCAAAGTCCCATTCTGCAAACGGTGCTGCACCAGTTGAGTAGTCCTCGACTTACAACCGGTTGAGTAGTCCTTGACTTACAACTGGCTGAGTAGTCCTCGACTTATGACCGGTTGGGGGTCGCGGCATTAAAAAGGTTGAGAACCACTGCTCTAAAAGAAGGCAAATGACCAGCTGTCTGCAAGGAGTATAAATCCTTCCATTCCCCACCCTCCAGTCAGAGCTGAAGAAGCTTCTGGGATGAGAAGCGAAACGTCTTCCAAAGAAAAACAAGAAAGTCCAGTTGCCTCTTAAAAAAGCACCTTTGGGACCACCATGACCTGGAGGACTGAGTATCTCCATAGAAAACCATCTTGGTTCTTCTTGTGGAGGCCTCGAGCTGAGACAGATGGAGACTTCTTTTGAGGAACTGACTTTTGATTCTGCCCTTCTCTCGTCTCTTGTAGGTCCTTAGCCATCGGTCATCAGTACTCCTCGCTGGGAACTCAGCCCATCCTTTGTGGTAGCATTCCTGGCCTGGTGCCCAAGCAACTTCGTTTCTGCCGGAACTATGTGCAGATCATGCCCAGTGTGGCTGAAGGAGTCAAGATTGGGATTCAGGAGTGCCAGCATCAGTTTCGTGGGAGGAGGTGGAACTGTACCACCGTCAATGACAGTTTGGCCATCTTTGGACCGGTGTTAGATAAAGGTGAGTGTCCAGTTTTGGAGTTAGGTTATCAACCTTTGAAAAGAAGAAGGGATGGGTACAAGAAGGATCTCGGGGTGGGTAGGAAAACGGGTCTTTGTAGAAGATGAAGGATCATCATCCGCAGGGAAGATCGTGGTAGAACATCTGCGTTCTTCTTTGGTTCCTGTTGTCGTGCGAATTCGTGGAAGGTTTGGGGTGAAGTTGCATGAACTTCTGGAGTGTTCATCAGCATTCTTGTATAATCTGTGAGGTTTCTGGCAAAGGGTGAATCCGGTGAGATCAACAGAGGTCACTTTAGGCAAATCAGGAAAATGGAATTAAGATCTGTGGTCTGGTGAAACCAACAGAGGCCATGTTAGGTATTTCAGGCAAATGGAATTAAGAGCTGTGGTGTGGTGAAATCAAACAAAGCCTTGTCTATCTTCTCCTTCTCTTTCCTCCTCCTTCTCCTCCTCGTCTATATTTTCACTCATTCCTCCTTCTACCGTTCCCTGTTCCTTCTCCTCTTCTTCTATCTTCTCCTTCTCCTATTCCTTTTCCTTCCCCTTCCCCATCTCCTCATTCATGTCCACTCTTTCCCTCTCCTCCTCCCCCTTGTCTATCTTCTCCTCCTCCTTCTCCTCCTTCTCCTGTCTTTGTCTATCTTTCCCTCTCCCTCCCCCTCCTTGTCTATCTTCCCCCCTCCTCCTCCATGTCTACCATTCTCCTTTTTGTCTATCTTTGTCTGTCTTTCACCTCCTCCTCCTCCTCCTCCTCCTCCTCCTCCATCTCTATCCTTTCCTTCTCTTTCTCCTCCTCTTCCTCCCCCTATAAACCCCACTTCCTTCTAGCACTGATGATATTATCCAGTTGGGTCATGAAACATCTGCATGAAAAGCAACACGTTCAGAAAGCACCAAGGACCCCACAGTCTTCCTCCTCCTCCTCCTCCTCCTCCTCCTCCTCCTCCTCCTCCTCCTCCTCCTCTTCTTCTTCTTCTTCTTCTTCTTCTTCTTCTTCTTCTTCTTCTTCTTCTTCTTCTTCTTCTTCTTCTTCTTCTTCTTCTTCTTCTTCTTCTTCTTCTTCCCTTCCTCCTCCTCATTTTCCTCCTCGTCGTCTACCATTCTCATCTATCTTCTCCTTCTCCATCTTTTGTTTCTCCTTCTCCTCCTCTCCTTCCTTTCCTCTTCCATCTCTACCTTTTCCTTCTCTTCTCATCTACCTCCTTCTCCTCCTGCTCCTGCTCCTCCTCCATGTCAACTATTCTCCTCCTCGTCTATCTTCTCCTTTCCTTCCTATATATCTTCTCTTTCTCCTTCTCCTCCTCGTCTTCTCCCACTTCCCCTCCTCCACGTCTATTCTTCCCTTCTCTTTCTCCTCATCTACCTTCTCCTTCTCCTCCTCTTTTCTCCAAAGTAATCAGCCAAATTGTGTGGCGAAGAGAGGCCTGCTCAGGGGGTGGGGGGCGGCAGGGGTGTGTGTGATACTATTTCATAACTGAAGAATGTTGTCCCTGGAGGCAGAATACAGCCCCCACCACCCCTGTTGGTCTCCTTAACCTACAGCAGCAGCCGGCTGGGTTGCAGTTGTGGGGCGGGAGGTGAACAAGGATTAAACATCTCAGCCACATTCTTTAGGGTGCCCTGAGGGAGAAAAAACATATTTCTGCTCCGAAGGAAAAGGCTGGGTTTCAATATTACCAGCCTTCTTTCCCAACTCCCTCATATCCCATCAACCATGGTTCAAAACTGAACCAAGGAGAGAGTCATCCTCGCGCACCCGGGTCCTACACAATCCCAACGCACAATCCAAACCAAAGAGACATTCCTTTGGATTTCTTCTCTGGTTTCAAGTGAGCGTTGATGTCCTCCAGGAATCTTAGAGCTGCTAGCCTTGACTACTGCACTGTGCGCTGTGGAGGGCTGCCCTTGAAAGGCATCCTTCAACTCATTCCGAATGCACTGGTTTTGTGCAAGTCTTGGATGTCCACACAGGTGACCTCTCGGCATCGGTTGACCATTCGCTTCCCAGTTCCATTCAAGGCGGTGATGATCGCCTTCAAAATCCTTCAAAGATTATTTGAAGGACTGTCTTTTCCCAGTTACTTTGCCCCAACTCACCAGAGTAGGGAGGCTGAAGGTGTTATGGGTGTCCTCCCTTAAAGAGGTCCCTCTGGTGAGACCCGGAAGAAGGGCCTTCTCCATGGTGGCTCCCTCCCTATTATTTGAAGGGCTCTAGTTATATCCACCCAACCCATCAGAGCAGGGAGCAGGAGATGCTATAGGTTCTCTTGAGGAGGTCCATCTGGTGGGACCAAGAAGGGTTTTTTCTGTGGTGGCTCCCATATTTTCCCAGTTACATCTACCCAACCCACCAAAGGGGAGAGGCAGGAGCTGTTAAGGGACCTCTTTTAAGGAGGTCTATCTAATGCAGTGGTTCTCAACCTTTCTCATGCCGTGACCCCATAAAACAGTTCCCCATGTTGTGGTGACCCCCAAGTGGGTGTGGCCACCAATAAGAGGGAGTAGGACAGCTAGGGAAAGGGAAAAAAATGGTGGACTGCGTTGTTTGGCGACCCCCGTGAAATGGTCGTTTGACCCCAAATGGGGTCCCGACCCACAGGTTGAGAACCACTGATCTAATGGGACCGAGAAGAAGTGCCTTCTCTGTGGGGGCTCCCTTATTGTTTCAAGGGCCATCTTTCCCCAGTTACATCTACCTAACCCATCAGAGAGGAGAGTAGGAGATGTTACTGGTCTCTTCTCTTAAGGAGGTCCATCTAGTGGAACTAGGGTCTTCTCCATAGTGGCTCTCTCCCTGTGGAACATCATCCCTGTGGAGATAAGATTGGTCTCCACCTTGAGATCTTTCCTAAAGGCTATGAAGACCTAGTTTGGCCAATAGGCCTGAGGACTCCAGGGTAGTATGGAATCCATCAGGTGACTGTTGATTGTTTTCACCAGGAGTGTGTGCATTTGTTGGGTTTTGTCTTGGTGTTTTATCGCTATAAGCTGACCAGAGTCACAAGTGAGTTGTGTGGTCATATAACCCTCCCCTCTCAGTCTGGTTTGGGTAGAAGAGAAGATAGATAGGTTACAGGGCTACCAACATCTATCCTGATCTTCACCCCACAACCTTGAGTTTCACTAAATGAGAAGCAGGACCGGCCAAACTGGATAAGTAGGGCTATACTCTACCAGTTGGATAGTTGAATGAAATGTTGGGATCCTGAGCATCATAATTAAACAGGGGCTACATGACACAGGAAATGCAACGCTTCTGTGTGGTTAGCATTAACCTAGTTAGTCTGGCTTAGCAGCCCAAGCAAATCCAGCCATTCTGATTGGTTCGATGGATTCCTATCATCGTAGAGTTGGAAGACATCCTAAAGGCCATCTATAACCAGAATGATCCAGAAGTCTGGTTAGAGGCATTGCATCATAAGATGGTTTGATGTTAGCTTAGGTTGGGGAGATGATAGTGCTATATAGTTTTATGTGTGATTGTGGCTTCTATGACTTGGTGTGATGTGTGATGCATGTAATTGTGAACACTAACTCCTGAATCTGGATGGTAAAGAGATGTTTCTTTGTGGGCCTCAGGAAAGTGCAAATGAAATAAACTTTTTTTGGGGGGGTTACTTCTTCCTCACAAATATGTTCATACGAAGTGTGATTCTATATGGGTAGTCCTCAACTTACATCCACTCATTTAGTGACCGTTCAAGCGATGGCACTGAAAAAAGGGACTTATGACCGTTTTTCACACAATCTCCATGGTTATGTGATCAAAATTCAGACTTTTGGCAAGTGACTCACATTTATGACGATTGCAGTGTCCACTGTCTTTCTGAGAAGCAAAATCAGTGGGGAAGCCAGATTCACTTAACAACCTGCGGCAAGAAAGGTTGTAAAATGGAGCAAAATTCACTTAACAATTGTCTCACTTAGCGACAAATGTTTTGGGCTCAAGTGTGGTCATACCTCAAGGATTTCATGTATTTATTGATAGGATTTCTAAAAAAATCTCAGCCCAGTGACTCTGGTTGGCTGACAATGCCTAAAAATAGAAGAAATAATAATATTAAAATTAAAAAAGCCCTAGTAATTGAAATAACTAATTTAATTACGCACATACATACAAGGGCAATGTTTGTGAGGCTTCCAGCTGACTAAATCGATCTGAACCACAAACACTTTGGCCTGAGGGAAATGCCACGTCTTCAAGGCCTTACGGATGGCTAACTTTTGAAATAAATGTAATTGCTTTTAATCAGTTTGGAGGATTTTTTAATTTACTAGGAGGAGAAGGAAGCAAAGAAAAGGAGCACAGCTTAAAAACATAATAGCTCTGGTCCCATTCTCAACAGGTAATTGCCTCTTGATCATATTGTGTGTGTGTGTGTATGTATGTATATGTGTATGTGTATGAGAAAAGAGAGAATCACTAGGCCACGGGTAAGCCATCTGGGCTCTTTTATGACTGGTGGACTTCAACTCCCAGAATTCCTGAGCCAGCATGGCTCAGCTTGGAAACCTCTCCCTTTCCCCTCAGCATGGCTGGCTCAGGAATTCTGGGAGTTGAAGTCCACGAGTCTTAAAAGAGCCAAGGTGGCCTACCCCTGAGTTACTAGGAAGATGAGGGGACTTCAACTCCCAGAATTCCTGAGCCAGCATGGCTCAGCTTGGAAACCTCTCCCTTTCCCCTCAGCATGGCTGGCTCAGGAATTCTGGGAGTTGAAGTCCACGAGTCATCAAAAAGCCAAGGTGGCCTACCCCTGCCCAAATGCCTGAATTTTGATCACGTGACTGTGAGGAAAAAATATTTAAATATTTAAACCAGGGGCCTTCAAACTTGACCCTTTTATGACTGCTGGACTTCAGCTCCCAGAATTCCTGAGCCAGCATGGGGGAACTATGCCCCCCCCATGACTCATGGACTTCAACTCCCAGAATTCCTGAGCTGGCATGGCTCAGCATGGAAACTTCTCCCTTTCCCCTCAGCATGGCTGGCTCAGGGATTCTGGGAGTTGAAGTCCATGAGTCATAAAGAGCCAAGATAGCCTACCCCTGCATTATAGGAGATGGGGAGTTCTAGTCCTGCCTTGGCTACAAAAGCCAGCTGGGTGATTTTGGGCCAGTCACCAGGAGAGGGTGAATTCTAGTCCTGTCCTGCCTTAGTGATAAGGCCAGATGGGTAATTTTGGGCCAATCATGGGGGGGGGGTTGTGCAAAAAAAGAGGAGGAGGTGGGAATACTATGTATGCCTGTCACCTTGATTTACTGATAAAGCCTTTGGTGCCATCTTTGCTCTCTGTTTATATTATATTATTAATTATTATATGAATTCCATCAGGGGAAGAATTGAGTTCAATAATATAATAAATAATATATAAACAGAGTTCAACAGTTCAATAATATATAAACAGCCTCACTCCCTTCTAGCACAGATGATGTTACCTAGTTGGGTCATGAAATGTTTGCAAGGAAACCACCCAGCTCAGAGAGCACCAAGGACCCCACAGTTCTCCTCCTCTTCCTTCTCCCTCTCCTCTTCCTCCTCCTCACAAACCCCTTTCTTCTAGCACTGATGACGTTACCTAGTTGGGTCATGAAACATCTGCAAAGTAACCTCACAAAGCACCAAGGATCCCACGGTCCTCCTGCTCCTCCTCTTCCTCCTCCTCCTCCTTGCGAACCCCACTTCCTTCTCGCCCTGATGACGTTTCCATGAATTTTCGGTTCTCTGTGCAAGCAGCTCCCCTTAATTCAATAAAACCCTTTTCATGGGGCGGCCAATCACGTTTTCCGAAATGCCGATTGTTTGGGGGTTCTTTTAAGGCCACCCACCTCAACTTTTGATTGGAAATTCTTGCCCTCCGCAAAGGCCAAGTCGGGCATGGAGGTGATTAACCCAGAATAAAAGACCTCCTTCCCCATCGTCCTCCCGCTTTCCGTTCCACGCCAATGACCCGCCGTGTGTCTAAAACGCCCCAATGTTCAACCCTTGCCAAGCCCGCTCGCTTAAATGGTTCAGAAAGAAAAGGAAACCCATTAATTTTCACTCCTTCCCTGTCCTGCCCTCCCCTACCCCAATGTTGGACCCCGTTGGGCGAGGAGATGATCTGGAGCCTCTTTCAATGACCTCAAGGACAGTGGATCAGCAGAAGACTGAAGTCAACCTAATGAAGAAGTCGGATTTTGACTTTCTGGCTATTGTGGTGTAAATGGGGGTCCTGCCGCCTGCTATTGTTGGATCCCCGAAGGAGAGAGGGTCAGCATCCCGGGTCTGGGCTCCAGTTAATCAATCTGATTGGATTAGGGTCACTGTGGTCCCTAATAGGGTCAGGGGTCAGGCCTGAGGGGATTAAGAGCTTTGTCGGAGTGGAGATGTAAAGGAGACTTGCCAATAGGAAAGGAAGGGAGGAAGGGAGGCAGGAGGGGAGGGGGCATCTGCCACGCGTAGGGTTGGGGTCTGCAAGTGAGGGATATAATCCTCCCTCCCTCCCTCCCTCCCTTCCTTCCTTCCTTCCTTCCTTCCTTCCTTCCTTCCTTCCTTCCTTCCTTCCTTCTTCCTCCCTCCCTCCCTCCCTTTCTTCTTCCCTCCCTCTCTCCCTCTCCCTTCCCTGCTCCCTCTCCTTCCCTTCTTTCCTTCCTTCCTCCCTCCCTTTCTTCCTTCCTTCTTCCCTCTCTCCCTCTCCCTTCCCTGCTCCCTCCCTTCCTCCCTCCTTTCCTTCCTTCCTTCCTTTCTCCCTCCCTTCCGCCCTTCCTTCTTCCTTCCTTCCAACCTCCCTCCCTCCCTTCCATCATTCTTCCCTCCCTCCCTCCCTTCCTTTCTTCCTTCCTTCCTCCCTCCCTTCCTTCTTTTCTTCCTCTCTCCCTCCCTCCCTCTCCCTTCCCTGCTCCCTCCCTCCCTTTCTTTCCTTCCTTTCTCCCTCCCTCCCTTCCGCCCTTCCTTCCTTCCAACTTCTTCCTCTCTCCCTCCCTCCCTCCCCCTTCCCTGCTCCCTCCCTCCCTTTCTTTCCTTCCTTTCTCCCTCCCTCCCTCCCTTCCGCCCTTCCTTCTTCCTTCCTTCCAACCTCCCTCCCTTCCGTCATTCTTCCCTCCCTCCCTTCCTTTCTTCCTTCTTTTCTTCCTTCCTTCCTCCCTCCCTACCCTTCTTTCCTTCCTCTCTCCCTCCCTCTCCCTTCCCTGCTCCCTCCCTCCCTTCTTTCTTTCCTTCCTTTCTCCCTTTCTCCCTCCCTCCTTCCCTTCTTTCCTTCCTTCTTCCCTCCCTCCCTCAGGGAGAATCATGTTCCATAGAGAAGGGGCCACCACTTATATGATCCCACCAGATGTATTATTTATTTTTTTGCCCTTTATCCCACCTTTATTACTTTATAATTAACTCAAGGCAATGAACATACCTAATTCTCCTTCCTGCTACAACAACAGCCTTGCCAGGTAGGTTCTGGCTGAGGGAGAGGGACTGGCCCAAAGTCTCCCAGCTGGCTCTCATGTCTAAGGTGGGATTAGAACTCACCGTCTCGTGGCAATTACCCCAAAGACACCCAGCTGCCTGGTATACCTAAGGAGGAACTAGAACTTCCGTTCTTCTGGTTATTCCTCATCAGATGCAGCTGGGAAAGACACAAAGGGCTATCATATCACACACACACACATACACACACAGAGGACACTGCAATAAATTTTGCACCGAATTTTGGTCACGAGACAGTGTGGATGCTGCAACAGTCATAAGAGCGAAAACTGGCCCTAAGTCAGTTTTTCCATGCCTCTTTAACTTATGAGTGTTCGTAAGTCGAGGACTGCCTGCCTCCTTCACCCGTATATTGCCAGAAAAACGCCTCTAAGGAGCCTTTCTTGTCAACCCCCAATTCAAGAAAATATACCTAAAAACTTTGCCAAGGGCCTTAAATTTCAGAAATTTCCCTCATCATAAATCAAGACTTCATTGTTGTCAGGGTGCTCCTCTGTTGTCAGCTCCAACAAACTTTGGAGACTTGTCGATGTCAGGAAAAAATAGCAGTGACAATCACACACCCCACACCCCGTTTTCTAAGCACCCCAATGCAGGCAGTCCTTAACTTATGACCACAACCGAGTCCAACATTTCTTTGGCTAAGCGAGATATTCGTTAAGCGAGCCTTGCCCCATTTTGCAACTGTTCTCGTCACGGTTATTAAGCGACTTGCTGCAGTTGTTAATTTAGCAACACGGTCGTTAAGTGAATCCGGCTTCCCCATTTGACTTTGCATCGCAAAAGGGGATCGCGTGACCCCCAGGGACACTGCAACCGTCGTAAATGTGAGTCAGTTGTCCAGTGTCTGGATTTTGACCCCGTGACTGTCGGGATGCTGCAGCGGTCGTAAGGGTGAAACCCGTCCTAAGTCACTTTTTTCAGTGCTGTTGTAACTTCAAACGGTCACTAAATGAATGGGTTTTAAGGGCGACCTGTAGTTTCCCAGTCAACGTCCATTTGCAAGCATACTTTTTATTCTGAAATGCTTTTTTTTTTTTCCCCATTACATGCCGGTAGGATTTCTTTGGGATTTTTTTTCTTTTTCTTTCTGTGAGTCCAAAACTGAGTTGCAAAGTTGGGCAAATGTGAAAGATGGACAAAACGCAAAGAATAACTGGATTTCCGTAAGGCAATTTGCAAAGCTGGATTTCCTAAAATGTCATTTTATGAAGCTGTCTTACGGCCCTCCTCGGAGAAAATCATGGCAAAGATAGATCAGAGAAAGATAGATAATTTTTGAGTAGAAAGGACTTCATTATCAGCTATAAGCCAAGTTGAGTTCCTCCAGATCCTGGACTTCAGCACCCATAACCCTGAGCCAAACATGCTGATCGGGGATAATGGGACCGGAAGTCCAGAAGTCCAAATGGTGTGTGGAGAGTCATTTATTTATTTGGGTTTTCTGACATAAGGAATGGGCACCAAAATATATAATGATAATCCAGCCCAAAATTTCTGTTGCGAAGCAAGAAAGTTGTTAAGTGAGTTTTGTCCCATTTAATGACCCCTCTTGCCACTGTTGTTAAGCGAATCACTGCAGCTGTTAAATTAGTAAGTGAATCCGGCTTCCCCATTTGACTTTGCTTGTCAGAAGGTTGCAAAAGGGGATCACATGACCCCGGGATACTGCGACCGTCGTATATATGAGTCAGTTGCCAAGCGTCTGAATTTTAATTCAGAGGCTGCAATGGTCGTAAGTGAGAGAAATGGTCATGAGCCACATTTTACAGTCACTTTATGATGGCTGCAGTGTCCAGGGGGTCGCCTGATCCTCTTTTGCGACCTTCTGACAAGCAACATCAATTGGGGAAACCTGATTCACTTAACAACCGGCTTACTAACTTAACAACTGCAGGGATTCACTTAACGACGGTGGTAAGAAACCTCGCAAAATGGGACACAGTTCCCTTGACAACCGTCTCGCTTAGCAGGAGAAATCTCGGCCTTCGTGGTGGTCGTAAATCGAGGGCTACCTGTAACGAGCGGGCTCCATTGAGGTCGTATCTCGAGGACTACCCTGTCGTCCTGAAATCGTCAGCTTCAATTTTGGCTGTAAGGAGAATAAGAAAGAGGAAGGAAGGAGAAATTTTTTCCAACCTATTTTGCTGGCATCTTTCTGCTCGTTTGAATACACCCTTCGGATATTTGAAATCTCGCCCAGAAATGGCATGGAATGAAGAACGCTTTAATTAAATTCCTACATCTTAGGCACAAAGAAATAGTTAGGCAAAGAAGGGAGACGTTAATCATGTCCCAGTGAGTCAGCCTAAAGAGGCATTTGTCGATGAGCATTGGTTAGGAAACACCCTCCTTTTTTTTTTTTTTCCCCAAAAGAAAAGGTAGAGGATGCTGGAACAAGAAAACGGATAATTAAAAGGAAGAGATAACATCACCGAACAATCGTGGATAAAGTCCCAGGTGAGAAAAGTGAAGAAAATCAGCCTAGGAAATCGATCAAAACCGCAAAGGCATCCCAGCAAAATGAGAAGGGGTGGGAACATCGTGCAGGAAAAAAAAAAGGAACGAGAACGTAATCCCTCGAGAGAGAAATTAGGAGGTTTAGAAATAGCGGGGTGCCCTGGTGGTCCCTGAGCTGGGTGGTTTCCTTGCAGACGTTTTATGACCCAACTAGGGAACAGCATCACGGCTAGAAGGGAGGGGTTTGCAGGAGGGGAGAGGAGGAGGAGGATTGTGGGGTTCTTGGTGATCTCTGAGCTTGGTGGTTTTCTTGCAGACTTTTCATCACCCAACTGGAGAACATTCTGCAGTTCTAGAAGCTAGAACACCCCCCCCCTTGTAGTAGTGATGATCTTACTTAGGTGGGTCATGAAACATCTGCAAGGAAACCCCCAACCTCAGAAAGCACAAAACACCCCATTGTTGTTCTCCTCCTCCTCCTCTCCACAAACTCCTCTCCCCTTCTAGCACTGATGATGTTCCCTAGTTGGGTTATGAAACGTCTGCAAGGAAACCACCCAGCTCAGAGAGCACCAAGG
The DNA here is from genome assembly GCA_039797435.1 of Crotalus adamanteus. NCBI lineage: Eukaryota > Metazoa > Chordata > Lepidosauria > Squamata > Viperidae > Crotalus > Crotalus adamanteus. The sequence goes on from CM077936.1 coordinate 3,663,997, forward strand.
ACCCCCACTAATCAAGTGGCTTACAACCATCACATTTGCTGCAAAAAAAAAAAAATGTTTTAAAAGCCAGTAATCATGATGACCCACTTAACGACTGGCACAAATGACTGTTGTAACCCCAGGCTCAGTTACAATCATAAGTTGAGGAGTACCTGTAAATCAGTTTATGGCAAGGTCATGGGTGTTAGCTGATGACTTATGATCAGTTGCAGTGCACTGAGGTCCCAAATTTGATGAGAGCCGTGAAAAAGGGCTCCAGGGCTACAAATAGTCCTCAACGATTCATTTAATGACCGCTCAAAGCTACAACGGCACTGAAAAAGTGACGTATACCCGTTTTTCACCCTTATGACCATTGTAGCATACCCATACATATGATCAAAATTCGAACACTTGGCAACTGATTCATATTTATGACAGTCACAGTGTCCCGGGGTCACGTGATCCTCTTTTGTGACCTTCTGACAAGCAAAGTCAATGGGGAAGCAGGATTCACTTACCAGCTGTGGCAAGGGAAGTCATAAAATGGGCCAAAACTCATTTAACAAGTGTCTCACTTAGCAATGGAAACTTGGGGGTCCAAGATGGTCATAAGTCAAAAGTATGCATCTTACAGCATGAATCCCCTCTTAAAGCATGGCTGTCTGTCTGGGGAATTCTGGGAATTGTAATCCTCTCCTCTTAAAGCTTGCCCGCTGGGGGATTCTGGGAATTGAAGTTCTCCCCTCTTAAAGCACAGTTGGCTGGAGGATTCTGGGAATTGAAGTCCTCCCCTCTTAAAGCATGGCAGGCTGGGGGATTCTGGGAGTGGAAGTCTTCCCCTCTTGAAGCATAGCTGACTGGTGGATTCTGGGAGTTGAAGTCCTCCCCTCTTAAAGCATGTTGGCTGGGGAATTCTGGGAGTTTTAGTCCTCCCCTCTTAAAAGCATGCCTGGTGGGGAATTCTTAATATTTATATATTACTTATATGTAAGGATGTAGATCTATACATATGTTGTATATAGTATGTTTAAATGTGTGTTATGTGAGAACAAGCAACTAAATTTCATTTTTAATGTGTGCCATTGTGCCCACAGTAAAAAATGACAATAAAGGTTATCTATGTATCTACCGGGAGTGGAAGTCCACCCCTCTTAAAGCATACAGACTCGGGGATTCTGGGAAATGAAGTCCTTGCATCTTAAAGTTGATAAGCTTGCGAAATACTGGCCTAGTTTGATCCAATTACTGTAGAAAACAGGAAAATGGGCGTCTTTTCTTGAACTGAAAAAGCAAACAACAAAAACCGCAGCCCAAATATTTTCGCCTCCTCTCTTTTCGTGCAAAAACATCCATAAATCTGGCTAAGAAAAGCATCTCTCCACTCAGCTTACCTGCACCTAGAATTCAAGATTTCATCCATCTCAGCTTGACTCCGTCAGACGACGGAGCTGGGAGAACTTGCAAAATCAGCCCCGGATACCTGCTGGGGTGACTTTATCCCTATTTTGTGACGAGAACGTCACGGTGCGTTAAGCTCACAATGGCCCGGAGATATTTTATATGAAGTTTGCTTTGGTCCCTGATTAGCAAGACCCCAAACTAAGTCATAGCAACGTAAAACTATGCGTCGCTCGGCCCGGAGAAAGGGAAATGCTGTATTCAAATGGTGGCGTCGAACAATCGCCAGGGCGTGTGAATTGTGGGGAAAAAAACACACTTCGCTTGATAGCCGAGGCCTTAATCTCCTCGTCGCTGGGATATTGTGCTCCGAGCAGACCCCAGCGGGGCGTGGGGCAAAAGGCCCCCTTTTCTTGGCCTGAGTTAATGATATACTGATGTTGTAGCCCCTTCCAGCAAGCAGGGTCTTGTGAACACATCCTAAAAGGCTGAACATTTTTGATGGAGAGGTTGCAGGTCACCACCTATAGTGGGGCAGGGAAGGAGGCAGATCGGAAGACCCCTTTGCAAAACAGGCCCGGAAGCTCCACTTGGCCACCAGGCTAGACTTAAATATACTGAAATGCTGGGAATCCTCAACTTACGGCCGTAATTGCCCTTTCTGTTGCTAAGCGAAAGAGTTGTGAAGTGAGCTTTGCTCCATTTTATGACTTTTCTCGCCCCAGTCATTAAGTGAATCACTGCGGTTGTTAAGTTAGTAACACGGTTGTTAAGTGAATCTGGCTTCCTCCTGGTCAGAAGGTCACATGACCCTGGGATACGGCGACCGTCCTAAATGTGAATCTGTTGTCAAACACCTGAATTTTGGTCGCATGACGCTGGGAATGCTGGCACGGTCGTAAATGTGAAAACTGGTCATAAGTTACTTTTTTCCCCCCTACTTGACCCACCAGAGAGAGGAGGGAAGTATGTTATGAATCTCATTTAAGGAGGCCTATCTAGTGTGACACAGAAGGGTCTTCTCTGCAGTGGTTCCCTCCTTGTGGAGCAGCGTGCCTATAGAGATGAGATTGCCCCCTCCCCACTTTGACATTCTTTTCAAAAAGCCCTGAAGACATGGCTTGGCCACTGGGCCTGTGGACCCCAGGGGAATAAGGAGCCCATCAAGTGGCTGTGGGGTCCTTGGTGCTCTCTGAGCTGGGGGGGGGGTTTCTTGCAGATGTTTCATCAACTAGAGCAGTGGTTCTCAATCTTTCTAATGCCGCGACCCCATAATACAGTTCCCCACGTTGTGGTGACCCCCAACCACTTATACATCACTGGGTGCCAGGGGCGTGGCCAAAGAAAAGGGGGAAAAAATGGCGGACAGCCTTGTTTGGCGACCCCCGTGAAATGGTCATTCGACCCCAAATGGGGTCCCGACCACAGGTTGAGAACCACTGAACTAGAGAATATCATCAGTGCTAGAAGGGAGGGGAAGGTTACAGAGAGGAGGAGGAGGAGGAGGAGGAGAATGGGGTCCGTGGTGCTCTCTGAGCTTGGTTATTTTCTTGCAGACGTTTCATAATCTAACTAGGTAACATCATCAGGGCTACAAAGGAGGAGGAGGAGGAGAAATCAAATGCACAGGTACAGTAGGTGAATTGGACAAGGGGATAGATGGGGAACTCATCAAATTTGCGGATGACACCAAGCTGGCAGGAATAGCCAACACTCCAGAAAACAGGCTTAGGATACAGGAGGATCTGGACAGACTTGAACACTGGGCACTATGTAACAAAATGAAATTCAATGGTGAAAAAAGTAAGGTTCTATATTTAGGCAAGAAAACCCAAATGTACAGGTATAGTATAGGGAGTACCTTGCTCAACAGTAGTAACTGTGAGAGGGACCTCGGAGTCCTAGTGGACAATCATTTAAATATGAGCCAGCAGTGTGTTGCAGCTGCCAAAACAGCCAACACAGTGTTAGGCTGCATTAACAGAGGGATAGATTCAAGATCACGTGAAGTATTAATACCACTTTACAATGCCTTGGTAAGGCCACACTTGGAATACTGCATCCAGTTTTGGTCACTATGATGTAAAAAAGATGTTGAGATTCTAGAAAGAGTACAGAGAAGAGCAACAAAAATGATTAAGGGACTGGAGGCTAAAACATATAAGCAATGGTTGATGGAATTGGGTATGTCTAGTTTAATGAAGAGAAGGACGATGGGGGACATGATAGCAGTGTTCCAGTATCTCAGGGGCTGCCACAAAGAAGAGGGAGTCAAGCTATTCTCCAAAGCACCTGAAAGCAGGACAAGAAGCAAAAGATGGAAACCAATCAAGGAGAGAAGCAACCTAGAACTAAGGAGAAACTTCCTGACCGTTAGAACAATTAACCAGGGGAGCAACCTGCCTCCAGAAGTTCTGAATGCTCCAACACTGGAAGTTTCTAAGAGATTGGACATCCATTTGTGCAAAATGGTATAGGGCTTCCTGCCTGAGCAGAGGGTTGGACTAGATGACCTCCAAGATCCCTTCCAACTATTATTATTATTATTATTATTATGGATCATCGCACAGTCAGCCAGAAGTTCAGACTGGATTTGGCATTTTGTCTACCTATCGAGTCCTTACCCAGGACCTGGGATAGGCAGATGTTGATGTTTGATGGTATTACAGATATCGTCGCAGGATGGAAGCAGTTCCTAGTAAGGCCGCCTTTTGCAATTGACTAATAGTGAATTTGTCAATGCCGATGATGGTGTTCAAGTGGTGCTCCAGTTGTTTTGGGATTGCACCCAAGGCGCCTATGACTATTGGTACTACCCTTGCTTGCTTTTGCCACAGTCTTTCTATTTCTATTTGTAGGTCTTTGTATTTTGTTATCTTCTCCAGCTCTTTCTCTTCTATTCTGCTGTCTCCAGGCACTGCCACATCCACTATCCAGACTTTTTTGTCTTTCTTATCAACAATTGTTAAGTCTGGGGTGTTATGTTGCAGGTGCTTGTCTGTTGTTGTTGTTGTTGTTATTATTATTAGTAGTAGTATTAGTATTATTATAGCAATGGGATGCTTGGTGGTCTCTGGGCATAGTTGTTTTCTTGCAGATGTTTCATTACCCAACTAGACAACACAATCAGTGCTAGAGAGGAGTGGAGTTTGCTCTCTCCATATACTAGTGGCCTGACCTATCAGTGTTGCTGGAATGTAAATCACAGTCTGATCAATAGTCCACCAGGTCTGCTCCCTTGAACACTGACTAGGCAAGCCATCAGTACAGGGGTCCCCGCTACTGGGCTGTGAATTATTTGAAAGCAGGCCATGGAAGCGCTGTGCATGCGTGTGCATCCCCACTTGCGCAAGTGGTGGACAGGCTTGCCCGCTGCTCACACAAATGGATCTAATCATGGATGTGTGCTTGCCCGCCACTCACACGGAACCATCACCCCCCCCCAAAAAAAATCCGGAAAGATTGGTGAACTCTGCCTTAGTATGTAAGGAGGAGGGCAAATCCTTCTGGCGCTGATGATATTACCTAGTTAGAATAGAATAGAAGACTAGGAAGGGACCTTGGAGGTCTTCTAGTCCAGCCCCCTGCTCAAGCAGGAGAACTTATACCATCTCAGACAAGTGATTGTCTAGCCTCTTCTTAAAAACATGCAAAGATGGAGCGCCCACGATTTCTGGTGGCAAGCTGTTCCACTGGTTAATTGTCTTCACTGTCAGGAATTTTCTCCTTAATTCCAGGTTGCTTCTCTCTTTGGTCAGTTTCCAACCATTATTTTTAGTCCTTCCCTCTGTGCTTTGCAGAATAGTTTGACCCCCCCCCCCTCTTCTTTGTGGCAGTCCCTCAGATACTGGAACATTGCTGTCATTTCTCCCCTATTTCTTCTTTTCCTTAGACTAGCCAAACCCAAGTCCTGCAGCTGTTCTTCGTATGTTTTAGTCTCCAGGTCTTTGGTCATCTTAGTTCAGTGGTGGCGAACCTATGGCACGGGTGCCAGCGGCGGCACTCAGAGCCCTCTCTGTGGGCACGCGTGCCGTCGCCCCAGTCCTAGGCCTTCAGCTGGGTTTTATAAAACCTTTTCACTTTAGGCCAGTGGTTCTCCACCTGTGGGTCGGGACCCCATTTGGGGTCGAACAACCATTTCACGGGGGTCGCCAAACAACGCAGTCCGCCATTTTTTCCCCCCTTTTCCTTAGCTGGGCTACTCCCTTTTATTCTATTGGCTTTTGAAAGCCAATAGAATAGACCAGTGATTCTCAACCTGTGGGTCGGGACCCCATTTGGGGTCGAACGACCATTTCACGGGGATCGCCAAACAAGGCTGTCCGCCATTTTTTTCCCCCTTTTCTTTGGCCACGCCCCTGGCACCCAGTGATATATAAGTGGTTGGGGGTCACCACAACATGGGGAACTGTATTATGGGGTCGCGGCATTAGAAAGGTTAGAATAGACTCTGTTGAATAGAGTCTAATTCTATTGGCTTTCAAAAGCCAATAGGAATTGTCCAGGCTGCCTCTGCCCTGCTAAGCCCGCCAAAAGTCCCATTCTGCAAACGGTGCTGCATCAGTTGAGTAGTCCTCGACTTACGACCGGTTGAGTAGTCCTCGATTTACGACCGGTTGGGGTCGCGGCATTAAAAAGGTTGAGAACCACTGGTTTAGGCCTTCACCGCCGTGTGCAAAAAAAAAAAAGGTTCAATCAATCAGTCAATTTCAACTGCTTGCAGGGAAAAAAAAAGATCTTGCAAAGTTGAAATTGATTGATTGAACTTTTTAGTCCCACCCAGTCTGCCGTTACCACCGCAGCCATGCCCACCCAATGGGCCACACCCACCCGGCACCCAACGATGCAAAAGTGGGTTTTGGGTTGCAGTTTGGGCACTCGGTCTCTAAAAGGTTCGCCATCACTGTCTTAGTTGCTCTTCTCTGAATTTTTTCCAAACTCAACATCTTTTTTGTGATATGGTGACCAAAATTGGCTGCAGTATTCCAGGTGTGGTCTCAGTAGGGTTTTATAAAGCGGTACTAATACTTTGTGTGATCTTGATTCTATGCCTCTGTTTATACAACCCAGGATTGTATTAGCTTTTTGTGCGGCTGCTGCACACAGCTGGCTCATGGTCAAGGGATCGTCCACTCTATGGTCCCTCTCACAGTTGCTGTTTTAGAGCCAGGTCTTGCCCAGTCTGTACTTGTACCTGTTGGGTCATGAAATGTCTGCAGGAAAACAACCAAGGTCACAGACCACCAAAAACCCCATAATCATTCTCCTCTTCCTCCTCCTCCCCACAAACTTTGATGGCCTGTTCAACTGCTGTCAACTGGGAGTAGCATTTTGTTGATTTTTGTCTTGAGGGCTTTTATTGCCTTAAGCTGCCCTCACTCCCCCTGAGTGAGCCCTATTCCTTGTCTTAAGAAAATCAAAATCAAATTAATTAATTGATCAAGCAGACGCCTGCTGTGATACGACGCCTCTTCCTCCAGAATTAGAGTCTGTTTGCATGTCCATGTTCAAAAAAAAAAAAAAAACGGGAACAGGAGGTGAATTGTCTCTCTGTAGCTAAATTTGGAAATTTCCCAAATTTTGATCTTTGGGAAATCAAGTTTTGATCTGAAGCGCACCGTTCACCGTGTTCTTACAAAACTTGCTGTGTTGCCTCAGAAACCCAAACATATGTTCCACCTACCATGAACCAGCTACACATTTTCTTGGCAGGGATGTAGACTTTAATAACTTTCCTGAAATTATTAAATGTATTATTTATCTGAAATGAGCATCGGGTGCCCTCGGGATAATTTCATGCACCCATTCAAACATGACAAGCTCTTATCAAACAGTTTCAACAAAACCCAAATTTAGTTTTTTGATGCCTGTCAGAAGCTACAGTCGTCCTTGACTTAGAACCATTCGTTCAGCAGCCGCTTGCAGTTATAGCAGCACCAAAAAAAGAGAACTTACAACTAACTGTGGCTGCTTCCCCAGGGGGTTCACCTGATCAAAATTTGGACGCTTGGCAACTGGTTCATATTTATGACGGTCGCAGTGTCCGCTGGGTCACCTGATCCCCTTTTGCGACTTTCTGATAAGCAAAGTCAATAGGGAAGCCATTGGGGCAAAGCCCGCTCAACAACTGTCTTGCTTAGCAATGGTCGTAAGCCGAGGACTACCTGTATTACAGCTTTTTCAGTATAAGCTTACTGACAATGTCTTAGGTATTAGAAAATTAAAAGAATATCTTTGCATCTCTGTTATCAATTTGTTGAATGCGTTTTGGGGCACTTTTAACCCGCTCTTTCCTTTGCCCTTTCCCTTTTATTTCAGCTCATATCTTAATAATAATGATAAAGTTGGAAGGGACCTTGGAGGTCATCTAGTCCAACCCCCTGCTCAGGCAGGAAACCCTATAGCATTTCAGACAAATGGCTGTCCAGTCTCTTCTTAAAAGCTTCCAGTGTTGGAGCATTCACCGCTTCTCGAGGCAGGTTGTTTTTATTCTGTTTTTCTGTTTTTATAATGTTTTTATTCTGAAATTTAATAAAGCTATGTATTTTTTTTTTAAAGAAAAGAAAAGGTCTCTAAGGATTGGGAGGGCTGCTGAGGGCCCAGAGGCCGCCACCATTTTGAATTTTTTGCCCTGCCTCCCTTTATTGCTAAGGATTTTTTATTTTTAATTACACAAATGCTCAAAGCAAGCAATCTGTTTCTACAGATCCCATCATGATGAAATCATGGAGATACATGGAAAAATTTCCTTCCCTAGACATCTAGGTTTCCTGGGGCAAAGAGAAAGAAAGAGATTATTTAAATAATAATAATAGTAACAACATAACAACAAGAACAATAACAATAATAATGGTTTCCCAGGAACATATAGTGCAGTAATCAAAACTATTAAATTTTGGCAAGGCACCAGTTTGAGGTGGAGATTATCCCAGAAGAAGAAGAAAAAAAATTGAAAAAAAGACTTGGAAAGTTTTTTAACCTGCCTGTAATTTATGGAGAATACCACAAATGCGTGGGAAGTTGAGCCTGAAGGCTGGAAGGGAATTAAACAAGATGGGAGGGATAAAACCGCAATTTTTGTGATCATTGCTTTCAGCGAAAATGTTGGGCCAGTTGGAAACCAAATATTGATTTGGATTTGCTTTTTTTTTTTTTTTTTAATGCCAGCAGCAAATGTCTACCTAGATAGATTCAAAATATATTGAGAGAGGAGAGCATCTCCAAATTTTTGCAGGCTGAGATTTATCTGAGCTGTGGTTGTGCAGGGTTCCCGGTGTTCTTTTTTTGGCGATTTTAATTATATTTTTTGGGGTGGAGGGGTCCTCGGTGTGCTCTGAGTTTGGTGATTTCCTTGCAGATGTTTCATGACTCAGCTGGATAACATTATCAGTGCTAGGAGGGAGGGGGGAGTGTCAGGAGGAGGAGGAGGAGGAGGAGGAGGAGGACGACGACGACGACGACTGTGGGGTCCTTGATGTTCTCTGAGCTTAATGGTTTTCTTGCAGACATTTCATGACCCAACTAGGGAACATCATCAGTGCTAGAAGGGAATGGGGACTGGGAGGAGGAGGAGGACTGTGGGGTCCTTGATGCTCTCTGAGCTTGGTGGTCTTCTTGCAGATATTTCATGACCCAACTAGGTAATATCTTTAGTGCTAGAAATAGGTGGAATTTGCTCCCTGTTTATATACAATTACTTGCCCTGACAGTGTGATGGGGATGTGGTTTTTCTCCTTGGTAGTGCCTTGAGGATATTGTTTTCTGCTGAATTGTTTGTCTGGTCTTCATCCCTGCCTATCTGGAGAGGATGTACTTGGATTTTTTTTTGTTCCCTTCATTGCTTTTGTCTCTTTCGAATGGTGTGTAAAGGCGGCTTATGTCTCCATGGATGGCTGAGGCGTCTGAATGCCAAACTCTCAGGAATACCCTAGCCTTTTTGGAGTTAACTTGGTGTAGGATACTCACAGTTTCCCAGTAGAAACAATGGTTGGGAGTATCCATGTGTTGAGGGATTAAGGAGTTTTCAATATTTTGTTTTCTGATTCCTAGTTGGTGTTCACACATGTACTCTGCTAGTCTTCTGCCTGTCTGTCTTACAACTGTTGCTTAGCAACAAAAAATTGGTCATAAATCGAGAACCATCTGTACTGAATGTTGGTGAATATTGTGTGAATATTAGCCCTACTGCACTGGCTGGGGATTATGAGAGTTGAAGTCCAAACTTACTCAGGGCCTGAGGTTAGGAAGATTGCTTTGGTGCTCTACTAAAACCTGTCTAACCGCCTTCCGGAGTTGGCTAGGATTAAGCAAGCATTTGCTGTTTCTCCTTAATTGCCTGCTTCCTGAATTAATCCATTTGGGGGTTCATATAATCCAGGGAACTCTCTGTTAACCAAGCAGCTAGAATGAGTACTAACCAAGCTTTGCAGCTATGCAACAAAACCGCTAGAAGATTAACCAACATGTTTCTAATGTGATGTCAACATAGGCAACAAATAATTTTAGTGTAATATGCAAACTTGCTTTGGGTCTTATTTTGCATTTTAATTCCTGTTTTGTAGGGAAACAGTAGGGAAACACCAGCATCACAAAGAAAAATAAATACAAGTGGAAACATATATATATATATATATATATATATATATATATATATATATATATATATATATATATATATATATATATATATCCTTAAGTCACTTTTTTCAGTGCCATTGTAATATCCTTAAGTCACTTTTTTCAGTGCCATTGTAATATCCTTAAGTCACTTTTTTCAGTGCCATTGTAATTTTGAATGGTCACTAAACGAATGTTTGTAAATCAAGTACTATCGGCAGAAGTGAAGAGAAATGCCTTTATTATTGTTATTAGCCTTAAAAGATCTGTGGTCCTCAATGGAACCACATCTACATGGAGGGAAGTGTGTAGTGGGGTGCTCCAGGGCTCTGTTCTGGGCCCAGTGCTCTTCAACATCTTCATCAACGATTTGGATGAAGGGACAGATGGGGAACTCATCAAATTTGCAGACGACACCAAGCTGGCAGGAATAGCCAACACTCCAGAAGACAGGCTTAGGATACAGGAGGACCTGGACAGATTTGAACACTGGGCGCTATCTAACAAAATGAAATTCAATGGTGAAAAAAGTAAGGTTCTATATTTAGGCAAGAAAAACCAAATGTACAGGTATAGTATAGGGGGCACCATGCTCAATAGTAGTAACTGCGAGAGGGATCTCAGAGTCCTAGTGGACAATCCCTTAAATAGGAGCCAGCACTGTGCTTCAGCTGACAAAAAAGCCAACACAGTGCTAGGCTGCATTAACAGAGGGATAGAATCAAGATCACGTGAAGTGTTAATACCACTTTATAATGCCTTGGTAAGGCCACACTTGGAATACAGCATCCAGTTTTGGTCACCACGATGTAAAAAAGATGTTGAGACTCTAGAAAGAGTACAGAGAAGAGCAACAAAGATGATTAGGGGACTGGAGGCTAAAACATAAAAGGAATGGTTGCTGGAATTGGGTATGTCTAGTTTAATGAAGAGAAGGACGAGGGGGGACATGATAGCAGAGTTCCAATATCTCAGGGGCTGCCCCAAAGAAGAGGGAGTCAAGATATTTTCCAAAGCACCAGAAGGCAGAACAAGAAGCAACGAATGGAAACTAATCAAGGAGAGAAGCAACCTAGAACTAAGGAGAAACTTCTTGACAGTGAGAACAATTAACCAGTGGAACAACCTGCCTCCAGAAGCGGTGAATGCTCCAACACTGGAAGTTTTTAAGAAGAGACTGGACAGCCATTTGTCCGAAATGGTATAGGGTTTCCTGCCTGAGCAGGGAGTTGGACTAGATGACCTCCAAGGTCCCTTCCAACTTTATTATTATTATTATTATTATTAGTTTTATTTATTTTATTTATCTATCAAATTTCTACATCATCCATTTTATCTAAATGACTCTGAGCACTTTATACACAATACAATAAAACCATGCAAAAGCGTGATTAGAAGTATAGTTAATAGTGCCAAGATGTATAAGCTTACGCTAGAAATGAAAGGCAAGGAAGAAACAGAATTTTATGAGATGTGGAATAAGTGGTATAATTGGTTAGAACAGAGAAACAAAAATGTATAGTAATAAACTGTAAAAGATACATGACACAGTACTGTTAAAAATGTTTAATGTTTTGTAAATTAGAAAAATTAAAAATTAAAATTAAAAAAAGAAGCATAGCTAAAACTAATTTAAAACTAGGTTAAAATTTATAAAACAAAGATAATCCTGTGGCTGGATTATCAAATGTTCTAAGATAGTAATCAAAACAGCTTTTGGTACCCTTTAAGCAAATTAGTGAAAGCCTAAATCATTGTTTCTGAATCTCATCCATTCTCTTCAAGATGGGTGGACTTCAACTCCCAGAATTCCCCAGCCATCATGAAGTTGAAGTCCATCCACGTTATGGTTGCCAACTTTGAAGAACATGATGCTACAGCTTTGGCAGCCTAGCAATTGCCCAAAGAGGTCAAATATAGACCTTGGTCAAGAAGGTCTCATTTTGTGCAGTAGATGTTCTTCAACCAGAGCAAATGAATTCTACGGTTCTTTCTCTTCCAAGGAGAACTGCTGGCGTTCTTTCCTTAAGGGATTCTTTCTCCAAGGTCATGCTTCAAAGAATGACTTCCACCGGGCCCCTTGGATAAATGGATGGATGGATGGATGGATGGATGGATGGGATGAAGATGGGATAATGGATAGACAATGGATGAATGGGATGATGGATAAAAGGATGGAGGGAAGTATGGATGGGATGGATGGATGGAATGAGGATGGGATGATGGATGGATGGATGAAATGACAGATGGAACAATGGATAGATGGAATGAGATTGGGATGGATAGACAATGGATGAATGGAATGATGGATAAAAGGATGGAGGGAAGTATGGATGGGATGGATGGATGGATGGATGGGATGATGGATGGATATAATAAATGGGACAGTGGATGGATGGGATGAGGATGGGATGGTGGATGGATGGGTGGATGATGGGTGGATGGTTGGATGGAAGGGATGATGAATGGATGGATGATGTACCATCAAATCATTTTCAATCCTAGTGATCATATAGACATAATTTATCCAGGGTGATTTGTCCCTAAACTGGTCCTGCAGGACTTCCATTGATGCACCCATTGTCACCATAATTGAGTTGATTCACTTTCTGCTAGTCATCCTCTTCTTCTCCTTCCTTTCATCTTTCCCAACACTGTTGAATTCTCAAGGAAACTGAGTCTTTGTATTGGTTGACTGATTGACTATCTGCCATTAACTTGGTGTCAAGGCTCAGTGTCCAGATAGGTAGATCTTCTCCAGGAAGATCTTTCCTTAACCTGGTCCTTCAAGTCTTCCAATGGTGCCTCCATCCCATTACTCCTGGTTGTCCTCTTCTACTCTTTCTTCCATCTTTCTTTGCACTATGGACTTTTCCAAGGAGCTGATTGTTTGCATTAATTGATAGACAATGTACCATCGAGTCACTATTACTCTTGGTGACCACACAGATCTACCTATTTCTAGAAGATCTGTTCCTCATCTTTCAAGTCATCCAAAAGTGCCCCTATCACCAGTGTAAACTGAGCACACCTTCTCATTGTCCTCTTCTTCTCTTTCCTTCTACCCTTCCAACCATCATAAAGGTCTTCTCCAGAAAGCTGGCTCTTTGCACCAACTGAATGTTGGATGGGTTATGTTGTCTTCAAGGGTGTTGACTCTGAGCAACCACCTAGATAGAATTTTTCCATGAGGACCTATTCCCAACTTGCTCCTTTAACTCTTCTAATGATGCCTCCATCACCACCATAACTGAGTCCATCTATCTTCTGCTGGTCCTCCTTTTCTTCTCTTTCCTCCCACCTTTCTAAGACGTGTCCAACTGCCCTACAAGGTTCCTCCAAATTGTACGTTTCCTAGAAGGGGGGGCTTTGATGCACAGGGAGCGAAGTTGGTCAAATTGTGGAGGCCTTGCACACCCTTGTTTCAAAAGCTCTGCCTTCCCATCCCCTTTGGCCCACTCCTGGCCCACCCCCAGCCCTTCCAGAAGGCCCACCTCGAACATCTCAAGTCATGACCTGCTGCTTGTCATGGCTACACTTCTGGCGAACCACCCAGGCCGGCTAACAAATATGCCCCCAGCCCTCTCGGCTCTTATCTCCGTCAAAGAGCTTACATTTTTATATGGCATCTTAATAACCCATCACTTCCATTACAAGTACGTGCCTCTCATCCTCTTTCGCTCTTCTGCAAAGCCCGAGGCACCTTGCTTCAGCTCAGAAGGGTCAGGTCTCTTCCGAAGCATCCGGGCAGGGGTGGGTGAGACGCTGGAAGGCCTTTTGGAGAGCCCGGGGGCCTCGTCTCGTTTTCCTTCGTCCCTGCTCAAAGCCACAAGAAAGGCAGGGTCCTTTTAGAGATCTTTTGATGGGGCTACCAAGAAACCTGCTAAGGAACGGAGCCTCAGATATATTGGATTGTCTGTCGTGCTTGAGCAGCTTTTCTCCACCTTGGCAACTTGAAAAGGGGTGGACTTCAAGCCCCAGAATTGCCCAGCCAGTGGGAAGAATTCCATGCATGATGGCTGGAGAATTTGGGAAATTGAAGTCCACATGTCTTCAACCTGCCAAGGTTGAGAAGGTTGCCTCTGAGAAAATCTTTTCCTTTCCTTTCCTTTCCCCTTTCCCTTCCCTTTCCTTTCCTCTTTCCTTTTCCTCTTCCTTCCTTTCTTTTTCCTCTTCCTTTCCTTTCCTTCCTTTCCCTTCCCTTTCATCCCCTCCCTCCCTTCTTCTATTCTTCCCTTCCATTCTTCCCTCCCTCCCCTCCTTCTTTCCTTCCTCTCGTTCCCTCCTTTCTTTCCCTCTTCTTTCTCCTTCCTTTATCTTTCTCCTTCCTTCCCCCTCCCCTTTTCCTTCCCTTCTCCCTCCCTCCCTTCTTTCCCTTTTTTGTTCTCTTTCCTTCCTTCCCTCCTTCTTTCCTTTTCCTTCCCCTTTCCTGCCTCCTTTCTTTCCTTTTTCTATTTCCTTCCTTCTTTCCTCCTTCCCTCCCTCCCTCCCTCTCATTCTTTCCCTTTCACCTTTCTTTTTCTCTTTTGTCTTCTCTTTTCTCCCTTTCTCCTCCTATCTACCGTTCTGGCTGGAGAATTCTCAGTCCACACATATTTAGGCTGCAGGGAAACATCAGATTAATTAACGTGTGAATGGGCCTATTCAAGAGAACAACATGGTTTATTTAATACAAAATCAATTTAAAACAAAAACAAAACACACACACTTGATCAAACAAGTGACTGATCTGGCTCAGCGATAACCCACAATAGGTGGGTTACATTCACTAAGGTAAAAGTAGCTACCCACATTACTGTTAAGCAACTAGGACATGTTACACAGGTGGCATGCAGAGCCATCGCCCCAGTCCTAGGCCTTCAGCTGGGTTTTATGAAACCTTTTTGCTTTAGGCCTCCGCCGCCATGTGCAAAAAAAAAGGTTCAATCAATCAGTCAGTTTCAACTGCTTGCAGGGGAAAAAAAAGATCTTGCAAATTTGGAATTGATTGATTGAACTTTTTAGTCCCACCCAGTCTGCCGTTACCACTGCAGCCATGCCCACCCAATGGGCCACACCCACCTGGCACTCGATGATGCATAAGTGGGTTTTGGGTTACAGTTTGGGCATTCGGTCTCTAAAAGATTCGCCATCGCTGAACTAGGATATGTGTAATTTCTCTCTTGGGACATGTTTCTGAAATGATACGGTTAACATTAAAATCCTAATTTCTGAAAGCTTTGGGATTTTGAAGAAGCTGCGGACGTGCAATCTTTAATGTAAACTTTTAAAATGGCCTGTTAAGGTAGCATACTGAGATTTTGGTTTATCTTTGTACAAGCCTGAAGGAAACAGCCAGCGGGCAAGTATGAATTTAAAGATTTCATAAGACAGCATTTACAGTGTGGCTGATAACCCTGTCAGGTCAACAGGGAAATTTCCATTTGCTACCTGTATGGATCAGGTAGCAAACTCCTGTTTTATTTTATTTTGTATATTATATGATAATACATAATATCATGTGATATTACATGATATATTATTTTATTTTATTTTATTACACGTAGTCCCCTACTTAGGACCACAACTGAGCCCAACATTTGTGTTGCTAAGCGAGACAGTTGTTAAGTGAATTTTGCCCCATTTTACAACCTTTCTTGCCATAGTTGATAAGTGAATCACCATAGTCGTTAAGTTAGTCACACGGTTGTTAAGTGAATCTGGCTTCCCCATTGTCAGAAATTCACAAAAGGTGATCACGTGACCCCAGGACACTGCAACCGTCATAAGTACATGCCAGTTGCCAAGTGTCTGAATTTTGATCATGTGAGGATGCCGCAACGGTCGTAAGTGTGAACAATGGTCATAAGCCCCTTTTTTTCAGTGCAGTTGTAACTTCTAACAAATGGTTATAAATTGAGGATTACCTGTAACCCCAGCTAGAACAGGCAATAATTGACTGTTCAACACTCCTGGAAGTCAACATTGGCAGCTTTTAACAAGAGATTAGACAACCGTTTGTCTGAAATGGTATAACGTTTCCTGCCTAAGTAGGGGGTTGGACTAGATGACCTCCAAGGTCCCTTCCAACTTGGTTATTCTGTTACAGGTAGTTCTCGAAAAAAAGTGACTTATGACTAGTTTTCACATGACTATTGCATCGTCCCCATAGTCACATGAGCTCAAATTCAGACAGTTGGAAACTGACTTGTTCTTATGACCGTTGCAGTGTCCCAGGGTCGTGTGATCCCCTTTCTGACAAGCAAAGTCAATGGGGAAGCCAGATTCACTTAACACCTGTGTTATTACAGTGGTTCTCAACCTGTGGGTCGGGACCCCATTTGGGGTCAAACGACCATTTCACGGGGGTCGCCAAACAACGCAGTCCGCCATTTTTTCCCCCTTTTCCTTAGCTGTGCTACTCCCTTTTATTCTATTGGCTTTTGAAAGCCAATAGAATAGACTCTCTTGAATAGAGTCTAATTCTATTGGCTTTCAAAAGCCAATAGGAATGGTCCAGGCTGTCTCTGCCCTACTGAGCCCGCCAAAAGTCCCATTCTGCAAACGGTGCTGCACCAGTTGAGTAGTCCTCGACTTACGACCGGTTGGGGGTCGCGGCATTAAAAAGGTTGAGAACCACTGTGTTATTAGCTTAACAACGGCAGTGATTCCCTTGACAAGATCATAAAATGGGGCAAAACCCACTGAACAAAATGTCTCACTTGGCATCAGAAATTTTGGGCTCAGTTGTGGTTGTTAAGTCGAGGACCGCCTTTACCCTGCTAGCAGTTTGAGGAGATGGTTGATTGCAACGTTTCCCCCAGCCTGAGCTGAGTCTTTTCTCTTTCCGCAGCCACCCGGGAGTCGGCCTTCGTCCACGCCATTGCCTCGGCCGGAGTGGCTTTCGCCGTGACCCGCTCCTGCGCGGAAGGTTCTTCCACCATCTGCGGCTGTGACACCCGCCACAAAGGTCCCCCTGGAGAAGGGTGGAAGTGGGGTGGCTGCAGCGAGGATGTGGAATTCGGCAGCATGGTGTCGCGGGAGTTTGCGGATGCGCGAGAAAACCGGCCAGACGCTCGCTCGGCCATGAACAGGCACAACAACGAAGCGGGGCGAACGGTAAGGACTGTGGTCCTCTTGTTTATGTTCCCTTAACGGGGTCCACGTCAAATGACAAAGTTTCTTTCAGATTGAGGTTGACGTACACACATGTTCACACCGTGGCAGGGACACACACAAACAATCTATCCACTTCTAGTACAGGTAGTCCTCGACTTACAATCACAATCCGGACCTAAATTTCAGCTGCTAAGCAAGGCAGTTGTTGACCCTGGGACACTGCAACCGTCATAAGTATGAGTCAGTTGCCAAGCATCTGAATTTTGATCACGTGACCATGGGGATGCTGCAAAAGTCCTAAGTCACTTTTTTCAGGGCCGTTGGAACTTCAAACGGTCACTAAACAAATGCTTGTAAGTTGAGGACTTCCTGTACAAATATTATAGTCAATTAATCTTCTCCTTCTTTGTCCCCTCCTTCCTTCCTTTCTTTTCTTTTCTTTCTTTTCTTTTCCTTTCTTCTTTCTTTCTTTCTCTTTTTCTTTCTTCTTTCTTTCTCTCTCTCTTTCTCTCTCTCTCTTTCTTTCTTTCTCTCTTTCTCTCTTTTTCAGTCCATCATAGACCACATGCATCTCAAATGCAAGTGCCACGGGCTGTCCGGCAGCTGTGAGGTCAAGACCTGTTGGTGGTCTCAACCAGACTTCCGGGTCATCGGCGACTACCTCAAAGATAAGTACGACAGCGCTTCTGAGATGGTGGTGGAGAAACACCGAGAATCCCGTGGCTGGGTTGAAACCCTGCGCCCCAAATATAATTTCTTCAAAGCACCCACAGAGCGAGACCTGGTCTACTATGAAAACTCCCCAAATTTTTGTGAGCCCAACCCTGAAACTGGTTCATTTGGCACCCGCGACCGAGTCTGCAACATCAGCTCTCACGGCATCGACGGTTGTGACCTGCTGTGTTGCGGCCGCGGACACAACACACGGACCGAGAAGAGGAAGGAGAAATGTCATTGTATCTTCCACTGGTGCTGCTACGTCAGCTGCCAGGAATGTGTACGGATCTACGATGTTCACACATGCAAGTAAAAAGGGATAACCTGCTCCATCATGGGAGATGAACTGGAAGGAATATTTTTTTTTAGTTGAGGGAAAAAACGATTTCTTGAGAGTGAATGAAGACAAACGGAGAGAGAGGGAGCAAGAAGATAAAATGGGTGGACTAGGATAGATCTAATGTCTTCTGGGCCATCACACCTGGAAATTAACTTTGCAATACCATCGACAAGAGAAACCAACAAACGGGGGTCATTCATTCTCACTATCGTTCTACGGAGAGGAGATGGTGATTTCTTTAACTAGACATAGAATTGGGTTGTAGTTGTCTTCTGGGGTGTCATCTCTTCCTTCTTTGAAACCACAAGCCACCGGATCTATAGGTGAATTCTGAACTCGGAAGACGATTCTACGTGAGGATCCGCCTGTTACAGCACCAACCTTAAACCAGGATTTTAACTGTTGTATAGGATTGAAAACGGTCCACATGTGACAGTTTATCAAAGATCTCCCATAAATTCTTGAGGGAATTAAAAGGATCTGAAGAGGACCCGTTGCTCTGTGGATGGGCCCTGTGTGTTGTCTTCTGAACTGGATAATAACGGTGTCTCATACCACTAAGGGAAGTGATGCTTTGAGAAGACAATCGTGCTCATACAGCATGTCGGACAAAAGACACACACATCTACACAGACACAGGCTGTGGTTCAAGTATGTGTAGAACTCTCTCGCGCGGCCTGGAATTGGTTTTGAGGACATTTGGTGTTTCTTGTTCAGGCTCGTAGACTGCACTCAATGCGGATCCAATAAATGGTTCTCTTGTGTTTGATGCCTTATTGTATGGTTGGTTAATCAACAAATATTGTATTGCCACGATAGAGAGAAGGAGAAAATCGGGTACTTCTCTCTGAATAGTCTTCATCTTTATTTGAGCCATGCAAGACATGAAATAAAATGTTGAATTCATGATTATCATTATGACTTGGTGGTTTTCGAGGTCAAACGTCCGCCTCTTATGCGCCAGTTGTCCTGCGTCAAAATGCTTCTTCCACATGCTTACACCTGGGGTACAGTTAGTCCTAACGACCGCAGTTGAACCCAAAATTTACGTTGCTAAGTAAGACAGTTAAGTGAGTTGTGCCCCCTTTTATGAAATTTCTTGCCCCTGTTGTTAAATCAGTCACGCAGTTGTTAAATTAGAAATACAGTTGTTGCTTCCCCACTGACGCTCCTTGTGAGAAGTTTGCACAAAGGGATCATGTGACTCCGGGAAACCGTCATAAATGTGAGCCAAACATCCAAATTTGGATCACTTGCCTCTGTGGATGCTGCAACAGTTGTGTGAAAAAGGGTCATACGTCACTTTTTTTAATGCCGTTGTAATTTTGGACGGTCACTAAACAAATGGGTGTAAGTAGAGGACTACTTGTAAATATATCCTGGGAGATTCCAGAGCAGAGCTACCTAAATCTTTTCCTCTCTTCCCATCCAGTCCAGGACTGTGCAGGGTCTCCTTTAATTCCTGCTTCAACTGCACAATTAATCACAACCTAGTAGTGTCCCCCAGTTGCATCTAGAGACTGTCCAGCTTGGAAAAAAAGAAGGGATTTGTGAAGACCAACAGTTCCTCAAATATGTATTTTTATGACCATGCACGACAGATAAATATAGGTGACTTCAGGGCATAGAATTACAGAATAACAGGGAACAGGGAAGGGACCTTGGAGGTCTTCTAGTCCAACCCCCTGCTCAGGCAGGAGACCTTATAACACATTTCAGCCAGGTGGCTGTCCAGTCTCTTCTTAAAAAACTTCTAGTGTTGGAGCATTCACAACTTCTGGAGTTGAGCTGTTCCACTGGTTAATTGTTCTAATTCTCAGGAAATTCCTCCTTAGTTCCAGGTTGCTTCTCTCCTTGAGTAGTTTCCATTCGTCGCTTCTTCTCCTGCCTTCAGGAGCTTTGAAGAATAAATTGACCCCCCCTCCCCTTTGTGGCAGTCACTCAAATATGGGAAGAATGCTATCATCTCACCCCTAGTCCTTCTTATTGTTAAACCAGACATACCCAATTCCTGCAATGTTCTTCATATGTTTTAGCTTCCAGACTCTTAATCATCTTTGTTGCTCTTCTCTGTACTCTTTCCAGAGTCTCAGCATCCTTTTTATATCACGGGGACCAAAACTGGATGCCGTATTCCAAGTGTGGCCTTACCAAGGCGTTGTAAAGCGGTACTAACACTTCATGTGACCTTCATTCTGTACCTCTGTTAATGCAGCCTAGGTAGGCTATGGATTCCACAGAATCCTATGGAGTCTTCCCAAGTGGGCTTAGAAGCTGTTTCTGCAGAGACATCCATGGGATCCCACGTTTTTTAAGACAGAACAACCCAAATGCAGAGCAACTCAAAATGCAGAGTTGCACATTCATTGTGCATATTCTGCACCTCTGTTAGAGCTCATGGTGTCACAATACACCAATGAAAGGAGGGAGCTTGCATTGCAATGGTGGAATACCCATTTGGAGGCTCACCTAACCTTAGAAGTAGTGTTCCTATATGGTTAAGCACAGTGGTGGGATTCAAATGGGTGAGCAACAGGTTCTCTGTGTGGATGACACTTCTGGAAATCCATTCTGGGCCTGGGCAACAAAAAATTAGCGACCGGTTCTGCTGAAGTGGTGCGAACCGGCTGAATCCCACCACTGGTTAAGCACCACCTTCTCCACAGATGCACTGACCCCAGGCAGTGGTCAACTAACTGCCAAACCAATAGTATAAATTGAATCCCAGAGGCCAGGTGACAAGATCACAACACCGACAGGAGAAAATATTTGTAGCTCCAAGTTGAACTGTGGGGTCCTTGGTGACCTCAAAGCTGGGTAGTTTTTTTGCAGACATTTCATGAACTAACTAGGCAACATCAGTGTTAAAAGAGAGTGGAGCTTGTGAAGAGGAGGAGGAGGAGGAGGGGGAGGGGGAGGAGGAGGAGGAGGAGGAGGAGGAGGAGGAGGAGGAGGAGGAGGAGGACAAACAAGACTGGAGTCCTTGGTGCTCTCTGAGCTTCGTGGTTTCTTGCAGACATTTCATGAAGGAACTCGGGAACATCATCAGTGTTAAGAGGGAGTGGAGTTTGCACAAAGGAGGAGGAGGAGGAGGAGGAGGAGGAGGAGGAGGAGGAGGAGGAGGAGGAGGAGGAAGAAAAAGAAGAAAAACACTGAGGTCCCTGGAGTTCTCTGAGCTTCATTGTTTCTTGCAGACATTTCATGAAGCAACTTGGGAACTTCAACAGTGGTAGAAGGGAGTGGGGTTTGTGGAGAGGAGGAGGAGGAGGAAGAAGAAGAAGAGGTGGTGGTGATGGTGGTGGTGGTGGAGGAGGAGGAGGGGGAGGGGGAGGAGGAGGAGGAGGAGGAGGAGGAAGAAGAAGACTGGAGACCTTGGTACTCTCTCAGCTTCATTGTTTCTTGCAAACATTTCATGAAGCAACTCAGGAACATCAATGGTGGTAGAAGGAGTGGGGTTTGCAGAGAGGAGGAGGAGGAGGAAGAAGAGGAGGTGGTGATGGTGGAGGAGGAGGAGGAGGAGGAGGAGGAGGAGGAGGAGGAAGAAGAAGACTGGAGACCTTGGTACTCTCTCAGCTTCATTGTTTCTTGCAAACATTTCATGAAGCAACTTGGGAACATCAATGGTGGTAGAAGGGAGTGGGGTTTGCGGAGAGGAGGAGGAGGAAGAAGAGGAGGTGGTGATGGTGGTGGAGGAGGAGGAGGAGGAGGAGGAGGAGGAAGAAGAAGACTGGAGACCTTGGTACTCTCTCAGCTTCATTGTTTCTTGCAAACATTTCATGAAGCAACTTGGGAACATCAATGGTGGTAGAAATGAGTAGGGTTTGTGGAGAGGAGGAGGAGGAGGAAGAAGAGGAGAAGGAGGGGGAGGAGAAGATTGGGGTTGTTTCTTGCAAACATTTCCAGGAACTCGGGAGCATCATCAGTGCTAGAAGGGAGTGAGGTTTGCGGAGAGGAGGAGGAGGAAGAAGAAGAAGAAGCAGAAGAAGACTTGGGTCCTTGGTGCTCTTTGAACTTTATTGTCTCTTGCAAACATTTCATGAAGGAACTTGGAAACATCATCAGTGCTAGAAGGGAGTGAGGTTTGCAAAGAGGAGGAGGAGGAGGAGGAGGAGGAGGAGGAAGATGATGATGATGACTGGTGTCCTTGGTGCTCTCTGAGCTTCATTGTTTTCTCGGAGACATTTCATGACCCATCTGGGTAACATCATCAGTACTAGCAAGTGAGGAGTCCTACCTTCCATCACTGATGATGTTACCTAGTTGGGTCATGAATCTTCTGCAAGAAAACCGCCAAGGTCAGAGAACCCCATGATCAAAACTGCTGCCATGCCCTTCCTGTCCCCTTATTTCTATCATAGATGTAAGCATTTTCTATATGCTCTCCCAAGGCCTGGAAAGGGACGGGGGGGGGAAACCAAGTATCACCAAAAATGGAAGTTTTATCTCCTTGGACTTGGACTTTCCAATTTATTTGGGGTTTAGCATAAGAGAACAATAGCAATTTCCACAAAGTCTATAGAGCACCAGTCTCTGACCCCTAATTATCCGCCTTACAGATTATTAAACTAATTTTATGACTTTTTCCTTGCCACAGTTAAGCAAATTGCTGCAATTGTTAAGAAAATCGGTCGAATTCCACAGATAATCCCCGACTTATTTATTTATTTATTTATGTGACTTATATACCGCTTTAAGTGCAAGCACTCTCTAAGCAGTGTACACCAGTAAGCAATGTGTATATATATTTACATTGCCCCCAACAATCTGGGTCCTCATTTTACCTACCCCCTACCTACTTACAGCCATTTGTTTAGTGACTATTCCAAATTAAAACAACACTGAAAAAAGTGACTTCTGACCGTTTTTCACATGACCACTGCTGCATCCTCATGATGATCACTTGATTAAAAATTCAGACAGTTGCCAACTGACTCATATTTACAACGATCGCAGTGTCTCCCGGGGTCACATGATCCCCTTTTGTGACTTTCTTTTTTTTTTTTTTTATTAAAGAGTTTTATAAATTTTACAAAAAATAAAAGACAATACAAAAACAAAAAACAACATATACAAATAAAAAACAAACATTACCCAACAAAACCCCCCTTCCCCCACCCCTACCCAGACCCCCCCTTCCCCCCCCCAGGGCCTCCCAGAGCAGAATATAGGCTTAATTAAAAAAAAGTTAAAAAAAATTATATTTATAAAAAAAGAAAATATAAAATAGAAAATATATATAGAGAGAAAGTTAAAAATTATGAAAAAACTATATAGTATTTTTTTATATCAAATTTAAATTGTATGAATTTTATCCATTTATCCCAAACAGCAAGAAATTTCTCTTGCGTTTGTCCCTTTAAGAAAGCCGAAATCTTTGCCATTTCCGCCAAATGAGACACTTTAAGAAACCATTCCTGCAATGTAGGCAAAGATTCCTTCTTCCAATATTGTCCTACTAACAGCCTCGCAGCTGTAATCAAATTTAACATCAATATAACCTCCTTTGTATCACAATCAATAACTATACCTAACAAAAATAATTGTGGAGTAAATTTTACCCTCCTTTTAAAAATTCTCTGGATATTCCACCATATCTTAATCCAGAATGCTTTTATCTCTCTGCACGACCACCAAATATGATAATAAGTAGCGTCCATACAACCACATCTCCAACATTTAGGTTGTAAGTCAGGGTACATAAAAGACATTTTTTGTGGATCAAGGTGCCATCTATAAAACATTTTATAAAAATTCTCCCTTAAGTTCTGTGCTTGTGTAAATTTGACATTTCTCACCCAAATAGTTTCCCAGGTGTCCAATGGAACTGGCTCGCCAAAATTCTGCGCCCATCTAATCATACAATCTTTAATTAGTTCCGTTTCTGAGTCCAATTCAACTAAAACCCCATAAATTCTCTTAATGTGGGTTTGTCTTTGATCCTTCACTTGCTTAATAAGATTTTCATCTTCTCTAAGAAAACCCACCTTACAGTCCATCTTCCATCTATCTAATAATTGCCTATATTGGAACCAAGAATAAATAATATTTTCTTGTGCTAACTCTTCCCGTGATTTTAACTGCCAGTTTTGTCCATCCCATTTAAGTAACTGTCTATAAGACACCATATCCATTTTAACCCCTCTTTTTATTCCTTCTATTGCATGCCAAGGTATAGCCCATAATGGTACTTTGAAATCACTTTTATAATATTTTCTCCAAACCCTAAGTAAAGAAGTTCTTAAGATATGAGATTTGAAAGCCCAATCCATTTTTTTATTAAATATTAAATAGGCATGCCACCCAAAAAGTAGATTCCATCCCTCTAAGTGAAGTATATCAGAATTTGTCAAATTTACCCAGTCACTAACTAATGTTAAAACCACCGCATCATAATATAATTTCAAATTCGGCACCTTGAGTCCTCCCCTCTCACGGAAATCTTGCATAATTTTAAACTTAACCCTTGGCTTTTTCCCTGCCCAAATAAATTTATTAAGGCCTTTCTGCCACTCAGTTAAATTGATCTCATTCTTGAAAATCGGTATCATTTGAAACAAAAAGAGAAACTTGGGTAGAATATTCATTTTTATCACTGCAATTCTTCCCATGAGGGATAATTGCAACTTTTCCCAATTCTTCAAGTCTCTCTGTACCCTAACCCACAACCTTTCATAATTATTTTTAAATAATTTTGCATTAGAAACCGATAACATCACCCCCAAATATTTTACCTTATTAACAATTTCAAAGCCCGTCAAATTAACCAAAGTCTGCTTCTCCCGACTAGTCATATTTTTAGGTAGAATTTTAGTCTTATTAACATTAATCTTAAAACCCGAAACCAAACCATAATTATGAATCAACTATAATAATTTTACTACAGAATAAGTAGGTTGCGACAAAGTGATGACCAAGTCATCCGCAAAAGCTCTTAACTTATACTCTTTTTTATTAACTTCTATTCCTTTAATTTCCTGCGACTCTCGAATTTTGATCAACAGTATTTCCAGTGTTAGAACAAACAGCAACGGTGATAGTGGGCAACCCTGTCTAGTACCCTTCTCTATTGTAAAAACCTCTGACAAGCCTCCATTAACGATAAGTTGTGCCGTTTGTTTTTGATATATTACCATAAGAGCTTGCAATATCTTTTCACCAAAATTCATCTCTTCCATTACTCTTAACATAAAATGCCAATTCAATTGATCAAAGGCTTTTTCAGCATCTAAAAATATCAGCCCTGCAGGAACTTGGTTGTTTTTATCTAAATATTCTAATAAATTAATAATTTGTCTGACATTATTTTTCATATACCTTCCAGCTATGAACCCAGATTGATCTTTATGCACAAGGTGGTGCACAACCCTCATAAGCCTATTTACTAAGATTTTTACAAATATCTTATAATCCACATTTAAAAGAGATATAGGCCTATAATTCTTTGGTAAAGTAAGATCTTGATCTTCCTTTGGAATCAATGATATAAAAGCAGTACGCCATGAGGGAGGAATCTCTTGACCCTGTAAAATACCATTAAAAAGATCACCTAATGGTTGAGTCATCTCCTCCAATAAGGCTTTATAATAAACAGCTGTTAACCCATCCATACCCGGTGCTTTCCCTGGTTTCAATTGTTGAATTGCTAGCGAAATTTCCTCCTTAGTAATTAAACCATTAACTTCATGTTTCTGATCCTCTGTCAATTTAGGGAAACTAACCTCGCTTAGGTATTTATTTATCTCTAAAATTTGCACATTAGTAGATTTATATAATTTTTGATAATAATCCAAAAAAGATTTCTTAATCAATTCCTTCTGAGAAACTAATTTACCCTTGTAATTTATTTTATCTATTGTTCTCTGTCTCTGTTTCTTTCTCAATTGATAAGCCAACCATCTCCCTGGCTTGTTAGCATTACAGAATGCTTTTGTGACTTTCTGACAAGCAAAATCAATGGGGGAAGCTTTATTCACTTAACAACCATGGTACTAACTTAACAACTGCAGTGATTCACTTAACAACCAGCTTTGCTTTTCAGAATGCTGTAAAAGGGGGTCACATGACCCCAGGAGACTGCAGTTAAGTTAGTAATACGGTTATTAAATGAGCCTGACTTTCCCCATTGACTTTGCTTGTCAGAAGGTCACAAAAAGGGATCACATGACTCCAGGACGCTGCAACCATCATAAATGTGAATCAGTTGCCAAGCATCTGAATTTTGATCACATGACCATGGGGATGCTGCAACAGTCGTAGGTGTGAGGACTAGCCCTAAGTCCCTCTTTCCAGTGCTACTGCATCTTCAAACATTTACTAAATGACTGTAAGTCAAGAATTTTGATCACTTGACTGTGGGGATTCTGTAAACGGTTGTAAATGTGAGGACCAGTTGTAAATGCAAGTTCTCCTAAATCACATTTTTCAGTGATGTTGTAACTTCAGACAGTCACTAACCAAATGGTTGAAAGTTGAGAGTGATCCAACATGCTATTTTGGTAATGGGGAAAAAAAATAAATCCTTGACGTAC
Organism: Crotalus adamanteus; assembly: GCA_039797435.1. Classification (NCBI taxonomy): domain Eukaryota; kingdom Metazoa; phylum Chordata; class Lepidosauria; order Squamata; family Viperidae; genus Crotalus; species Crotalus adamanteus. The sequence goes on from CM077936.1 coordinate 3,690,676, forward strand.
AGTTGTTTGTTTAGTGACTGTTAGAAGTTATAACGGCACTGAAAAAAGTAATAATAATAATAATAATAATAATAATAATAATAATAATAATAATAATAATAATAATAATAATAATAAGCGCCTTGGGTGCAATCCCAAAACAACTGGAGCACCACTTCAACACCTCTGGCATTGACAAATTCGCCATTAGTCAATTGCAAAAGGCGGCCTTACTAGGAACTGCCTCCATCCTGCGACAATGTCTGTAATACCATCAAACATCCACATCTGCCCATTCCAGGTCCTTGGGAAGGACTCGATAGGTAGACAAAAATGCCAAATCCAGTCTAAACATTTGGCTGACTGTGTGATGATCCATAATAATAATAATAACAACAACAAAGTTGGAAGGGACCTTGGAGGTCATCTAGTCCAACCCCCTGCTCAGGCAGGAAACCCTTTACCATTTCAGACAAATGGCTGTCCAGTCTCTTCTTAAAAACTTATGAACATTTTTCACACTTACAACCGTCGCAGCATCCTCGTGATCACTTGATCAAAATTCAGATGGTTGCCAACTGATTCATATTTATGATGGTCGCTGTGTCCCGGGGGGGGGGAGGAAGTCACATGATCCCGTTGCGAGCTTCCGATAAGCAAAATCAACAGTGTGAGTAGTTTAACAACTGCAAGGATTCACTTAGCAACGGTGATAAGAAAGGTGATCAAATGGAGCACCGAGCAACTGTCACGCTTCGCAACAGAAACTTTAGGGTGAACTGTGGTTGTAAATCGAAGACTACCTGTGCAAAAAGAGACCAGATGAGCTGCATGGTGCAGATACCTGGGGAGCTCACCTGTTTTTGCTATCTGATCTGGCCACCTTTACCTGTCTGTTGAAAGACTCCTAGTTAGAGCGGCGAACCCCACAGCTGAGCCCCATTGCTGAACACAGGTTGCTAAACGTGATTTGAGGATCGTAGCTGGAAGGACCGCAACGTGTGTGTTCCAGCCTGGGAAGGTTTTTGACCCATGTGCCAATCCCTAAGGCGATGGGCTACGCTGGGGTTCACCTGGGCGCAGGGGCAGACTGTCAGGAGGTGAGACGTGTAGAGCAGCCAACTCTTTTGAAGCCAGGTCAATACCATCCATCAGAGGAGCAGCTCAGACAGAGAGAGAAGGCAACTGGTCTGCTTCTGGCTGAAACCACTTGAAACAGATCGGAGCGTTGACAGATCTTGTAGGAGGTCTCCTTCAGCCACACCTGGGTGGCCAGGTCTTGGTTCTCTGGCTCAGAAAAAGCGGTCTGACCGATTAAAAGGTCATTGTCATTTTTGTGGATACGCTCTACCTTTCTACAAGACGCTTTGAGCAGGGCACGGATTCGAATCCTGAACTTTCTCCATCAGGGCCTCTGTGATCCATGAAGGTGTGAGAAACAAAAATTGGGAAGAATGGGCATTCGTGAAATGGACGCGCATAATGCAATTGGTCACACCTCTTTAGCAAACCATTTTCAAAATCTAGGCTAGGAACAACAGTGGTTCTCAACCTTGGCTACTTTAAGATGAGTGGACCCAGAATCCCCCAGGCACCATGCATGGACTTCAGCTCCCAGAATTCCCCAATTACTATGCATGGACTTCAATCCCCTGAATTCCCCAGCCTCCACATGTTGACTTCCATCCCAGAATTCCCCAGCCACCACGCATGGACCAATTCCCAGACTCTCCCAGCCGCTGTGCATGGACTTCAACTCCCAGAATTCCTTGGTCACCATCCATGGATTTCAACTCCCAGAATTCATGCACATTGATTAGGCTTAGAAGTTAAAAAAAAAAAAAAAAAAAAGCTTTGGGGCGGATGGGTGCCAGGATGTGAGACAAGCAGGAAATACAAAATACAAAAAACTACATTTCCCAACATCCCTAAGAAGCAGGACCAGAGAGAAGAGGGGCTAAAACCTGAAATCTCAACACAACCAAGTTTTTGATTAGTTATGCCTTACTCTTTAGATTGTGGCTTAATCTTGATATCGGTGAGACCTTGGGTTTTCCATTGGTTATGCCTTAGTCCAGAAGTCTTCAAACTTGGTCCTTCTATGACTTGTGGACTTCAACTCCCAGAATTCCCCAGCTAGCACGTGCTGGCTGAGGAATTCTGGGAGTGGAAGTCCACAAGTCATAACAGGGTCAAGTTTGAAGACCCCTGCCTTAGTCTTTATATCAGTGGTTCTCAACCTTTCTAATGCCGCGACCCCATAATACAGTTCCCCATGTTGTGGTGACCCCCAACCACTTATACATCACCGGGTGCCAGGGGCGTGGCCAAAGAAAAGGGGGGGAAAATGGCGGACAGCCTTGTTTGGCGACCCCCGTGAAATGGTCGTTCGACCCCAAATGGGGTCCTGACCCACAGGCTGAGAACCACTGCTTTATATTGTGCCTTTATTTTTAGATTGGATGGAGCTTGGGCTTTTGATTGGTTATGCCTTAACTTTTAGATTGTGCCTTAATTTTTAGATTCAGATTTCTAGAGTTTTTACTTTGGTAATGCCTCAGTTCTTAGATTGTGCTTCACTTTTTAGTTTTATTGGACCTCAGGTTATCAACTGGGTTTTAGATTGTGCCTTAATTCTTAGATCTGGCTTTTTAGCTTTAATTTTAGATTGTGTTTAGATTGCTTTGGGACTTGGTTTTTAGATGATTGCCACTGCTCTTTAAACAGATTTTATCTTAGTTTGCAGACTGGTCCTGCCTTCACTTTACAATAGTAATAGTAATACAGGTAGTCCTCGATTTACGACCACAATTTAGCCCAAAATTTCTGTTGCTAAGTGAGACATTGGTTGACTTTGGCCCCATTTGACGAACTTTTTTGCCACAGCTGCTAAGCAAAATCCCAGAAAGTTGTGAAGTTAGTAACACGGTCGTTAAGTGAATCCGGCTTCCCCCATTGACTTTGCTTGTCAGAAGGTTGCAAAAGGGGATCACATGATCCCAGGACACTGCAACCGTCATTAAATATGAACCAGTTGCCAAACTGAATTTTGATCACCTGGGGATGATGCAACGGCCATAAGGGTGAAAAAAATAGTCCTAAGTCACTTTTTTCAGTGCTGTTGTAAACTCGAACGGTCACTAAACAAACTCTTGTAAATGGAGGACTGTCGTAAGTTTGCCTGATCGTGCCTTAATTTTAGGAAGATCCTGAATTGTCCATGCAGATGCTTGACCAAGGAGTACATCTAAAGAAGGGGAGGGGGAGAGGAAAAAAAAACCTTGTATTTCCAAATTCTAGGGGTGTGTGTGAGCCCCATCTCACCTGCTCTGGCAAGGAACGATAGTCTTTGGAGTCCCTGCCCTGCCATTGGAACATGCACCCTGCACAATTAAAAAAAAAAAAAAAAAGTTAGGAAAAGTTTGTTTCTACTCTTCCTCTCCAGTTTTGGATTCTGCTTGCCCCTCCCCTTCTCCCAAGCCTCAATTTCTGCCCCCCCCAGAGACCCCCAACCCCTTCATGAGCCAGCCCTGGTTTCCCTAGAGGGTGTGTGTGGCTGCCCAGGGGTGTGTGTGGAACACATCAAAGGCCAGCCAGAGTTTTATCCTGCCCCTTCTTATGGTGTAATGTTTAATTTGGGGTGGGGGCAACAAGAGCCAGACCCTCTTCAACCTGCAGGGGGTAAAGGGGTGTATGTGGGGCACAGGGTTGCTCTTTTGAATCAATTAGCAATCTGCAAGGGGGCTGCTATTTGCAAGACACCCCCACAGTTCTGCATTAGGTTGGGTTTTTCTCCTCCATTCTCACGCCTTTCCTCTATATGCCCCCCCTCCCTTTTTTATTTTTCACAGCCTCTCAAGTACCTGCTAACCTGGCCATTTCCCTTTGGCCACCCCACCCACTCCTGGGGCCCACCCCCAGATGAAAAGCCCCCCCAGGGGGAGCAGCAATGCAAAGGAAGGGGGGGCACACCTGCCCCAAACCCCAGCCATAAAATTCTTTTCAAGGGCTTGAGAGGTGGGGAGAAGGGAGAGAGTGAGGCTGTCTGCTCATTTGCAATTGATAGGTGGGGTGTGAGAGGGAGGGAGGGAGGGGAAGAGAGGCTTTGGAGGGGAGGGGTCTGTACAGCTTCACTTCCAGCATTTTGGTAAAGGGGTCTTGGGGGGGCTGGCCCTTTCCTCTCAGCCATGCCTACCCTGCAGGGTTGTTGTGGGAAAATGGACAGGGAGATCATCTAGAAGTCTACTGTATTCAAATATGGATAAACACAGGTAGACTGGAAGAAGGGTGGACTTCGCTTCCCAGAATGTCCCAGCCAGAATGAATGGACTTCAATTCCCAGAATTCCCTAGCCAGCATACAGTATACAGTTGGTCCATGCTAGCTGGGGAATTCTGGGAATTGAAGTCCATTCATTCTGGCTGGGACATTCTGGGAATTGAAGTCCACTCATGCTGGATGAGGGATTCTGGAACTGAACTCCACTCATGCTGGATGAGGGATTCTGGAACTGAACTCCACTCATGCTGGATGAGGGATTCTGGGAATTGAAGTCCACTCATTCTGGCTGGGGAATTCTGGGAACTGAACTCCACTCATGCTGGAGGGATTCTGGGAATTGAAGTCCACTCATGCTGGATGAGGGATTTTGCGAATTGAAGTCCACTCATGCTGGATGAGGGATTCTGGGAACTGAAGTCCACTCATGCTGGATGAGGGATTCTGGGAATTGAAGTCCACTCATGCTGGATGAGGGATTCTGGGAACTGAAGTCCACTCATGCTGGATGAAGGATTCTGGGAATTGAAGTCCACTCATGCTGGATGAGAGATTCTGGGAACTGAACTCCACTCATGCTGGATGAGGGATTCTGGGAACTGAACTCCACTCATGCTGGAGGGATTCTGGGAATTGAAGTCCACTCATGCTGGATGAAGGATTCTGGGAATTGAAGTCCACTCATGCTGGATGAGGGATTCTGGGAACTGAACTCCACTCATGCTGGATGAGGGATTCTGGGAATTGAAGTCCACTCATGCTGGATGAAGGATTCTGGGAATTGAAGTCCACTCATGCTGGATGAGGGATTCTGGGAACTGAACTCCACTCATGCTGGAGGGATTCTGGGAATTGAAGTCCACTCATGCTGGATGAAGGATTCTGGGAATTGAAGTCCACTCATGCTGGATGAGGGATTCTGGGAACTGAACTCCACTCATGCTGGATGAGGGATTCTGGGAATTGAAGTCCATTTATGCTGGATGAGGGATTCTGGGAACTGAAGTCCACTCAGGCTGGCTGGGGAATTCTGGGAGTTGAAGTCCACACATGTTTAAATTGCCAAGATTGAGAAACACTGATTTATACCAATTTATATTTTCAGGAAAAGCTGATAAAGGACATTGAGGCAAAGGTCTCCAAATTTGCCCATCAAAACTTTGAGTTCAGCTGAATACAAAAAAAAATTGCTGTAGTTTGCTTTGTTTTTTTTCATGAAAAATATTTTATTCCTGTTAATAGGCCATGGTTTTAATAGTTATTAAACTACTATGTGAATCAGAATGAAAATAGAGCTGGAAGGGACCTTGGAGGTCTTCTAGTCCAACCCCGAGCTCAAGCAGGAGACACTATATTATTTCATATAAATCCCTAGAGGAAATGAAGTCAGGATAGCAGAACAGCAGATAGCAGAACAGATAAAGCACTGAGCGTTGCCTTTACTCATGTGCTCCTATCAAAACTGGAAAGAACAGAAGACTGGAATAGAATAAAGCTGAAAGGAACCCTGGAGGTCTTCTAGTCCAGCCCCCCACTAAAGCAGGAGAACCTATACCATCTCAGACAGGTGGCTGTCCAGCCACTTTTTAACAACTTCCAGTGATGGAGCGCTCACGATTTCTGGAGGCAAGCTGTTCCACTGGTTAATTGTCCTCACTGTCAGGAAGTTTCTCCTTAATTCCAGATTGCTTCTCTCTTTGATCAGTTTCCTGCATTCAGGTGCTTTGGAGAATAAGTTGACGCCCTCCTCTTTTTGGTAGCCCCGCAGATACTGGAATGCTTCTATCATGTCTCCCCTATTTCTTTTTTTTCTTTAGAGTGCCCAAACCCAAATCCCACAGCCGTTCTTCGTAGATTTTAGTCTCCAGGCCTTGGATCATCCTAGTTGCTCTTCTCTGAATTTTTTCCAAACTCCAACATCTTTTTTGTGATATGGGGACCAAAACTGGCTGCAGTATTCCAGGTGTGGCCTCACTAGGGTTTTATAAAGTGGTACTAATACTTTGTGTGATCTTGATTCTACGCCTCTGTTTATACAACCCAGGATTGTATTAGTTTTTTTGGTTGCTGCTGCACATGGCTGGCTCACGGTCAAGGGATCGTCCACTAGGACTCCATGGTTGCTGTTTTGGAGTCAGGTCTTGCCCAACCTGTACTTGTACCTTTGGCTTTTTCTGCCTAAATGTAAAACTTTGCTTTCTCCATATTGAAATTCATTTTGTTGGACAAGGCAACAAAATGTTGCAAAATGTTTACATTTCTCCAGGAACATTTGTCTAGGATCAAACAGGAGACGCTAACAAAATTCAGAAATTTTGTATGTTTTTCTAGTGCTGTCAGTATTTTATCATGTTTAAATTTGACATACAGGTGATCCTCGACTTACGACCAGTTGTTTAATGACTGTTCAGAGTTATAATGGTCTTCGAAAGGGTATTTTACAACCTGTAAACAGCTTCCGGCAACATTTCAAATTGTCTCTTATTTATTTATAACTTATTTATTTATGTCCACCTTTATTATTTTTATAAACAGCTCAAGGCAGGGAACAAACCTAATCCTTTCTCCTTCTGCTATTTTCCCTACAATAATAATTCTGTAAGTTGGTTGGGCTGAGAGAGGGGGAGCCACCCAGCTGTGGCTTTATATCTCAGGAGGAACTAGAACTCACCATCTCCTGGTGATTGGCCCAGAGTTAGCGCAGCTGTGGCTTCCAAGGCTAAGGTGGGACTAGAACTCACCATCTCCTGGTGATTGGCCCAGAATCACCCAGCTGTGGCTTCCAAAGCTAAGGCGGGACTAGAATTCACCGTCTCATGGTGATTGGCCCAGAATCACCCAGCTGTGGCTTCCAAGACTAAGGCGGGACTAGAACTCACCATCTCTTGGTGATTGGGCCAGAGTCACCCAGCTGGCTTCCAAGGCTAAGCCGGAACTAGAACTCACCATCTCCTGGTGATCAGCCCAGAGTCACCCAGCTGTGGCTTCTAAGGCTAAGGCAGGGCTAGAATTCACCATCTCCTGGTGATTGGGCCAGAGTCACCCAGCTGGCTTACAAGGCTAGGGGGGAATTAGAACTCACCATCTCCTGGTGATCGGCCCAGAGTCACCCAGCTGGTTTTCTTGCCTGAGGTGGGATTAGAACTCACCATCTTTATCATACATCTCTTTTTTCAGTGATATTGCAACTCTGAATAGTCACTACACAAATACTTGTAAGTCAAGGACTACCTGTACTGTTTGTTAACCGCAATAAATATCTCCTCCTCCCCTTTCTCCTCCTCCTCCTCACTGCAACACAGCACAACACCACAATGTTGCTTTTGTCATCAGGTTGGCAACCAAAAGGAAAAAAAAATCCATATTATTTTCTTGGCAACTTTACAAAAATGATTCGCCATATCTTTTTTTTGGGAGATTTTTCTTTTCAACTTCCCTTTCTAGTCCAGAGGTCTCCAAACGTGGCAACTATGAGATGGGTGGACTTCAACTCCCAGAATTCTCCATCCCACCATGTTGTCTGGCTGGGGAATCTTAAAACTGCATGGCTGGCTGAGGAATTCTGGGATTGGTCCCCAAGTCTTAAAGTTACACTGCTGGCTGAGGAATTCTGGGATTGAAGTCCCCAAGTCTTAAAACTGCATGTCTGGCTGAGGAATTCTGGGATTGAAGTCCCCAAGTCTTAAAGCTGCATGTCTGGCTGAGGAATTCTGGGATTGAAGTCCCCAAGTCTTAAAAATGCATGGCTGGCTGAGGAATACTGGGAGTTGAAGTTCTCAAAGCTGCATGGCTGGCTGAGGAATTCTGGGAGTTGAAGTCCCCAAGTCTTAAAACTGCATGGCTGGCTGAGGAATTCTGGGATTGGTCCCCAAGTCTTAAAGTTACATTGCTAGCTGAGGAATTCTGGGATTAAAGTCCCCAAGTCTTAATGCTGCCTGTCTGGCTGAGGAATTCTGGGAATTGAAGACCCCAAGTCTTAACGCTGCCAAATTTGGAGACCTCTATCTTAGCCCAAAGCAGAACATTCTTTCTTTGTGGTCACTGATCCTGTTGCTAACCACAACCAACACTGATTAGTTGTTCCAGATCAGCCCCCAGCAACCATCTGCGGTGGACCCAAAGGAAGACTGCAGTTTGAAAGATCAGGCTGACGAAATGATGATCCAGACCAGCCCGTTTTCCAAGATAAAAAACAAAACAAAACACCACAACAACAACTTTTGCAAAAACAGAAAAGAAGAAAAAAAATTGGATACTTACTGTTTGGAGGATGCAAATCAATTTTGTGTCAAGCAGTGAATAGTGTAAATATTGCGGCAAAGGGTTTCGTGGCCCACAAAACTGTGAAAAGCCAGAGGAACAAGTCAGCCAGACAAGGTGATTAAAATGAAAAGCCGGAGGTAAAAATGTTACTTTCCACCTTGTTTTCACTCCCTTCCTTCTTTGAAGCCCCAAGCTAAGAAAAGATCTCTGCTCAATTTTATTTTATTTTATTTATTTATTTTTGCTGAAATGAAAAAGGGGAAAAAAATTAAGTAAAAGATGTTAAGAGATTTGGGTCTCAGCCAGCCTGTTGACAGAGCTCTGACACGCTTTTAATGATTCTGAATTGGGTGGCTGTTGCCCAAACATTCCTGAGATGGTTGGATTTAATCACCCATCTCTTGTTCTAAATTATTTTCTTCGCCTCATTAATTTTCAGGTTCCTTCTGGGACACCTGGGGAGGGAGGGAAAAAATGTAATTTTTCTCTCTTTGGATGCCTGGGAAAACAAATAAGCAGATGTGGGGGGGGGGAGTTCCTCCCTATTAGGATTGCGTGGAATAGGGCAAAAGTTTGATAGTTTAGGAGAGAGAGAGAGAGAGGGAGGAGTGAAGGAGGAGTGGATGGATGATAGATAGATAATAGAGATGATTGATGATAATGACAAATGGCTGGAGAGAAGGACGGATGGGGAGAGAGAGGGATGATAGATAGATAGATAGATAGATAGATAGATAGATAGATAGATAGATAGATAGATACATAGATAGATACATAGATAAGATAGACAGATAAAGTGATAGATAGTGAGTGAGAGAGAGAGTGATAGATATAGATAGATAGACAGATAGATGAATGGAGGGAGGGAGGGAGGGAGGGATGGGAAGAGAGAGATAAAAGATAAGAGGTAGATAGTTAGTTGGATAGATGGATGAAGGGAGGGAGAGAGAATGAGTGGATGGATATAGATGATAGATGAATACATAGATAATAGAGAGAAATAGATGATAGATGACGGAGGGAAGGAGAGAAATAATAAAGAGAAACAGATGATAGATAGATAGATAGATAGATAGATAGATAGATAGATAGATAGATAGATAGATAGATAGATAGATAGATAGGTGTGTGTGTGGATGGATGGATTGATGGATGGATAGGGTAGGTGGGTGGGTGGGTGGATGGATAGGATAGATAGATAGATAGATAGATAGATAGATAGATAGATAGATAGATAGATAGATAGATAGATGGATGTGTGTGTGTGGATGGATGGATGGATAGTGTAGGTGAGTGGGTGGGTGGGTGGATGGATAGGATAGATAGATAGATAGATAGATAGATAGATAGATAGATAGATAGATAGATAGATAGATAGATGTGTGTGGATGGATGGATGGATGGATGGATGGATAGTGTAGGTGAGTGGGTGGGTGGGTGGGTGGGTGGATAGATAGATAGATAGATAGATAGATAGATAGATAGATAGATAGATAGATAGATAGATAGATAGATAGATAGATAGATAGATGTGTGTGTGTGTATGGGTGGATGGATGGATGGATAGGGTAGGTGAGTGAGTGGGTGGATGGATAGGATAGATAGATAGATAGATAGATAGATAGATAGATAGATAGATAGATAGATAGATAGATAGATAGATGTGTGTGTGTGGATAGATGGATGGATAGGGTAGGGTAGGTGAGTGGGTGGGTGGGTGGGTGGATGGATAGGATAGATAGATAGATATAGATAGATAGATAGATAGATAGATAGATAGATAGATAGATAGATAGATAGATAGATAGATAGGTGTGTGTGTGTGTATGGGTGGATGGATGGATGGATGGATGGATGGATAGGGTAGGTGAGTGAGTGGGTGGATGGATAGGATAGATAGATAGATAGATAGATAGATAGATAGATAGATAGATAGATAGATAGATACATAGATAGATAGATAGATAGATAGATAGATAGATAGATAGATAGATAGATAGATAGATAGATATAGATAGATAGGTGTGTGTGTGTATGGGTGGATGGATGGATGGATGGATAGGGTAGGTGAGTGGGTGGGTGGGTGGGTGGATGGATAGGATAGATAGATAGATATAGATAGATATAGATAGATAGATAGATAGATAGATAGATAGATAGATAGATAGATAGATAGATAGATGTGTGTGGATGGATGGATGGATGGATGGATAGGGTAGGTGAGTGGGTGGCTGGGTGGATGGATGGATAGGATAGATAGATAGATAGATAGATAGATAGATAGATAGATAGAGATAGATAGATAGATAGATAGATAGATAGATAGATAGATAGATAGATAGATAGGTAGATAGATAGATAGGTTTGTGTGTGTGTATGGGTGGATGGATGGATGGATAGGGTAGGTGAGTGAGTGGGTGGATGGATAGGATAGATAGATAGATATAGATAGATAGATAGATAGATAGATAGATAGATGTGTGTGTGTGGATGGATGGATGGATGGATAGTGTAGGTGAGTGGGTGGATGGGTGGGTGGATGGATAAGATAGATAGATAGATAGATAGATAGATAGATAGATAGATAGATAGATAGATAGATAGATAGATAGATAGATAGATGTATGTGTGTGTGTGGATAGATGGATGGATGGATAGGGTAGGTGAGTGAGTGGGTGGATGGATAGGATAGATAGATAGATAGATATAGATAGATAGATAGATAGATAGATAGATAGATAGATAGATAGATAGATAGATAGAGATGGTGGGATGATGGTATGGAGGGAGAGAGGGATACATAGAGACAGAGACAGAGAGAGAGAAATCATAGATAGATGATAGATAGGATAAGATAAATAGACAGACAGATGAATAAAGATTGCACAAGTGATGTTGGGATGATGGGCATCTCCAGGAGCAAAGATTTCTGCCTGATTTTGCACCGGTGACAAACTAAAATTGGAACCCTATTGCTAAACCCCGATCCATGACTCCTAAGAAACCCCGATCCATGACTCCTAAGATTCGTGACTCCTAAGTCTGTCATCCTTGATCCATGGGACCCAATTGGTTTTTAAAATCCAGTTAGCGCCTTCCCCCCCCCCCCCCGTTCCCTGGACTCCAGCCTGCGTGTCTGTATCTGTGTGTGGAACGTCAGCTCTGTCTTTTTCCTTTTGCAAATTTGGGTGTGCAACAATTCATGATTCCGAGTTGATCTGCTTTACAGGAAGCGAGGAATTCCTTACGGGGCTCTCTAAAACCTTGCTGCCAAAAACGGGGGGGGGGAGAGGAAATTAAATTAAAATTAAACCCCCTTCCTTTTGCAACTTGGCCTTCCAGCTCGGTATCCCTCGAGGGATACCATAATGGCGTAATTGAGGCGGTTAGTCTGGACTCTGGTGTGACATTGTGCGAACATGAATGAAGCTGGCCACGCAGGGCTGGGGTGCCCGGCGAGGAACCGCTGGACTCTATTCAGGCCGCATCTGATGTGTTTCATTGCTCCTCGCCCCTCAAATTCCTGGCCCAGGGGTGGGTTTTTCTCTAGGTTTTGTTACTGTTTCTTAAAGACCTCGGCAGGTTGCCGGGCCTGAAAGGAATCAAATTATTAAAGATTTTGTGGAAAATCCAAGGAGAATGGACCCCATTCTATGAGAAGGATGGCATTGTGTCTCCGGAGGGGAAGGTTCTCAGCTGCACAGCGCTCAAGTCGGCTTTTGTGGCCTTAACCCTTTCAAAAGGAGGAAAATACTTAGCAGAGGACAAGATGCACTCTTCGCCATCCCTTTCTTTCTGTTTTTCTCCCTTCTCCCTCCCTTCCTACCTGCCTCCTTCCATCTCTCCCTCTGTCTCTTCTTCGTTTATTTATCTATTTCTTTTCTTCCATTTTCCTTCCTTCCATCCTCTGTACTTACTTACTTCTTCTATCCTTCCCTCCTTCTTTCTTCTTTCCCTCCCTTTCTTTCATTCCTCTTTCTCTTTCTTTTCTTTTTCTTCCTTCCTTCCCTCCCTTTACCTTCCTTTCTTTCTTTCTTTCTTTCTTTCTTTCTTTCTTTCTTTCTTCCCTCCCTCCTTTCATTCCTTCCTTCTTTCCTTCCACTCTCCCTCCTTTCACCCTCCCTCCCTTCCTACTTTCCTTCCACTGACTTCCTTCCCTCCCTCTTTCCTTCCTTCCTTCCCTCCCTTTACCTTCCTTCCTTTCTTTCTTCCCTCCCTCCTTTCATTCCTTCCTTCTTTCTTTCCACTCTCCCTCCTTTCTCCTTCTCTCCCTTTCTACTTTCCTTCCACTTACTTCCCTCCCTCCCTCTTTCCTTCCTTCCTTCCTTCCTTCTTTCTTCCTTTCTTTCTTTTATCCTAAAGGTTTTTTATCACTCCATGCCACCTTATTATTTTTGTTTTCAACACAAAAGACGAATTTGTCCCCTTTGGATGTTTTCCTTTCAAAACTGGCCCAAAAGGATGTAAAATAAAGAATTGGGAACCAGGAAGGCAAAGGCTGGGTGGATAGGTAGATAGGAAGGAAGAAGGGCCAATCCTCTTTGTTGCTCTTCTCTGCACTCTTTCTAAGAGTCTCAACATCTTTTTTACATCGTGGGGACCAAAACTGGATGCAGTTATTCCAAGTGTGGCCTTCCCAAGGCCTTGTAAAGTGGTACCGGTATTAACACTTCACGTGATCTTGATTCTATCCCTCTTTTAATGCATCCTACAACTATGTTGGTTAAGCCTGGCTTGACCATTCTCGCCATCTCTTTCTTAGTGACCACAGAGTGCCGTCCCGCTATCTCAGAGTTGGCACCGTGAGCCTGTTCTCTCTTTCACATCCTGCTCTTTGTGGGAAACAATGTCAAGCTAACCCACATGCCGAGCAGATAACAACATGTTAACATTGGTTAAGAAGCTGGGCTGGGCGGTAGAATAGATTCCCCCAAGTTTGCATGGAGACTCTGGGGAGGGGGCCAGGAGCCATGGCAAGGCGCTTTGTGTGGCGGGCAACACAATTTCATGACCTGTGATTGTCGGTGCTACGGGGGCAGGGGGGAAGGTGCATTTGCACAAAGGCTGTTTTTTTTTTTTTTTAGGGGGAGCCGTGCAAACCCCACACAGTGCTTTGCAAAAGGGGGGGGAGGGAAGAATCAGCAAATATAGATCGTCCTCTACTTACAACAATTCATTTATTGACGGGTCAAAGTTACAACAGCGCTGAAAAAAAAATGACATGATCATTTTTCACACTTGAGCAAATTCAAACGCTTGGCAACGGACTCGTATTTATGGCGGTCGCTGTATCCCGGGGTCACGTGATCCCCTTTTGCGATCTTCTGATGAGCAAAGTCAAAAAGGAGAAACTGGATTCGTTTAACAACCGTGTGACTGACTTTACAACTGCAGTGATTCACTTAACAACGGTGGCAAGAAAGGTCGTAAAATGGGGGGAACTTGCTTAACAGCTGTCTTGGCTAGCAACAGAACTTTGGGGCACCATTGTGGTCGTAAGTTGAGGACCACCTGTAGAAAACTGGATGAAAAGCCTTTTTCTCCCCGAGACGGATAACCCAACGGTTGTCAGCCAGAGCACAAATCAAAGCATCAGACGACTCATCTCTTTAAAGTCTGGGAGGATTAAAAAGAGAAGGAAAATTCTGAAAAAGCACAACCAAGGTGTGCGCTTTGACTTAACCACAGGGGGGGGGAAATATCTCTCCCCCCAAACAACAAAATAAAAGAAAGGAAGAAAGAAAGAAAGGGCGAGCAAGAAAGAATGTCTTGCCTTTGGAGCCATCATCGTAAAGCACGGGATTAGGAAGAAAATTTCGCTTACCACATCTGTCAGCCGAATGGCAAAAAGGCAGGTTTTAATTGCCGGGATCTTCCTGCATCTGTTTGGATTGTTGAAAGGGAACAGAGGGATCCCTGCTGAAAAACAGACTCTCTCCTGGCACTTGGGAGATTGCGTGGTGCAAAAAAAGGGGAAAAGCGCTTTTTAGGTGTGCAGAAGTCAGTTAAAGCCATTCTCTCTCTCTCTCTCTCTCTCTCTCTCTCTCTCTCCCCCTCCCTCTCATTCTTTCTCTCATTCTCTTTCTCTCTCTCATTCTTTCTTTCTCTTTTTCTCCCTCTCTCTCATTCTCTTTCTCTCATTCTCTTTCATTCTCTCTCGCTTTCTCCCTCTCATTCTCTTTCTTTCTTTCCCATTCTCTCTCTTTCTTTCTCTCTTTCTCTTTCTCCCTCTCTCTCTCTCATTCTCTCTCTCCTTCTCCCTCTCATTCTCTCTTTCTTTCTTTCTTTCTTTCTTTCTTTCTTTCTTTCTTTCTTTCTCTCATTCTCTTTCTCCCCCTCTCTCTCATTCTCTTTCTCTCTCATTCTCTCTCTCTTTTTCTCCTTCATTCTTTCTTTCTCTCTTTCTCTCATTTTCTCTCTCTTTCTTTCTTTCTCTTTCTCTTTCTCCCTCTCATTCTCTTTCTTTCTTTCTCTCTTTCTCTCATTCTCTTTCTCTCTTTCTCTTTTTCCCCCTCTCTCTCTCTCATTTTCTCTTTCTCTCTCTCATTCTCTCTCTTTTTCTCCCTCTCATTCTTTATTTCTCTCTTTCTCTCATTCTCTCTCTCATTCTTTCTTTCTCCCTCTCTCTCTCTCTCGTTCTCTCTTTCTCTCTCTCTTTCTTACTCTCATTCTCTCTCTCTTTAATAAAATTGTATTGATTTTCTAGTTTTACATTTAAATATTTGAAAAGCAACGTGGCGGCTCAATTGGTCCATAATCCAGTAACATACAAATATCTTTAGTACACATCTCAAACTATTACATTAAATATTTCCTCTCTTTTCCCCTTAGTATTTACTATCTCATATTTAAATTAATACAATTCTTATTTCTATCGATTAAATAAAAATAACTTTCTTACATTTATTAATAATTTTTGTTTATACATATCCTAGTTGTTTTAACATTCAATCTTTTTAGACAATCAATGTCCTGTTTAAGTTTTTCCAATTTTTAGTTCCTCATTAATATTTAGATTTAACGTTTAATATTTATAATTTCCAAGTTTTAAGTAACCTCAATTCCCTTTATCACAATTCATCACAAGATCTAATGTTCAGGATACACGTCTTATCTCAGTGATGGCGAACATTTTAGTGACCGAGTGCCCAAACTGCAACCCCAAACCCACTTATCCATTCTCGGGTGCCAGGTGGGTGTGGCCCATTAGGTGGGCGTGGCCCATTGTGTGGGCATGGCCCATTGGATGGGTGTGGCCCATTGGGTGGGCGTGGCTGCGGTGGTAACGGCAGACTGGATGGGACTAAAAAGTTTAATCAATCAATTCCAACTTTGCAAGATCTTTTTTTTCCTGCGAGAAATTGACTCATTGATTGAATCTTTTTTTTTTTTTTTGCATACGTTGGCAGAGGCCTAAAGTGAAAAGGTTTTATAAAACCCAGCTGAAGTCTTAGGACTGGGGCGATGGTTTGCGTGCCCACAGAGAGGGCTCTGAGTGCCGCCTCTGGCACCAGTGCCATAGGTTCACCACCACTGTCTTATCTATTTGAATTCTCACCATCTTACATCAACCAATTAATAGTTCAATATATTATTTTCTAGTAATTTCCAAATATCTTAAATTTAATAACCAAAATTTCTCTTATTTCAACATTTAATACTTCCTCTTTTTCTCTTAATATCTACTATCTCATATTTAAGCTTGTAATTTTTATTATTGCTGCTAAATAAGAACATATTTATTACACTCATCGATAAATTTTTAGCTTATATATATTTTAATTACCTTTACATTTAACCTTTATAAGCAAATCAATGTTCAAATTTAACTGTTAATATTTATACTTCCAAGTTTTAAATGACAAAAGTTTTCTTTATCTCCACTCATAACAATATTTGGAATTCAAAGTACACATTTCATCTATTTGAGTATATTCTATTTTAATTCTCACTAGTAAGTCAAAACTTCAAATTTCCTCAGTCTTATTCTAGCTTTCTTTCTTTGCCAAATCATCTCCCATGTCCGTACTTCCAATAACATCCCTGTGTTATTATATGTATTGTTTGACATAGAAAAAACCACCCAGTTGCCATTTTTTTGAAGACTAACAAATCATCGCTCTATTTTTCCATCTCGACGTAGTTGTCCTGAACTGTTTATCTTCTCTTCAATCTGTTCTCCCCCTTTCTCTGTCTCCCTCCCTCTCTTTCTCTCTCCTTCCTTCCCTCCACTTTTCTCTCTCCCTCCTTCCCTTTCTCTCTTTCTATCTCATTCTCCCTCATTCTTTCTCCCTCTCATTCTTTCTCTCTCTCCCTCCCTTTGCTCTCTCTCCCTCTTTCTCTCCTTTTCTCCCTCCCCCTCTCTCTTTCTCTGTCTCTCCCTCTCCCTTTCCATCTCTTCTTTCTTCCTTCCCTCCCTCTCCTTCTTTCTCTCTCTCTCCCCTTTTCTTTTTCTCTCTCCCTCCCTCTCATTCTCTTTCTCTCTTTCTCCCTCATTCTTTTTCTCTTTCTCCCTCATTCTTTCTCTCTCTCTCCATTTCTCTCCCTCCCTTTCTTTCTCTTACTCAATCTCCCTCATTCTCGTTCTCTCCCTCCCTTTCTCTTTCTCCCTCTCTCTCTCCCTCCCTCTTTCTCCCTCTCCCTCCCTTTTCTTTCTCTCTCCCTCTTTTTCTCTCAATCTCCCTCTCATTCTCTCTCCCTCCCTCTCTCCCTCCCTTTCTCTCTTCTACTCTCTCCCTCCCTACCCCTTTTCTTTCTCTCTCTCTCGCCCTCCCCCTCCCCCTCCCTCTCTTTCTCTCATTCTCCCTCATTCTCTTTCTCTCTCTCTCATTCTTTCTTTTTCTTTCTCTCCCTCCTTCTTTTTCCCCCCTTCCCTTTCTCTCAATCTCCCTCATTCTTTCTGTCCCTCCCTTTTTTTTCTCTCTCCCTCCCTCTTTCTCGCTTTCTCTTTCTTTCTCTCAATCCTCCTCTTATTCTTTCTCTCCTTCCCTTCCTCCTTTTTTTTCTCTCTCCCATCCTCTTTCCCTCTCCCTCCCTCCTCTCTCCCTCTCATTCTCTTTCTCCCTCCCTCCCTTTTTCTCCCTCCCTCTCTCCCTTCCTCTTTCTCTCCCCCTCCCTCCCTTTCTCTCCCTCCCTCCTCTCTGTCCCTTTCTTTCTCTTTCTCAATCTCCCTCTCAATCTCCCTCTTATTCTCTCTCTCTCTCCTTCTCTCCCTCCCTTTCTTTCTTTCTTTTTCTCCCTCTTTCTCTTTCTCTCTCTCCCTCCTTCTCTCTTGCCCTCTTTCTTTCTCTTTCCTTCTCCCTCCCTTTCTCTCAATCTCCCTCATCTCTCTCCCTTTCTCTTTTCCTCTCTCTCCCTCCCTCCCTTTCTCTTTCTCCCTCCCTTCCCCTTTCTCTCTCCCTCTCCTTCTCTTTCTTTCTCAATCTCCCTCATTCTCTTTCTCTCCCTCCCTTTCTTTCTCTCTCCCTCCCTTTTTCTTTCTCTCTCCCTTCCTCTTTCTCTCCCCCTCCCCTCCCTCTCCCTCTTTCTCTCTCCTTCCCTCCCTCTCATTCTTTATCTCTTTCTCTCTTTCTCTCTCCCTCTTTCTCTCCCTTCCTCTCTTTCTCTCTCTTTCCCTCTTTCTCCCTTCCTCCCCCCCCTCTCTCTTCAGGTGCATTGGACGAGGAAACACCACAATCCTCCTTCAACTCCATTCTCTTATCAGTGATGATGTTCCCTAGTTGGGTCATGAAACGTCTGCATGTATATCATTAAGTACAGAGGGCATCAACTGCAACTCCACAGTCCTCCTCCAGCTCCTGCTCCTCCTCCTCCAACTCCATTCTCTTATCTCTGCTGATGTTACCTAGTTGGGTCATGAAACATCTGCAAGTAAATCATTGTCAGAGAGCAGCAAGGGCTCCACAGCCTTTTCTTCCTCCTCCTCTCCTCCTCCTCCTCCTCCTCCTCCTCCTCCTCCAACTCCATTCTCTTATCACTGATGATGTTACCTAGTTGGGTCATGAAATGTCTGCAAGTAAACCATTAAGCTCAAAGAGCACCAAGGATCCCACAGTCCTTCTCCTGCTCCTCTCTGCAAACCCCACTTCCTTTTAGCACTGATGATGTTACTAGTCAAGTCCTGAAATATCTGCAAGAACCCCCCCCCCCCCAAAGCTCTGAGAGCATCAAGGCCCACAGTTCATTCCTTAACTGCAGGTATTTTTTTTTACTCTGAGTGCAAACACTCCTAAACTCATGTTGCCCCCTTCTTCTCAGTGCTGATCTTGATTGGCAAAGTTTTGTTGCTGTGACTGCTAGTTTCAACTGTCCAGTCTATTGTGTACCTCAGCAATTCCTTTCAAAGGTCTCCAGTGCACAATTCCATCAAATATTGCTTAAAGATTTGTTGGCAAAGTCACCCAACGAATGTCCTCACCAGACCCAAAGGGGGGGGGAGGTTGTGGAACCTCAAATTTCATGAACCTCAAAGAACCTCAAGTGCCATGAACCTCAAACTTCACGAACTCTAACCCTAACCATCTTAGGTGGTTTGAGAAACCTCAAACTCCATGGAACCTCAACTTTCATGACTCTCAACTTTCATGAAACCTAACCCTTAACCATCTTAGGTAATAGGAGGAAACTCAGGCTTCCTGAACTACAAAGAACCTCAATGTTCATGAACTCTAATCCTAACCATCTTAGGTAGTTGGTGGAACTTCAGGCTTCATGAATCTCATAGAACTTCAAGTTTCATGAAACCTAAACCTAACCACTTTAGGCGGTTTAAGGCAGGGCTTTTCAGCCTTTTCACCCATTGTACCACTTTTAGGATATAGCAACATCCGAGTACCACCAGTCGCCTAGCAAAGTGTCAAAAACTTGATGACCCAAAAAAAAAGGAAAAAAGTGATAAAATAACAGGTAGTCTTCGACTTACAACAGTTCGCTTAGTGACTGTTCGAAGTTACAATGGCACTGAAAAATGTGCCCCCCAAGGCACAGCCGAGCAAGACACCTGCCTGCCCGCCCGGCCGCGCTCTTCCTCCTGTCCGAGGTTTTCATTGTTGTGAGCATTTCTGTTGAGGATTGGCAGCGGGGGTGGGGGGTGTTTAATTTTTATTCCCCCCATCTGCTGGGTGGTTGCAGCAGGTTTTGGTCACTTCACATGACCCTCATAAATATGAATCAGTTGCCAAGCATCTGAATGTAAATCACAAGACCCTGGAGAGGCTGCAACAGTCCAGCTGATCGGCGCTTCTTCTGGGCTCAGCAGAAGCCCCAGGATCAGTGCCGCTTTCCAGCTGATTGGTGCTTCTTCAGGGCTCAGCAGAAGCACTAGGAACAGTGCCGGGCTCCAGCTGGATCCTAGCGCTGATCCTGGAGCTTCCGCTGAGCCCTGACAGCCCCGAAAAAGCACCGATCAGTTGGAAAGCGGTACTGATCCTGGCGCTTCCACTGAGCCTTGACAGCCCTGCAGCTCCAGCTATCTCTCACTCAGGCTTGTGCGGTGCTGCCACTGGTTCAGCTCATTCCCCTCCCCCACTACCACTTTTCTAGGATGGTTGCGTACCACCTGCCAGGTGCCAATGTACCACAGGTGGTACCCGTACCACTGGTTGAAAAGCCCTGGTTTAAGGAACCTGGAGCTTCATGCACTTGAACTTTCATGAATCCTAACTCTAACCATCTTAGGTAGTTTGAGGAACCATCAGGGGCAAAATTCTAAAGTAAAATGTGAAAGATCTTAGAGGAACTCATCAGGCAGTGGGTGTGCAATGCCAAACTTCTAGAAGACAAAGGAAAATTGAATGATAGGAGGAATTTGAGAAAAAGAGTTGGTTGGAAACCCTGAGGAGAGGAATTCCATCTAAATGAGGACGTGTTACTGCAAGCTTTATGCTGCTTGACTATTTTAAATCATATTTAATTTGGAAAAGTCATTTGGAGAGGTTCTGTGGTTGCTAGGATGGCAAATAAATGGTACATTGAATTATTACCAAGCTCTGGGAGAAGCTATGGGGCATCTCTCCTCTGCCACAATGGCTTCCTTCCATAAATAAAAATATTTGGGGCAAGACACGAGTTTCAAAAGGATCTTCACAGACTTGAGCACTGGGGCCTATGCAACAAAATGCAGTTCGGTGGTGAGAAAAGTAAGGTTTTATATTTAGGCAGGAAAAATGCTCAGGTGTAGAACAGGGAGTACCTAGCTTGACAAAAGAATTGGGAAAGGCATCTCGGAGTCCTAGTAGACAATCACCTAAATAGGAGCCAGCCGTCTGCTGCAGCTGCCAAAGAAGCCAACACAGTGCTAGGCTGCATTAACAGAGGGATAGAATCAAGATCACGTGAAGTGTTAATACCACTTTACAAGGCCTTGGTAAGGCCACACTTGAAATCCTGCATCCAGTTTTGGTCACCACAATGTAAAAAAGATGTTGAGACTCTAGAAAGAGTACAGAGAAGAGCAACAAAGATGAACAGGGGACTGGAGGCTAAAACATATAAGGAACCATTGCAGGCATTTGGTATGGCTAGTTCAGTGGTGGCCAACCTATGGCACGGGTGCCAGAGGTGGCACTCAGAGCCCTCTCTGTGGGCACGCGCGCCGTCACCCCAGTCCTAGGCCTTCAGTTGCGTTTTATAAAATCTTTTCGCTTTAGGCCTCCGCCGTCGTGTGCAAAAAAAAAAAAAAAGGTTCAATCAGTCAATTTCAACTTCTCACGGGAAACAAAAAGATCTTGCAAAGTTGGAATTGATTGATTGAACTTTTTAGTCCCATCCAGTCTGCCATTACCACTGCAGCCACGCCCACCCAATGGGCCACACCCACCCGGCACTCGCCGATGCATAAGTGGGTTTCGGGTTGCACTTTGGGCACTCAGTCTCTAAAAGGTGTGCCATCACTGGTCTAGTTTAATGAAAAGAAGGACAAGGGGGGACATGATAGCAGCGTTCCAATATCTCAGGGGCTGCCACAAAGAAGAGGGAGTCAAGCTATTCTCCAAAGCTGCTGAAGGCAGGACAAGAAGCAACGGATGGAAACTAATCAAGGAGACAAGCAATCTGGAACTAAGGAGAAACTTCCTGATAATTAGAACAATTAACCAGTGGAACAACCTGCCTCCAGAAGTTGTGAATGCTCCAACACTGGAAGGTTTTAAGGAGAGACTGGACAGCCATTTGTCCGAAATGGTATAGATCAGTGGTTCTCAACCTGTGGGTCGGGACCCCATTTGGGGTCGAATGACCATTTCACGGGGGTCACCAAAAAATGCAGTCCGCCATTTTTTTCCCCCTTTTCCTTGGCTGTGCTACTCCCTTTTATTCTGTTGGCTTTTGAAAGCCAATAGAATGGACTCTCTTGAATAGAGTCTAATTCTATTGGCTTTCAAAAGCCAATAGGAATTGTCCAGGCTGTCTCTGCCCTGCTGAGCCCGCCAAAAGTCCCATTCTGCAAACGGTGCTTCACCAGTTGAGTAGTCCTCGACTTACGACCGGTTGAGTAGTCCTTGACTTACAACCGGTTGGGGGTCGCGGCATTAAAAAGGTTGAGAACCACTGGACTAGAAGATCTCCACGATCCCTTCCAACTCTATTATTTTGTTACATTATGGTTAATTAGAACCATCTATGTTTTTTTCACCAGTTTGCTTTTATCTTTTAAATTTATTTTGGATGGATTTTAATGCAACTATTTGTTTCGAGACCATTCAAAGTCACAACGTCACTGAAAAAAGTGACTTATTTAAGTCCTCACACTTATGACCGATGCAGCATCCCTATGGTCACGAGATCAAAATGCGGATGTTTGGCAACCAGTGTGTATTTACAACTGTTGTAGCATCTTGGGGTTGTATGATCACCATTTGCAATCTTTCCAGCCGGATTCCAACAAGCAGAGTCAATGGGGGGAACCAGTTTCACTTAACGACCACATGATTCACTTAACAACTGCTAAAATTCGCTTAACAATCAAGGCAAAAAGGTCGTAAAAGGGGGGTCAGTTTGCTTTACTGCCACCCTGCTTAGCCATTGTGGTCATTAAATTAAGGACTCACTATTTACAAATACAGGTAATCTTTGACTTACAACCAGAATGGAGCCCAAAATTTCTGTTGCTGGGAAATATTTATTGAGTTTTGCCCCATTTTATGAACTTTCTTCCCACATCTGTTAAGTGAATCCCTGCAGATGTTAAGTTAGCCACATGGTTGCTAAGTGAATCTGGCTCTCCCATTGACTTTTCTTGTCAGAAGGCGGCAAAACGGGTATCACGTGACCCCAGGTTGCTGCAGCACTGTCATAAATATGAACCAGTTGCCAAGCATCTGAATTTTGATCACATAACCACATGGGGATGCTGCAAAGGTCATAACTCTGAAAAACGATCATAAGTCACTTTTTTCAGTGTCGTTGTAACTTTGAACGGTCACTAACTGAACCATTGTAAGTCGAGGATTACCTATATTGTGCATCGTTGCACACTTGAAGGAAGAGTAGATACTGAACCCGTCTTTGCAAAAAAAAAAAAAATGGAGTCAGAACAGGTCTCAGACTTCCAAATTCTGCCGGTGATCTCTATGTGAGTTCAACAAATGTGCGTTTCCATCACAAGATCTGGAAAAACCAAGCCAAGCCAGATTTCTGGGCTGTTGCCTGGTGAATCCGTGCTGTGGTTTTTAAAGAAATGCATTGTTTTTGCTCTATTTAGTAGTCCAGCAACGGAGCCAAGGCCTCACCCCACTGTAGGTTATTTATTTTTTTTCTTTTTAATCCACTGTAGTTCGATTTGCCGGGAAGGCTAAATTGCCATTGGTTTCCTGAAAAGGGTTTTTAAAAAAGGCCAAAGGGTTCAATGCTAGCCTAAAGTTGATTTCGGGTTAGAATAAATACTCTGAAGGACCTTTAACAGAACAACAGATGTGGAAGGAACCTTAGAGATCTTCTAGCCCAGGGCTTTTCAATCTTTTCACCCACTGTACCACTTTTAGGATATGGCGACATCCGAGTACCACCGGTCGCCTAGCAAGGGGTCAAAAACTTGATGACCCCCCCAAAAGGAAAAAAGGGATAAAGTACAGGTAGTCCTCGACTTACAACAGTTCGCTTAGTGACTGTTCGAAGTTACAATGGCACTGAAAAAAATGCCCTCCAAGCCACAGCCGAGCAAGACACCTGCCTGCCCACCCAGTGGTGCTCTTCCTCCTGTCCGAGGTTTTCATTGTTGTGAGCATTTCTGCTGAGGATTGGCAGCGGGGGTGGGGTGGGGGGTGTTTGGTTTTTATTCTCCCTCCCATCTGCTGGGTGGTTGCAGCAGGTTTTGGTCACCTCACATGACCCTGGGACACTGTGACCGTCATAAATATGAATCAGTTGCCAAGCCTCTGAATGTAAATCACAAGACCCTGGAGAGGCTGCAACATTCCAGCTGATCGGCGCTTCTTCTGGGCTCGGCAGAAGTGCCAGGATCAGTGCCAAGCTCCAGCTGGAGCCTGGTGCTGATCCTGACACTTCCGCTGAGCCTGGCAGCCCCAAAGAAGCGCTGATCAGCTGGAAAGCGGCACTGATCCTGGCGCTTCCGCTGAGCCCTGACAGCCCTGCAGCTCCAGCCGTCTCTCGCTCAGGCTTGTGCGGTGCTGCCACCGGTTCAGCTCATTCCCCTCCCCCGCTACCACTTTTCTAGGATGGTCGTGTACCACCTGCCAGGTGCCAATGTACCACAGGTGGTACCCGTACCACTGGTTGAAAAGCCCTGTTCTAGCCCAACCCTCTGCTCAACCAGGAAACCCTATACCATTTTAGATACTTTGTAAATTACGTTTCAGAATAGGATGAAGTGAAGGCTACCGGATCCAACTCTATGGGGAGTTCTCAACTTAGTCCAAATTTCCGGTTGTTAAGAGAGTTTTGCCCCATTTTAAGACCTCTTGCCATAGTTCTTAAGTGAATTATTGCAGTTGTTAAATTGGTGACATGGTTGTTAAGTGAATTGGGCTTCCCCCATTGACTTTGCTTTTCAGAAGGTCACAGAAGGGGATCATGTGATCCTGGGACACTGTAACTGTCGTAAGTACAAGCCAGTTGCCAAGTGTCCAAATTTTGATCACGTGACTACAGGGGTGCTGCAATGATTTCTCAGTGCTGTTGTAACTTTGAACAGTCACTAAATAAACTGTTCTAAGTTGAGGACTTCCTGTGCTGGTTCTGGATTCTGCAGGGCTTTGTCTACTGAAAAAATTCTGCTGTGTCTAAAGAGTTCAGCAGGGTTGGGTCGGAAAAGTCAAGATGGCGGCCACATGGATGTGGAGGAAACTTTGCTTGTTTCAACTCCCCACTAACTCAAGTTATAGGTAGTCCTTGCCTTACAGCCAGTTGCTTAGTATTTTGCAGTCTGTGTTTTGCAATCTTCTCATCTGGCTTCCGACGTATAAGGTCAATTCAGGAAGCTGCATTGGCTTAACAACCAGGGTAAAAATAATCATAAAATTGGGTTCAATCACGTGATGACTCACTTAACAACCAGATTGCTTAGCAACTGAAATTGTGGTCCCAGTTGTGGTTGTAAGTTATCTGTATCAGAAACTTATGGATGTCCAGGATTAACAACCAACACGACACCTGTCCAAATACTTCTTCGACTACGCTAGCGCAGGATTGTCTCAATTGGTATTTCTCCACTGCAGCATCTTTAAAACAGATGGACTTCAACTCCCAGAATTACCCAGCCAACTATGATAGACGGAGACAAGCCATATTTACACACTTCAACTTCTGGGAGTTGAAGTCCTCCCCTCTTAAAGCATGCTGGCTGGGGAATTCTGGGAGTTGGTCGTCCCCTCTTAAAGCATGCCGGCTCGGGGATTCTGGGAGATGAAGTCCACTCATCTTAAAGGATGCTGGTTGGGGGATTCTGGGAGTGGAAGTCCACCCTTCTTAAAGCTCTCAATAAATCTTCCCCACCCCCTTATCTTCACCTGCACCTTGCTTCCAACAGCTGATGTTCTGAGGTGGGGCCCTCCACACTGTAGTGCAGCCATGATCTCATCCTCCACTCGTTCCTTCTCTCTGGCTCAATGTTTAGACCCAAGGGAGGCCACAGGAGTGAATAGGCACCCTTGTCAATGAGAGAAAAAGCAAGCGGAAAGGCACAAGAGCCCCTTGTTGGCTCATGCAGCAGGTCACCTCAGGGGTCTTCAACCAACTCACCATCACCACCTGAACCTATTACAGAGGAATTCCACCTTGAGATTCAGCTAATTTCTGGTGGGGCGGGGCCGTTGGTCGGGAGACCCTTGCTAGAACCTTCAAGTGTGTTTTTCGGGCGAGGGGGGGGGAGGAAGACATGAAAGAAGAACAGTGATTGAGAAGACATCAAAGGGAGGATGACGTTCCTCCAGATGTGAATAATTGCTGGGTCAGTGTTTTAATCACAGGTAAGCCAGCCTTATAGGGGCAAAATAGACTTGTTTGCTTTGTGACATCCAAGGGAGGGGGTGGGAGAGACATGGGAAGGTTGGGGGGAAAATGCATGGGGGGGGGAGAGGAACCACCGAGCCCCCAAAACAAGGCTTTGATACAGTACGGTGGGTCTACAAGCCCAAGAAATGATTTTGTGAGGTATGATGGAAGCCGTGACTCAGCCTCTCTCTTTTTTTATTAATAAAGACTCCGTGACCCTTATAATTGAAGAGGGCAATTTAATCAGAGAGGGCAGGAGGGGATGAAGAGAAGACATTTATAAGTGGGCCTTTCTTTGATTTCATGATAACCTGCAGGTCGTCCTCTACGCTGATCCCAGATTTGAGTCGTCTCATCCTAAGGTGGCCGGGAGTTTCTGTGGGTGACTAGAGAGTCTGTATTTGGGAAGCAGGTTCCCATTAAATGTGGAAGGGAACATTTGATTACTCTGTTGGTCTATGACTGGTGGGAACAAGAGGACCACCATGTCCAAGGTTGTTCTTCTGCAAGACAAAAAGTCCAACTATGAATTTTGGGGTCCTTGGTGTTCTCTGAGCTTGGCGGTTTTCTTGCAGACCTTTCATGACCCAAGTAGGGAACATCATCAGCGCTAGAAGGGAGAGAAGGAGGAGGAGGAGGAGGAGGAGGAGGAGGAGGAGGAGGAGGAAGACTGTGGGGTCCTTGGTGCTCTCTAGGCTTGGGGGTTTCCTTGCAGACATGAGCCAACGAGGGAACATCATCAGTGTTAGAAGGGAGAGGAGGAGGAGGAGGAGGAAGACTGTGGGGCCCTTGATGCTCTCTGAGCTTGGCAGTTTCCTTGCAGACCTTTCATGACCCAACTAGGGAACATCATCAGTGCTAGAAGGGAGTGGAGGAAGAAAAGGAGAAGGAGAAGACAATGGGGTCCCTAATAAACTCTGAATGTGGTTGTTCTCTTTAAGGTGTTTCATCACCCAATCAGGGAACATCATCAGCGCTAGAAGAGAATGGGGTTTTGCAGAGAGGAGGAGAAGGAGGACTGTGGGGTCCTTGATGAATGGTGTCCCAAGACAACATTAAAAAATCCCTGCCATAGTCCTCCTTACTTGACAAATATATGGCACTTTGGATGGAGAAATTAAGAAAGAAGCTAGGAAAGAAATTAAGAAGAAAGAGAGAGGGGGGGAAAGAAAGAAAGAAAGAGAAAGAAGAAAGAAGAAAGAAAGAAAGAAAGAAAGAAAGAAAGAAAAGAAAGAAAGAGAAAGAAACACACCTAGACACAGACAGATGCATCAGGAGGGAGACTCAGTTATTGCTGTCCTCTGTTTGCAAGGCTCAGCATCAGCTGTGTTTGGGTGGGATTACCTTTTCTCCTCTTTTTTCTTTCCATAAACATGACCGTGTCATTTTTACAATGTAGAGGTAAAGGATTCCAATTTAGGAATCCGTTAACTCTTTAGGGCAGTCTTCCAATTATCTGGTATCTTTTCTTTTTCCTTTCCTTTCCTTCCTTCCTCCCTCCCTCCCTCCTTCTTCTCCATTACTCTCCCTCCCCTTCTCTTCACACCCTGTTTAGCTGTGGGTTTTGTTTTTTTTTTGACATTCTAATATTTTAATGGTGAACTGGAGCAACTAGAAAAGTGTTTCTTACATTTACCAACTTTGCCATGGACCGACTCCCAGAATTCCCCAGCAGATGCTTTAATAGGGGTGGACTTCAACTCCCAGAATTTGTCCATGGAGATTCTTACTCATCCAGGTCACGGTTTTCCCAAAGCTGTTTTTTTCCCCCTTCAAAAGGCAACTGGACCTGGTTGTTTGATGAGGTTAAACTTTCATTGCAGGATGTCAGCTGTTCCAAGCAAAGCTGCCTTTTGCAACTGGCTGACAGAGATTGTGTCAATGCCGATGGTGTTCAAGGGGTGCTCCAGAGTTTTGGGATTGCTCCCAAAATGCCTATTAGATAGAGGTAGACCTCAACTCACAACCACAATTGAGCCCAAAATTTCTGTTGCTAAGCAAGACAGTTGTTAAGTGAGTTTTACACATTTTACAACCTCTCTTGCCACAGTCGTTAGGTGAATCACTGCAGTCGCTAAGTTAGTCACACAGTGGTTAAGCGAATTCTGGCTGGCTTGGTTTGACAGAAGGTTGCAAAAGTTGATCACATGACGCCAGGACACGGGCAAACCGTCGCAAATATGAATCAGTTGCCAAGTGGCCTCATTCTGAGCACCTGATCACAGGGATGCTGCAACGGTCGTAAAGTGCGAAAACCGGTCACGAATCATTTTTTTTCAGAGTCGTAACCTGAAGTGGTCACTGTCATAAGCCGAAGACTACCTGTATTATTAATTAAATACAAACAGACGCCTTTCCTGTGTTGGGATTCCCCTGTCTCTTGCCCGTCTCTTTCCAATCAGAAAGGGCAATGCCTGATCATTTGGGGGTGGGGGGCTGAGCAGACACAGACCCCCAAAGCCGGTCCTTTCATCTTCTCTGTTCGCCAGGTGGGAAGGCGTTTTTCTCCCCTCTGGACCGCAAAGGCACCACAAAGCGCTCCATGCAAGCTGCAGTAATGAGGCATTTGGACCTCAGCCCCTAGGAATAAACAGTGATTTGCCCTCTGCCAACTTCTAAATTGTTGTTTATAACCAAAACAGACCGCAAACTGGAGGGAAAGGAGAACTTGCAAGCTAAGCAAGGCGATTTGACATCCTTCAGGCCAATCTCTCACCCTTCGGCAGAGAGATAAGTCACTCTTTGCGGTGAATCGCGTCATGCCCAGCTGGCAGCCATCATCCTTGGGGGCAGATCTGGACAAAAATGGACCCTCTTCCTGGGTTCCCAGGACTGTAGGAGGGAAGAGGTGGGGACAGGGTGCTTATGGTTTATTTATTTATTCTTTCTTTTATTTCGTTATGATTAGATTTGTAAGTCACTCCACTGGCCCAAATGCCCAACTTATTACAACGGGAATGGTGGATGCTTGGTGCACAATTTGCTGGTTACGCTTTATTTCTTTTCATTTCTTTTTTGGAATGACTATGCTGCCCCTTCAGAATTTCCCTTGTTAGTGTGCTTTAAGAGGGGAGGACTCCAACTCCCAGAATCCCCCAGCCGGCATGCTTTAAGAGGGGAGGACTCCAACTTCCAGAATCCCCCAGCCGGCATGCTTTAAGAGGGGAGGACTTCAACTCCCAGAATCCCCCAGCCAGCATGCTTTAAGAAGGGTGGACTTCAACTCCCAGAATCCCCCAGCCGGAATGCTTTAAGGGGGGGGAGGATTTCAACTCCCAGAATCCCTCAGCCAGCCAAGCTTTAAGAGAGGAGGACTTTAATTCCCAGAATCCCCCAGCTGGCATGCTTTAAGAGGGGAGGACTTCAACTCCCAGAATCCCCCAGCCGGCATGCTTTAAGAGGGAAGGACTCCAACTCCCAGAATCCCCCAGCCGGCATGCTTTAAGAGGGAAGGACTTCAACTCCCAGAATCCCCCAGCCGGCATGCTTTTAAGAGGGGAGGACTTCAACTCCCAGAATCCCCCCAGCCGGCATGCTTTAAGAGGGGAGGACTTCAACTCCCAGAATCCCCCAGCCGGCATGCTTTAAGAGGGGAGGACTTCAACTTCCAGAATCCCCCAGCCAGCATGCTTTAAGAAGGGTGGACTTCAACTCCCAGAATCCCCCAGCCGGAATGCTTTAAGGGGGGGGAGGATTTCAACTCCCAGAATCCCCCAGCCGGAATGCTTTAAGGGGGGGGAGGATTTCAACTCCCAGAATCCCTCAGCCAGCCAAGCTTTAAGAGAGGAGGACTTTAATTCCCAGAATCCCCCAGCCAGCCAAGCTTTAAGAGGGGAGGACTTTAATTCCCAGAATCCCCCAGCCAGCCAAGCTTTAAGAGGGGAGGACTTCAACTCCCAGAATTCTTTAGCTAGTATTCAGCACTGTTGCACTTTCAAATGGGGGCTAAACAGATGTTTCTAAATGAAGGACTACTTGTACTTTCACTTTTTTTATTTTTAGATACATGAAAGCCGGCTGGGTGACTTTGGGCCAATCCTGAGGAGTCTGTGAGTTCTAGCCCCACCTTAGGCAGGAAAGCTACTGGGTGACTTGGGCAACTCCTCTCCGTCTCTCAGCCCAGCCTACCTCACTGGATTGTTGTGGTAGGGAACAGAGGAGGAGGAAGGCCTTAGGTGTGTTCGGCTCCTTGAGTTATTAAAAAAAAATTAATAAAGGTGGGATATAAGTATAAATTAAAAAATAAATAACTATTGCCTTCCTTCTTTCCCTGCGCAGGTCCCTACTTGGTGGTCTCCTTTCCACGTGGAGCAGCCAAAATTTTCTTGCCAAAAACCCTTTCTGTTCCTTGAAGTAGTAAAGGGCTGGACTCTTAACTCAGCTGCCTGACAGCCTCTGCAGAGAAGGTGACTGATGAAGACGTCCCTTTGGTTTTCCATCCAATTTTGCATCCCCTGAGAATGCAGAGGTGTGAAGATGGTCAGCTTCCAGGCTGAGTGGGCAAACAAGGAGGTGTGAGAACTGCCCAATAAAACAGCAAACAGTTGGGAAAACCTACAAGAGCGGCAGAGTCCCCAGTTTTTGAGGAGGAGGTAGACCAATGTCCTTTACACCTCTTTTTTTCCATGGAAAATCCCCAAGGAGTTTATACTTCTGGGCAGGGATTTTTTTTAATCTGTTTATTTATTCAATTTATATGTGCCCTATTTCACTGTCAAGGGATGGCTTACAGCCTCTTAGAAACAAAATCTTCTCTTTTCTTTTCTCTCTTTTCCTTTCCTTCTCTTCTCTTTCCCTCTTTTCTTTTCCTTCCCTGTTCTCTCCTTAATTTCTAGATTGGTTTTGCTCCTTGATCTGTTTCCATCCATGCCTTCAGGTGCTTCGGAGCAATAGGCTGACCCCCCTCTTCTTTGGGGCAGCCCCACAAATATTAGAAGACTGCTATCGTGTCACCCCTATTCCTTCTTTTCATTAGACTACACATACCCAATTATGTTTTAGCCTCCAGTCCCCTAATCATCTTTGTGGCTCTTCTCTGCACTCTTTCCAGAGTCTCAACATCTTTTTTACATTGTGGTGACCAAAACTGGATGCTGTATTCCAAGTGTGGCCTTACCAAGGCCTTGTAAAGTGATATTAACACTTCATGTGATCTTGATTCTATCCCTCTGTTAATGCAGCCCAGCACTGTGTTGGCTTTTTTGGCAGCTGCAGCACATAGTTGGCTCATGTGTTTAAAGAGAAACTGGAAAGCACTTGATGAGCTGATTGCCTCTTCTACGTGCCCAGCCCTCCTGCTTGGGCAAGAGATCTTTGGGGTTTGCTCTTGGGAAACCAAGTCAGCGAACGTCATTATCTCCTGCGGTTCCTTGATCATATGCTTCTTCTTGGCTTAGTCTGGATCCTCCTTTTATTAACGGGGGAACACCGTGTATGACCTAAGAGGCTAATTCTAGCATTGGCAGACATCAAATGGACTCTCCTGCTCCATCTCGACCCCCCTCTCCCCTTCCCCCCCCCCCCAAAAAGCTTTGGCAAATGCCCCCTGCTAAGCACCTCCGAAATTACCAGGTTCAGAAGTTGACTCGGCATGTAGAGAAGAAGCCTCCTCTTTGATCCCCCAGATCTGGCAGCCTGCCACTCACAGTAAGTGATTGATGGCAACCAGAGGGGTGTTAGATCCCCTCCGCTCTTCTTTTGAACTTGTAGATGCTGCTAAGCCGGGAAGATAATTAACCTTAATTAACCTTCGGGGTTGACATGAGTCATGGAGACTTGCCTTGGAAGGACAAGAACAAGGAGGAGAAGAAGAAGGTGAAACTTAGGTGTAGCTCTTCAACTTCACTTCGGTTCAACTTCTGTTCGCTTTCCAGAATCAGAATAAGGTGCCCAGGATAGGGAGCTTTGACCCTGGGTTGTGTGGACGGTCTGCCAAAGCAATGATTTAGATGAGAAGATAAACGGGGAACTCATCAAATTTGCAGGCGACACCAAGCTGGCAGGAGATAGGCTTAAGATACGGGCGGATCTGGACAGACTGGGTAAAATGAAATTCAATGGTGAAAAAAGTAAGGTTCTGCACTTAGGCAAGAAGAACAAAATGCACAGGTACAGTATAGGGGGTATCTGGCTTAATAGTAGCAATTGTGAGAGGGATCTTGAAGTGGACAATCACTTAAACAGGAGCCAGCAGTGTGCTGCAGCTGCCAAAAAAGCCAATGCAGTTCTAGGCTGTATTCAGAGATAGATAAACAAAGAGGAGGAGGAGGAGGAGGAGGAGGAAGGGGAGATAGACAGGAGGAAGAGAAAGATAAGAAGGATAACAACCTGAAGGAGGGGAAGGAGAAGGAGAAAGGCACTGAGGGGGGAGGGGGAGGCAACAGAGAAGGAAGAGAAAAAGAAGAAGGGGAAAGAATAGGAGAAGGAGATGGAGCAAGAGAAGAAGAAGAAAATGGAGAAGGAGGAGGTGGACAAGGAGGTGGAAAAGATGGAGAGAGCAGGAGAAGGAGAGGGAGAAGGTGGAGAGGGAAAAGACGGAGAAGGAGAAGAAGGAGAGGGAAAAGAAGGAAGAGGAGGAGGAAGGAGAAGGGGAATTACAAGGAGCTGGTGAGGAGGAGACAGATAAGGAGGAGAAAATGGGGAAGACAGACAAGAAGGAGGGGGAGGAAGCATCAGCTCCTCAAAGCAAGCTGTCTCCAGGCTTTAGGTCAGATAAAGACACCCAAAATCTCATCTTCTGCCTTTCTCTGTTCCCTTCTCTCATCCAGACCTTTGCTCTCCCTTCCCTTCCCTTCCCACCCCGCCCCGGAACGGCTTCCCCTTTGCATGTCTGCCAGAGCTTCTCTGGGCCCCATAAACCTCTCCCCTCTCCTGAAGATAAACGGAAGGTGACAAACGGAACTTCCCATTGTCACCCCCTTGAGCTCGGCCATTGACAGGTGGGTGCCAAGGCTGGGCCGGGAGGCTGCCCAGACAGACAGTCTGGAGGTGAGGATCAGGCAAGGGGAAACAGACATCCACCATGGGACCCCTTCCTCTTCTGGAGTGCTTGTGGATGGAGGGGATTGCCGGGGCATCTGTTTTATTTTTCCAAATGGAAGTGAGAAGCAGGTTTTTTTTTTTTATCTGCATGGGTGGGAATGGTTAGGAGAGAGGAGAGTGAGTGAGTGAGTAAGTGAGTGAGAGAAAGAGAGGGGGGGGAGGGAGGGAGAGGGAGAGATTGTCTGAATAAGGAACTTTATAAAGGTGCCCTTAAAATGCCCCTCCTGTGTAGGAGAGGAAGATCTTAAATGCCAAGAGACATTTGCATGTTTTCCAGAAGTATTCTTGGGAAGGAAGGAAGGGAGGGAGGGAGGGAGGGAGGGAGGGAGGGAGGGAAGGAAGGAGGGGAAAAAGCTAGAAAAAAGAAAGAAAGAAAAAGGAGAGAGGGAGAAAAAGAAAGCAAGGTAGGAAGGAGAAAAAAAGAAAAAAGGAAGGAAAGATGGGGAAGGAGGAAGAACGAGGAAAAGAGGAAGGGAGGGGAGGGGAGGAAGGTAGAGATCTGGTCTTCTTCCGCCCTCCTCTACTGACCAAACTATCCATCCAAGATGGGAAGAATCTCTCCTGTCTCTCATTGCAACTGCAGCAGTAATCCCACCCCCCAGCCCTGCATACTCAGGGAAAAAGGAGGGAGATTCTGAGGATAGGGATTGGCCAGCCAGTAGCCAATGGCATGCACTTCCCCACCTCCCTTGTCAGATGCAGGCACCACTCTTGGGAATCTCTCAGTGATGGATCAAAGCTAGTCTGGTTTACAGAGGGTCGCAGCATCTCAGGGTCATGCGATCGATCAGCTTCTCAAAGGTCAATGGAAAAAGCCAGATTCACTTACCAACCTCACGATTCACTTAACAACTGGAGTGATTCGCTTAACCACCACGTCATAAATACCTGCCAGTGGCCAAGCACCTGAATTTTTGCTCAAGCGACCTCCCCCCCCCCCATGCCTCTCTCTCTTTCTCTGTCTCCTCTCTCTCTCTCCCCCCCCCCCCTCTTTTCTTCTTCCTCTCTCTCTCTCTCTCTCTCTCTCTCTCTCTCTCTCCCTTCTTCACAACCCGGGTTATTTATTTATTTAAATAAAACCAAATAAAAGCTCAGCTTATTTCTCTCTCTCTCTCTCTCTCTCTCTCTCTCTCTCTCTCTCTCCTTCTCTCTCTCTCTCCTCTCTTCTCTCTCCATCACACCTGACTAGCTTGCAGGCACAAAGATTCCACTCCTTGCTGGGGGTTGCATCTTTCCGCGCTGGCCTGGACCACCTGGAAAACATCAGGTGCCTTGACTGGAGTGGCGTGAAGGGCCTCTTGAGAGCTGCGAGGCACAGACTGCAACTCCCATCACTCTCGACCAGCACTGTGTAAGTAGGCCTTCTTCTTCTTCTCTCTTCTTCTTCTTCTTCTTCTTCTTCTTCTTCTTCTTCTTCTTCTTCTTCTTTCTCTTCTTCTTCTTCTTCTTCTCTTCTTCTTCTTTCTTCTTCCTTCTTCTTCTCTTCTTCTCTTCTTCTTCTTCTTCTCTTCTTCTTCTTCTTCTTCTTCTTCTTCTTTTCCTCCTCCTCCTCCTCCTCTCTCCACAAATCCATCTCCCTTCTTGCACTGATGCTGTTCCCTAGTTAGGTCACAAAACACCTTCAAGAAAAAAACCCCAAGCTCAAAGAGCAACAAGGGCCCCACAGTTCCACCCAGGTATTTGGTTCTATTGAAATTGGATTTGCACACCCTGCCATGTTCTCAGGCTCAATATTTTCATCAGACTTGGCCTATTATTTGGACCATGTGAGAAAACATGCAGCCTCAACTCAGGAGAACATTCCAGAGTTCAAAAATGGATTGAATTTGGATGGTCAATACTACTAATAGTCAGGATTTCCATTTTGTTTCCTGGCTTTTTGCATTTGCGTTTGGGAATGCAAATCATTAAAAAAAAATTATAGACGTGTGCCTGGCAATTTCCACTGGTCAATATTAGTTAAGAGTATTGACCAGCAATGCAGACAGTCCAATTGAGCCCAAAATTTCTGTTGCTATGTGAGAGCAGTTGTTAAGTGAATTTTGCCCCATTTTATGATCTCTCCCTTGCCACAGTTGTGAAGTGAATCCCTGCAGCTATAAGTTACTGACATAGTCGTTAAGTGAACCTGGCTTCCCCACTGACTTTGCTTGTCAGAAGGTCACAAAAGGGGATCACGTGACGCCCCGGGATGCTGCAACCGTCGTAAACATGAGTCGGTTGCCAGCATCTGAATTTCGATCACATGATCGTGGGGATGCTGCAAAGGTCGTAAGTGTGGGAAAAACAGTCATAAGTCTTCTTTTTCAGTGCTGTTGTAACTTTGAACGGTCATTAAATGAATTGTTGTAAGTCAGGGACTATCTATAATAATTAGCAATATTAATCAGTATTAGAAAGCATTGCTTCTTTTGATTTTTGTTTTAAATTACAGCTTATTGTTCTCTCTGTATATTTTTAGGGATTTGATTTCTTCTGAAACACTGTGTGTAGTGTGTGTGTGTGGCG
Source organism: Crotalus adamanteus (assembly GCA_039797435.1). Taxonomy (NCBI): domain Eukaryota; kingdom Metazoa; phylum Chordata; class Lepidosauria; order Squamata; family Viperidae; genus Crotalus; species Crotalus adamanteus. The sequence continues at coordinate 3,726,190 of CM077936.1, forward strand.
TGCGCGCGCATACGCGCGTATGTGTAAAGAGTGAGATCCATCAATCATTAAATAATCTGGAGCTCTGATCTGGTCCTGAGTCAGCCAGAGGACTGTCAGAAAAAAAAAATCAGAAAAAAGAAAGAGAATATACAGATACTCCTCAATTTACAACTTCATTTAGTGGCCACAACACTGAAAAAATGACTTCAATGGGGGAAGCCAGATTCACTTAGCAATCATGTTACTAATTTAACAACTGCAGAGATTCACTTAACAACTTTGGACAGAGAGGTTGTAAAATGGGGAAAAATTAAGAAATGTTTCACTTAGCCACATAATTTGTGGGCTCGTAACTCAAAGACTAC